>OY757022.1:13152952-13468134 GCA_963580285.1 Lucinisca nassula | reverse complement strand
ATTATATGGAATTGATAGCTTTATGTGCAATGGGATATTTATTTCTTTGGCATCTTTTACAAATATGTGTACGAACATATATGCTCCAACAAAGTACAAAACCTAAAAATACAAAACGGTAACGATTAGAACTGGTACAATCAGATCCCAAATCCCAACCATAATATCAAAAGTGATACAAGTCGAAACATTACGTTACGACAGTACACAATATGGACGGCTGGTATACCGAGTAGGCAGCTCTTTCCAAACAAGTTGGTGACTCAGATAATCGAAACGTAACTAAAAAGGAAAAAATAAATATATAATGAAGGAAAAGATGGGGTAGGGGGATCAGAACCGACATAATATACATCAAACAGGAAGGAACCACAGCAAAAACAACTTGGAACAGTCAGTAAAGATTACTTCTGGGTTTAACTATACTTTACGGGATAACTTTAATCATTGCGAAAACACGCCTATACAAATTCATTGTAAATTTTACCGCCGAAAAAATAAAAATCCTAAGATGAAAAATTGTAATATGTTTCTTATTTCTACTCAAAATATAGATTGTGGTCATACGTAAGAACCGCCTCATCGAGGCGGTAGCCCCCGCCAATAGGGGCTTGAAGAAATATATGGGCTGCATGATGCTTCCACGCAGAGCTGAATCCGGCCCGCACACTAGTACTGGTAAACCGCTTAGAGGATCAAAGCCTGTCCAGGAACAGCGGTGCGAGGCGGACTGTCCATGCTAATAAACCCTATTGGTTTCATTGGGCGACAGAGCTTGAGATGTCATTTCATCTCAATGTCGGGTAAAAGTCCCACAAAATTGGAAGCAACGTCTCTAAAATGACCTTTACAGTGTTGACGGGGACGTTAAACCTCAAATCAAACAAACAAACAAACATCATCGAGGCGGTTCTAACGAGTACCCACAATCTATATTTTAGAGCAAATATAAGAAAAATAAAGACACCCCTGTAGACCCCAGGTTTACAATATAAAAGTGGGGTTCATGGGGGTCAGAATTATATAGGCGTGTTTTCGTGATGGCATGTACACTACAAACATAATACAACACTGATTATTATAACGCGGTCTGGATATAACACGGTTTAAAGATTGATCTTCTGGTCCACTTTTAACTCTTTTTCTACTCCCTACTTTTAGACTCCGTGATAGATTATGAAACAAATTTGAATTTCCATATTTACATTATATTTGGAACAAAGTTACATATACAAATCGAAGGTATTCCAATGGGTACAGACTGTGCTCACCTTGTACACATGTAAGTTATACGTACAGTGGCGATAACGTTCGACCTACCCGTTTTTGCGTTTAGGGTCCGTTTTGAAACCGTTGCAAAACGTTTGCGTTTCGACAACGGTTCGAGAGTTTCATATCGTTTTGACCAATCAAAAGTCAAGGCGAATCGTTTCAGACAAACGGTAAATTTGCGCATGCGCTCTGAAAAGATCAAAACGCTATTGAAAACGCTTTCCCGTTTTGGCCAATAGTATGACCGTTTGAAACCGTTTTATGACTGAGCCAATCGAATTTTGCATTTAGCGCGCATGCGCAATCGCTTTAGTTGACTTAAATACATGTGCATGTTTATTTACGATTATCTTCAGCAGCTTAACATATATATTCACTACAATCGCGTCATTTAAAATTAAAGTTATATTTGAGAAAAAAATGAATATTCTGTAAGTACATGTATGCCATTGCTTAAGAAATGACATGATCATTGACTTTAAATACGGAGTACAAAGAACAATCTAACTAAACTATACATATATAAAGAACAATCGAGAATGACATGGATAATACCTCAGCTAAATGCATGATAAATTTTCAGACAATACGTTCATCCTAAAAATCTTTATGGATTTTTTTCTAAAAACAAAAGAACCAAAAAAAAAGAAAGAAAGAAAAACAAACAAATAAGTGTATCGAAGATTTAACCCATATATGCCTAGCCGCCCTTTTGTGGGACATTGGCAAATAGTGCAGACCCAGATCAGACGCCACAAAACGCGACGTCTGACCTGGTTCTACACTGTTTGCTGAAAGTACAAACATTGTTGCAATATGTGTCGCTAATAAAACAAACCTGGCAGCCCAATAATTGGAAATGGACCAATCCAAACTTACTAGTTGGGAGATTCCATCTTTGTCAAATACGGATTAAGAAAATGTATTAGCTGAGAAATGTTCTTTGTTTGTTTAAATGTTACGGAAATATTTGCGCCACACTGAGGCCAAAATTATTAGAATCCCTGTATATTCTGGCAATTTAAGATGACCGTATTTCCCAAGACATTAGGGTCATATAAAAGTATTGGCGAGATTTGTCACTGACCACACTTCACTTACGTTGCCATGCAACGCCAGGTAATGTGTTTACACGCGTGTGTAATATCTGCTTTCCGGAAACTGTTATACATTAGTCGATATTTGTTATATGTTAACTCAGAATTTCTAAATTATTCATCATCACCTCAACAAAAAGTCAGTTAAATAAACACTCCAACATGTCCAACTAGATCCCACATTATCTCAAGAGCATTGAATGTGGGTTTTGTTTGAACCGATATGTTGAAGCGGTTTTAACAAGCACCCTACAGCTCATGCATCAAGATAACAAGTCCGTGAATAGAAGGCCCCTCTAATCCCCATAGTATATAGTGCACATTGGATTTACGAGGTATTTCTTTTTTCCTTATTTTTGATCCAAAACATAGATAACGGGTACTCCTAAAAACTGTCTAATGAGCGCCTTTTTTTTCAAGAAAATTGGATTTACGGGGAATTCATTATTTTTTTTTTTTTTATTTTTGTGCTAAAACATAGATTGCGGATACTCGTTAAAACCGTATTACCAAGGTGGTTCTAATGAGCAGTCATAAATCTATAAATATGGCAGAATTAAACAAAAAACATTTTCATCTGAGAAACGTTAGTTGTAGAGACATTTAGCGCACGGGAGCGTAATCCTAATGGTTTGATGCAGATATAAGCGCGAATGATAATTATTTTTTTATTATTTTTATTTTTCATCTGAATATTATGGAAGATTGCAGCTTGTCTCGTGCCTCTATTTTCCTAAAGCGAATTATGAAATAGAACGTGTAAATCAGTATTTGTTAATTAATGCCCCTGCAACCCAACATTTTTGAAAAACAGAGTACACGGCGGTTATAACGAGTTTTGTTGAATCTATGTTCCGAGCATAAAATTGATAAGTTTTCACTCGAAACTAAGAATAACTATTTTGGAGATTTCATCTTCAACGGCACTTTACGAAAATACGCCTATTCAAATATATTAAAAGTTTTGTCACCAAAAATTGAAAATTTTCTGACAAAATATCCGATATCTTGCATTTTTCTGCTCTAAACATGGATTGCTGATCTTCACCGAACGTGAACCTAAACATAGATTGCTGGTCCTCGTTAAAACCGCTTCGAGCAGAAATAGGAAACCGTTAACCCCAGTTGTACTTTACGAAAATGGGATTCAAGGGGGTCAACATTATATATGCACTTTTCATGATGATCTTAAGAAAATAATCTGACATTGGCGATTTATCCAAATCGCGGCTGTTAACCTGTGTGCGTTTTTGTGTTCGCGCGTGCGCGCTTGCGCGCGCGTGCGTGCGTGCGTGTGTGTGTGTTTAAAAAACGGTGGCAGATATTCATGACTATAAACCCAAATTTTGCGCTTAAGGAAGGTTTACGTGAGTGTTTGTTGCATGAAGTAATATAACAGACTAAAATATCCCTTTTGGCCATGCTCATGACATACATGAGAAGATAAAAAGGAAAGAAACATAACCATCAGGTTAACAAGTCCGTGAAATGAAGATCCCCACTAGACCCCACTTTATGACGAAAAAAACTGGGGTTGACGGGGGAATTCATTATTATTATTATTATTATTATTATTATTGTCTGCTGACATGCCGGCAGACCTTTTCCAAAATCTTAGCAACCACAGAAGTAATATACCTGTATCGTAGGTGACCTAGCGTCCATACGACGTCTAGTCCAGCCCCGTCCCGCCCATTGGGGCTTGAAGAAATAGATGGCTGCATGATGCTTCCACGCAGAGCTGAAACCAACCGTACGTGAGTACTAAGCGTGCCCAGGAAAAGTGGTGCGAGTTGGATCGTCCATGCATATAAACCATATTGGATTTATTAGGCGGCAGGGCTTGAGATGTCATATCTCAATGTCGGGTATAAGTCCCACAATATCGGAACAATGTCTCCAAAATGACCTACACAGTGCTGACGGGGGCGTAAAACCCCGAATCAAACAAACAAATAAACGACGTCTAGTCGGCGTCGCATGGGCGTCGATGCAACATCTTGTTTGACGCGAGTGCGACGTTAACTTGCTGGGATTTGGTAGCTTCTAACAGGTATGTCGCCTACATGTAGCCTGAGAACTTGTATTGTGTAAGACAATGCCCCATCCAGTAATTCACTTTTATGCTATTCTTCACTTATTTGTCTGTCTATATATGTTTTATCATGATGAACTGCATAAGCTTAAGCGAATAAAATTTGATTGATTGATTGATTGATTGATTGATTGATTGATTGGTTGAATTGATTATCTTTCTTATTTCTGTTCAAAGACGACGGTATGGCCCCGCCCATCGGGGCTTGAAGAAATATATGGGCTGCATGATGCTTCCACGAGGAGCTGAATCCGACCCAGACACGAGTACTGGTAAACTGCTAAGAGGACCTAAGCCTGCCCAGGCAAAGCGGTGTGAGTGTCGGACCGTCCATGCTTATAAACCCTATTGGTTTCATTGGGCGGCAGGGCTTGAGAACTCATTTCATCTCGATGTCGGGTAAAAGTCCCACTAAATTGGAAGCAACGTCTTCAAAATGATCTTTACAGTGTTGATGGGGACGTTAAACCTCAAATCAAACAAACAAATCAAAGACGTCGGTCGTGGGTGTACATTGGCACCGCCTCAATGAACCTGTTCGGACGAGCACCATCAGCATATCGTTTGAATATTGATCGATTGATTGTTTTTTTTTTTTTTTTTTTTTTTGTTTGTTTTCTTATTTCTGTTCAAAGACATCGGTCGTGGGTACTCATTAGCACCGCCTCAATGAACCGGTTCGAATGAGCACCATCAGCCTATCTTTTGAATCTGCATAAGAATAGTATCACAGATGTTCATCAGTAAACATGCTAAAAATGCCCTATGTCACACAGATGTTTGATCGTAATGAAAGATGAAGACAAATGATTTTATTTGCTTCTGATGCAACTGCCGGGTGATCAAGTAACAAGTGCGTTTTATGGAAATAACAAAACTCTTTATATATACAATTTGCTGGGTTAACAGTTATATACATTGCTATAATATTTCTCCTCAAAAGCGTGGATTGTGGGTACTCGTTAGATCCGCCTCCATTTAATGGTTGTAACGAGCACAAATAGTATATGTTTGGTCCCATTACTGTAATAGTTGCAAGTAATATCGATTTCATGCTCAGCATAGTTGAGAATAAAACATTTTTATTACTTAGGGGCCAGATTATATGGAAGAAACAATTTCATCCCACGAGTGTGTTTGGTAAGTGTATCCAAATTAGCAATAAATAAATTAATACCAGTGAAAAAGTAAACGCTCAGTTTTTCGAAATAGAAGAAAGAATCAAGGTAACGACGTTGGTTCGTTATACTGTGACGCGGCAAAGTACGTAGTTCGACTCTTCGTTCTGTGTACATGTCAATTCGCTCTATGCTTGAAGAAATATATGGGCTGCATGATGCTTCCACGCAGAGTTGAATCCAACCCGCATA
Source organism: Lucinisca nassula (assembly GCA_963580285.1). Taxonomy (NCBI): domain Eukaryota; kingdom Metazoa; phylum Mollusca; class Bivalvia; order Lucinida; family Lucinidae; genus Lucinisca; species Lucinisca nassula. The sequence continues at coordinate 13,462,300 of OY757022.1, read as the reverse complement.
CTAGTACTGGTAAACCGCTTAGAGGATCTAAGCCTGTCCAGGAACCGCAGTGCGAGGCGGACCGTCCATGCTAATAAACCCTATTGGTTTCATTGGGCGACAGGGCTTGAGATGTCATTTCATCTCAATGTCGGGTAAAAGTCCCACAAAATTGGAAGCAACGTCTCCAAAATGACATTTACAGTGTTGACGGGGACGTTAAACCTAAAATCAAACAAACAAACAATGCACACCTTACGTAATCCGGTTTCAAAGACTATACTAGTCCAAGCTGTAAAGCTATTTTCGATTTTTGCCCTCAATCAACTTTATGGAAAATATAACGCTGGACATACGCTACATAACGTATGGCATTTCCGATTTTGTTTTCTGTCGAATTCAGTAATAATAATAATAATAATAATAATAATAATAATAATAATAATAATAATAACAAAAATAATAATGACACTCATCATCATCCAACGCTGGTGTGGATATACATGTATATGGAAATTGTGTAGACAATAATTGGGTGAAATAGTGACAAGTGAAGACATTAAACAAACTCATTTTTGATTTTTATTATGTAAGGAAATAACACACACACGCGGTCGCGCACTTTATATAGTAAATTGGAATTTACAGAAATATACATTATTTTTTTTTCATTTTTCTGCACATAAACGTAGTTTGTGGCCACTCGTTAGATCTGTCTCACTGGGGCGGTTGTAACGAACACTTACAATCTAAATTTGGATTGAGACGAAAACATTACTTTTCATCTAATGATGTGACAGTTGAAATTTAAGCACTCGGGTGACAATAAAATTTGCCGCGACAAACAAATAAATATAAATGAATAAATAAATAAAACATTTAGTACAACGGAAAACCACTTTATCGAAATCGGACAACACAAATACCGACATTTCCCTATAGGTTTCTTTTGCCGTGACTAGTCTCGGTATGTACCTGTCATTCCGCTGCTCACCTAATGCCCTGCAGGTAACCGTATATCTTCTGAATACCGCCCCTTTTAATCCGATATCAGAGGGCTGCCTTATTCAATATACAAGTTCCTCATCAATAAGTTTGTGGGAAAAATAAGCAGGAAATAGCCATAGTAACGTTCTTGAGTTGAATAATAATGTGTAAGGGCGAGAAGATCGCAAATGCTGGTTACTGATTACTATTGAAATAAAGCAGATTTTGTAAAAGATATAACTTGTAATAAAAAATGATTACTTCCCTTGAATTATGGAAGTTGTATTTGCAAGGTGTTCAGTGCTCTTTAAATGGTAAATATATGGTAAAATTAATTAACAATTTAATTAATTTTATGATGTATTTATTTCTAAAAATACATTTCTTTAGTCTAAGGGCGCCATGACCGTAATAAAGACAGACGGTCAAGATGGCCACATATCAATACAGACAAGGGCAATTAACTAATTAACTAGGGCATGACTTAGCGCGACCTGAAGGAAGGCTTTTAACACACGCAACCACCCACGCGAAACTAAACCAACATACAACCACACTAGATAGGTAGATATAGCGATAGTTGTAGGATAGGAATACAGTAGAGAGGATAGTATAGAAAAGAGAGATCAAAAACCTGGAGTTAGAAGAAGAAGAAGAAGAGTTTTCTCAAAAAGCGATTTCAAACATTTTTATTTGTGTAAATATGAAACATTAAAAACAAGATCACATAGGAGCGCTCGACTGCGCACGTGCGCAGGCGGACGCTTGTATGCGACCTTCATGATTATATAACAATTTGCACTAACCACTTTGACTAAAGAGATTGGCAAACGTTGTCTCGGGTCCCCAAACGGCTAGGCAAGAATACTTTTATTTCTACTATGATGCCTTCCTACACGTAGGATGCGATAGTGATATGCAAACGTGGCGACACAAAATGACTCTCCTACGGTCCCACAGAATACGACATCCTGCGTCGAGGAGGGCATCGCCTTTTCTTAACTTCAAACGAAAAAGCATGAAAGGGGACTGACCTACTTTCCACATCCTCCGCGATAGAGGTCACCCACTAACTAAAATAAATACGAATTTGGGCCTGAGACGGCGGAAGCCAACACAACATGTTACTATGTTATATGTTGTATGTACAGAAGAAACAAAACACAAATATAATCTTCAAGCACAACCTTGCAGGTACAAAAATTGTCCTTCCCAGCAACTGTGGGCGGATGGGCTTGTCCCAAAAAGGACAACAACACAAAGGAGATCGGCTAACGTTGTCTCGGGCCCCCAAATGGCTAGGCAGGAATACGCTTTCATCCTATGGTGCCTTCCTTCACGTAGGATGCGTTAATGATATGCAAACATGGCGACTGACCCACTTATGGTCCCGCAGAGTGCGGCATCCTACGTCGAGGAAGGCATCACTTTTTCTTAACTTAAAACGGCAAATGCATAAAGGGGGATTGACCTAATATGCACATCCTCCGCGATAGACGTCACTCATTAACAAAATAAATACGAGTTCAAGCCCGAGACGGCGTAGGCCGGCACTTCATGTTATTATGTTACATATTGTATGTACAGATAAACAAAAAAAAAAAAAAAAAAAAAACAACGACACAAAATATAAACCACTAGCTTAATCTTGCAGGTACAAAAACTGTCCTCCCCAGCAACTGTGAGCGGGTGGGCTTGCCCTAAAACGGACAACGCCACCTTTAAGGCACAAGAAAAACAAACAAAACAGGTCCGTGGCGGGGTAAGCACATCCGCCCGCATATATACTTAAAAAATAGACCACTCAACAAGATGGGGAAACAGACCAAACAATGTAAAAATGTACATACGTTACATAAATATACAAAAATCAAATAAAAAAAAAATAAAAAACAAAAATACCAATATCAAAATTGACCCTTTCCTGCTCTGACACGGTTCGGCATATTGACAAGCAAAAAATTATAACGTCGAGTAGAAGACAAAATGGACCGACTGCAGCGGACTTACGATAGACACGGACGGACGGGGCTGGAGCCGAGCGGTGGTCTCCCCATTCACCGGCAACGTGGAATGGGGGTAGCACCGAACGGCTAAGGTGTAGTGCCAGAATGGATTAGTTCCCTGGGACCCCACCAGCTGACGACCCGCGACACGGGGAAACTGGAAACAACAACAACAATTTAGTCTAAGGGTTGTTTCTTGCTGTTGTTGCTGAAAACGAGGAATAACATAGTATATATTGTTTAACCTCAATGCTTTGAAATATCAATACAATACTATCTGTAGGTATAAGGCATTGGGGTGGATTAAACCCCCGCCCATAGGGGCTTGAAGAAATATATGGGCTGCATGATGCTTCCACGCAGAGCTGAATCCGGCCCGCTCACTACTACTGGTAAACCGCCTAGAGGATCTAAACCTGTCCAGGAACCGCGGTGCGAGGCGGACCGTCCATGCTAATAAACCTTATTGGCTTCATTGGGCGACAGAGCTTGAGATGTCATTTCATCTCAATGTCGGGTATAAAGTCCCACAAAATTGGAAGCAACGTCTCCAAAATGTTGTTGACGGGGACGTTGGACCTCAAATCAAACAAACAAATTAACGAGATCGGCACACGATATCTCGGGCCCTCAAACGACTAGGTAGGAATACAATTCCTCCTATGGTGCTTTCCTTCACGTAGGATGCGAAAATGACATGTGAACATGGCGACTCAGAATGACCCACTTACGGTCCCACAGAATATGCCATCCTACGTGGAGGAGGGCACCACATTTTCCTAACCTTAACAAAAAATGCAGAAAAGGGGATTGACCTACTTCCACATCCTCCTCGATAGAGGTCACCCACAAACTAAAATAAACACGAACTTGGGCCCGAGACGGCGGAGGCCGTCACACTATACTATATGTTGTATGTACAGAATAAACAAAAATCACAAAATATAATCTACAAGCACAACCTTGCAGGTACAAAAACTGTCCTAACCAGCATAAGAGAGCGGGTGGGCTTGCCCCTAAACGGACAACACCATCTTTAAAGCACAAGAAAAACAAACACGACAGGTCCATGGCGGGGCGAGCACATCCGCCCACATATATACACAATAAGCTGGGGGCACAGACCAAATAATGTAAAAATGTACATATGTTACAAAAAATATGCAAAAATCAAACAAAAAAAATAAATAAAAAACAAAAATACCAATATCAAAATTGATTTTGGTTGGTTGATTTGAGGTTTAACGTCCCCGTCAACACTGTAAAGGTCATTTTGGAGACGTTGCTTCCAATTTTGTGGGACTTTTACCCGACATTGAGATGAAATGACATCTCAAGCCCTGTTGATACAAAACGCGTAGACGACATCCATAGACATGGTGCTGGCGTGAGGGTGTAGATGCGGCTGAAGCTACAAGCTAGAAGAAAGAAATGGACGGACTCTACAATTTTGTGGTGCAAATAAGCACCACAAAATGGCTAAAAAACTTTGTCTCGAATCCCCTGATTGAATATAAGGTGCATAACACGTAACATGGAAACGTGTATAGCAATCTTTAGAAACGTCTTCCAAATCGCAATGAAACTTTCAAACAAAATTAACTGCTAAACGATCCCCTTAATGATAAGTTCAAACTCGGAGCCTACCCTGTTACACAAAACAACCCACACCCCTTTGCGGCAAACCGCAAAAACCCAAGGCACAGCACTGCTATAACTTAAACGCAGTGCAATCACGTAGCCAAACCTTTAGAATGGAGTTCCAAACTACTACAACTAAACTATGTTGCACAAAAACAAAGGCTCACATTGGAACTGTGCAACATATCCACAGCCCTTGAAATATGAAGAATGCCTAGCCCAAAAACTCCTACATTTAAAGATGCCCTTTAGCGACAGGACACATGCACTCCTGAAGCAAATGGGAAGACAAAGTATAAGCCCCACCGAGACCTGGAAAGGTCACGGCACCGTTTCACAAACCTCTCAGGACGGAGCTCGGCGATTGGCTACAGGGCAAGGGGATGCCCGTGGGCTCAGAGACACCTGAGACGTGAGACGACAAACATGGACGGACGGGGCTGGAGCCGAGCGATGGTCTCCCTGTTCACCGGCAACGGGGAATAGGGGTACCACCGAACGGCTACGGTGTAGTGCCAGCATGGATTCGTTCCCTGGGACCCCACCAGCTGACGACCCGCGACACGGGGAAACTGGAAAACAACAACAACAGCATTGGGGTGGCGATTTTACAATCGATTTGGACACCCGTTCTCGTTAGTGTGTTACGGGTTGACTATTTAAAAGGTATCACATTTACCTAAACTAATCCTTGTTGGTAATAGGTACCATGAAATACTTAACCAGCAAAACCCTGCCCCTCATGCAGTGGGGTTGGACACTTTCACGTTAATATGTGAAACTAGTTAAGACTGTTGGTTTGTATTGTAAACTATGGTCATCCTAGGTCTACTTTTTCTCTGATTATTGAATCATTTTGTAAATAAATCATACTACTAGGTACTCTCTTTTGCTTTCCCATTCTCAGACAAGCTTAAAAGTTGAACTCGTGGGTATCTGATTTGCTCTAGTCTGTCCGTCTGTCCATCTGAACGTCCGTCCAATGTTGTTTTAATATTATTTTATTTTGAAATTACATGTATCTTCAACCATAATTGCCATCAACACAGTTTCATTTTGGTGAACATGGTGAAAATGCACATTGACTGGTTCTTGAAATTACACTGTTGCCACTGACACCTGAAAAGAAAGAGAAAAATTATTATGATTATAACACATCCGAGCATCATCATGAAAACACGCCTATACAAATACAATGTAAATTTTACTGCCCCAAAAAAAAAATTAGATGAAAAATCATTTTTCTTATTTTTGCTCAAAATATAGATTGGGGGTACATGTTAGAACCACCTCTGCATTACGAAAAACCGCCAATACAAATACATTGTAAATTTTTTGGCCGAAAAAGTAAACATTTTAGATGAAAAATTGTGATATTTTTCTTATCTGTACTAAAGATACAGATTGTGGGTACTCGTTAGAACCGCCTCATTGAAGCTCATTGAACCTCATTGAAGCGGTTCTGACGAATTCCCACAGTCCATATTTTTTAGTAGAACTAAGAAAAATAAGATTTACCCGTTACCACAGTTTTACTATATAAAAGTGGGGTTCAAGGTGGTCACAATTATATAGGTGTGTTTTCGTGATGGGAAGTGAGTACCCACAATCTATGTTTCTGAGCAGAAATAAAAAAAAAATAGCATATATCCTTTAAATCAAGGTTTTTCTATATAAAGCTGGGTTCAAAGGGGTCATAATTATACATTTTTTTTTCTAGAACAAGCATTTACCACATGAAAATGCGATATTTTACCAAAATAATCGTAAGTATTGGGACAGATAGGCCTTAGGAAACAGAGCAGTCTGATCAGGGTCTACACTGCTTGCCATTGTGTACTCCTTGTTGGACGGTATAACAAATTTGTTAAAATTTTAGGAGAATTTGAGCAAATCCTGAAGATGCCCAAATTTTAAGGAGATTGATGGTACATGTATTTCTGGTCAAAATATAATTTGTTGTGGGTGCTCGTTAGAACCACCTCAATGTTCTCATTTAGTTGATTCTTAATCAATAAATTAACAAGTGAGATGACAAGTTCTTCAACAGATGGTCAGGTAGTTTTTCTTCGGATGGTCAGGTTGTTTTTCTTTGGGATACTCCATTTTTTCACCCATCTCAGATTATCAGTTGGCACGATATAAGTGAAATACTCTTGAAAGGGCCGTACAACCTAAAAATTAAAATGGGATGCAGTCAGGCAGATAGATATATCATAGGCCTGTTTGGATCAGTGATAAATCATCAGACAAGTTCGAGAGCATGATAGCTGAGTGGTTACTGCACTTCCCTCTGATGCTAGAGGCCCCCAGTTCGATCCCCCACAGCGGTGATACAATTTTAGGAGTCCGAACACTCTCCATTGGCATCATTTGCAGGGATGAATGTTATTAAGTGCACTTTCCTTCGGATCGGGGTTAAGGGGAAATGGAAGAAAGAGAAAGGTTGCCCGTTCCAGCACCAAGAAATTGGATATCATGCCACTTTATCTAACTACCTATAGATCTTTAGGCCCCAGCCCATCAGGGCTTGAAGAAGAAATGGATGGAAGGGTGGATTAGATAGATTTTGTTTGTTTGATTTGTGGTTTAAGTTTTAACATCCCAATCAACACTGTACAGGTCATTTAGGAGACATTGCTTCCAATTTTGTGGGATTTTTACCCAACATTGAGATGAAAAGACAACTTTGAGCTGAAATGACATCTCAAGCCCAATCGGCCAATGAAAACATCAGGGTTTATAGGCAAGCTTAGATCCTCTAAGCGGTTTACCAGTTCTCATGTGTGACCTGTTCATCCAATGTGTGGAAGCATCATGCCACTTTATCTAACAATCTATCTTGCCCCCCCCCCCCCCTTGAAGAAATAGATGAGCTAGATCTAGATAGATAGATAGATAGAGCGACGGGCATAGATAGGAAGATGTGGATAGGTTATCTACGGATCGGATGTTTGGGTAGGTGACTGTGATAAAGAGGTAGCCGGTTCGATCAAGTGTTGCACAGCTCAAATCGAATTCAGCAAATAAAGACCATTGAAGCCAAACTTACCAAGAGATGAAAAGTCATCGCAATAATAAGATTCATGATGAGAGGATTATCCGCATGCTTATAAGGAAACTTCAAATAATATAAAATTAAGCGAGATTGTCAACTCTTTTCTACCAAGATGGCGGCACTTTTCAATGTTTACTGTCAGGCCCTGAAGCGGGTATAGTCAGTAGAGACTTCGTTCGCGAGATACAGTTGAACAGGTGAAACTAAATAGTGCAAAAAAACAAGGACTTATAAACTACATTTTATACTTAATTCGCTTAATGATTTTTCGTTTTTATGCAATAATAGCGATCAAACATGTTTTTCAATGCATTAACATTCGCTAGGTCCCTCGGAAGATGTTGAAAACCTCGGCCTGCGGCCTCGGTTTTCAACACCTTCCTCGGGACCTAGCGAATGTTAATGCATGAAAAACCATGTTTGATCCCTATAATGACAGATGGTATATTACTTCATTACTTCAGGAACATTTCTATGAATGTTTTGTCAAAAAATGTGCAAAGGCGTTGCAGTAAGTGCCATTTGTTCAATGTTCCCCATTATAAGTCAATGGAAAATCTAAGTTGCCATAGCAACCAAACTAAAGAGCCGACTTTCATTAAAAAAAAAAAAAACTGTAAAGGCAAATTTGGTGAATATTTCCATAAACTCTCAGCCACATAGAGGATATGGTTTCTGAGGAGATGTTTTTTTTAAGTTTTTGTTTTTCTATTATTTTTTTTAAATTTGGTTTCCATGGCAACCAGTAAAAATGAGCAATAGGCCTAAAATAATATGGCAGATGGTGGATATCTTAAGGAACATTTCTATGGAAATTGTATCAAAATATCTGCAAAGGTTTGGCAGTTAATGCCATTTTTCAATTTTCCCCATTATAAATCTATGGAAAATCTAAGTTATCATAGCAACCAAACTAAAGAGCCGAATTTCATTAAAAGAAAGAAAAACACATACACACACAGACACACACACAAAACATGTATAGACAAAGATGGTGAATATTTTTATAAACTCTCAGCCGCATAGAGCATATGGTTTCTGAGGAGATGATTTTGTAAGTATTTATTTCTATATATTTTTTTCTTTCTAGTTTCCATGACAACCAGTAAAAATGAGCAAAAGGCCTAACATCATATGGCAGCTAGTAGATTGCTTATGGAACATTTCTATGAAAGTTGTGCCAAAATATCTTCAAAGGTTTGGCAATTAGTGTTATTTTTTAAGTTTCCCCATTATAAGCCATGGAAAATCCTAATTGCCATAGCAACCAAACTAAAGAGTCGAATTTCATTAAAAAAAACTGTAAAGTCAAATATGGTGCCTATTTTTATAAAGTCTCGGCCTCCTAGAGCATATGGTTTCTGAGGAGAATAATTTTTAAAGCATTATTTTTTCTTCTTCTTTTTTTTTTCATTTTGGTTTCCATGGCGACCAATGAAAATGAGCAGCAGGCCTTAAATCATACGGAAGATAGTAGATTGCCTAAGAAACATTTCTATGAAAGTTTTATTAAAATATCTGCAAAGGTTTGGCAGAAAATGTCATTTTTTCAAATAATGGAAATAATAAGTTGCCATAGCAACCAAACTATTAAGCCGATTTCCATAAAAAACACAGACTTTCAATCCCCATGCCCAAGGTTGCTACACATAATATTTGGGCCATTTCGGTCCAGTGGCTTCAGAGAAGATGTCGTTTGAAAGTGTTGACGCAGACGCAGACGACGACGGGCATCTGCCTATCCTATAAACTCCCCCGGAGCCTTCCGCTCTCATATGACTACACCTGTAATAACTCAGTTTGACCCCTCCGTAACAACTCTATTTTCTACTGACATTCTTTTGAAGTTGTTTGGCAATGAAATCCGATTTAAACAGAATCTTATACTCGTTGTCATTTCAAATAGAATTCATGAAACTCGCTAGAGACTCGTTTTACAAATTTCATATGAAATGACCGATTGTGTTTATCAGCTGGCTTGCATATATTGGGGAGCCAGTGATAAGGCCTAATTTGCTGAAACCTGCTAATATGTCACAAAAATGTACCCTTGACAGTTTTCATTTCTTTGGCGTATTTCTTCCTTCTAACGCATAAACCTTTATAGAACACAATAAGGATACAGCTGGTGTTAAGCGCTGTTTGAGCACCAAAATTGTTTTTTATTGTTTTTGTTTCTTCTAGTATTTTAGACGTCAAAATATATTTCTTCATCATTCCCCGCATTTCCTGCAAGTATTTCAGCTTAATACATTTCTAAATGATACCTATATGTTTATAAGAATAAATCTACTACATGAGGATTAAGAAATAAAACTGTCTGTAGTTGTTGTATATCTTTCCAGCACCTAAACAATGCGTCAATAAAACGCTTTTATTTTATCCTATCCCCACTTTGAACATCTATATAGATTGGTTTGTATTAGAATTTAACGGTGTTCGAGGCGGTCAGTTTACAGGCTACACTCTTCCTGGACAGGCTTATACGTAAGCGTTTAACCAGTACAGCGCACATTCTTCAGCCAGAAACTGACTACTGCCCTTCTTGAATCAGCGGAAGGGAGAGAATGACTGTAAAAAAGATTTCATGATCAATCTCTACGAAATAATGTTGCCGACCCCTGCAGGTATCGAACCCGTGTCCTCCTGATCATCAGTCAGACGCGCATCCGACTGAGCTACCGACGCCGGCACATCTATAAAGAAAAAGTGCGGATATGGTTTTGGGCGGAACGCTTCTAGCGCGAAACGTGCCGTTACCGCGGTAGTGACTGGTTGCACCCTCGGCACGGCTACGATTCAACCGCAATGTCATCGATGCTTCTCGTTGATTTACCTCCCCTGTGCCACGCAAAGATTATTGATTTCTTACGTAAAGAATCCTAGCTACTCATGAGCACGACAAGACACGTTTGGAGATCTAGTCAGTTTTATGACGTTTCTAAAACCAAAGTAACTGATTTAAACATCCAAATGACACAATGTTTGCTAAACCAGGACGAACTTAATCTCGGAGACTTAATCGATCCAATTCCGCGTGATATTAATCGATACCAGCGTCAGTTCTCCATGTTGGACAATTGTAATCCGCCTTTAATCTGTGTCCGATTTAATCCGCGCGACAAATTGTATAGAAATTAATAGGGCATGTGAATCTAAGACATGATTGAAAAAATACTTTGCTAGATAGCTAAAATGTGATTGAAAATTATGAAAATTCAATCTTTTATCTTAATTTTAACTATTATTATATATATTTTAAATAAAATTTAAACTGGTCAATTTTGAAATGAAAATAGGACCCTTCGTCTCGTGAACCTCTCGTTTACTTCAATAGAAAATTAGCAAAAACTCACGAGGGTGTCTGTTTTTATACTGTAATAATTAAATTATAAAATACGTTGTTAAAATGTGACTTTAAATTCTAGAAGAAAAATGATTTTTCTTTCCAACAGAATCAAATAATTGAAGATCAAGTAAAAACAAAGTTGGTCATTTTCAGGTTGTTTTCTTGCCATTTTCAGTACTTTTAGCCGTCTCTCCTCATTGTATCTATTTATAGCTATCGGTTCTCATATTGCGCGATTATCGGATTAAATCGGAAATTTCCGGGTTTTTGCTGGTTTAAGACGAATGTCAAAGTGAGCTGCTGAAAACATTTTTGTTAATGACATTTAATGCTGAAATAAATTTATTTTTATTTCGTCTTATTTATTTATTTACTGTTTTTGATTTTTTTTTTCTTGTTTAATATATTTTATCTGCATGTGACTGATGCACAATTAACAACCACTTCATATTGTTTACAAAAGAAGAAGAAGAAAGAAAAAAACTTTAATTATTGATTTTTTGACTAGCGAAAATTCATTGATTTCGGTGAAATTTTTTTTTTTTTTTCTTTTTTTCAGATACTTCACACACATGCTTAATTGGCAATTGTTGCTAATTACTGCCAATCATGCCGGTTGTGGGAATACTACTTAAAACCCTTAGGTACTTTTTCTGATCAGAGTCTACGTTGTTTGAAAGATCCAATGCTTCTTCATGCAGCAAGAGAAGTCTAGGATACGCACGCTGATGTGATTCTTTGCTGGGCACACGTAAATTGTAGGGAGTTCAAATATTATTTTCTGGGATAAATTGCATGTAATTACACACAGAAAAATAATCATCACGACAACACGCCTATATAACTTTGACCCATTGAACCCCACTTTTATATAATAAAACTGGGTTTTACAAAGGTAAAACTTGTTTCTTATTTCTACTCTGTATATAGCTTGTGGGTACTCGTTACACAATTTATAGTTTGTGCAACAGAAAATTTCACAATTTTTCATCTTAAAATTTTCTCTTTTTCGGCAATGAAATTTACTGCGTAAGTGTACAGGCATGTTTGTAATGTGTTGTCAGGGTTGCAAAACAAAATATATTTTAATGCTAACCAGTAATCACCAAAAGCTGATATAACAAGTTTTGATTAATATGCATCAATGAATACATGTATAGAATTTAAGAGTTGACACGCGCTGTGTGTATATTCAAATTAATTGCTTTATGACCCGGAAGCCTTAATTGTTGACATGATATCGACAAACTTATGTTAGGTAATCTTTAGACAAACGTTCTCTGTAGTTAAAGGCATTTATTCTTGATTATTGAGGACAATCATTTCATTACATAATATTATGTAGCCCTCAGTGCTGACTGAAGACAAGTCCTCTGTTTTCAACAGGTAAGGGGCCTCCTGGGGGAAAATCAATAATTTACTAACTGTTGACTGGAGTGTATTTTATTGATTTTCCCCTTATGTACCTCAGTCAGGGGATTCAACAAGAGCTACTAATCACCCTATTAGGGGCCGCCTTTGACCTGCTATAGATAGTATACCACAGGGGGGGGGGGGGGGGGGCAATAAAACAATTATGAACACACCGTGTGTTTTACTGTTTCAGAATAAATGCCTTTAATGGACGCGGTCCAGTTAACGCTTTCCCTTTCACCCCTGAGCCTTTGTTAATTAGAATTTAGCCCACCCCGGCCCCATAATCCCCCCCCCCAAAAAAAAAAGAAAGAAAAAGGGTTGAGCACAAATCAAGTCTTTCTATTATAACATAAGATATCCATATAACGCACAATGAACACTCTGATCAGAGCGTGCAGATGCCAGATTGGTCTGGGGTTTGTCATATAATCTTATTCGCTAGTTATCAAGTATCATATTTTCTTCTCCAATATATATATATATCTGTTACAGCGGCTCTATCGAGTACCCACAATTGATGTTTTGGAGCAAGAATTAACACACTCGCGCGTCATGGTGCATTTTTTCATATCTCCAAAATAGCTATTTTTCTAATGCAATCCTCGAAAATTTTCTTATTTATATTGCAAGGTTATAGGTGTTCGTTAGAACCACCCCAATGAGCGCAAAATAATGTATACCCCGTAAACCCAAGTTTTCTCCTGTACAAAGTGGGGTTAATGGGGTGTTCATTTCACAGACTTGTTAACCTAATGTATGTATTTACTTTTATTTGAGGTAAATACCAAAAATATTATTTCATCGAGTGTATTGAAATCATAAAATTTTTCACTCGTGCAAAAAAAAAAAAAAAAAAGAAACTTTTCTAACGAGTGCGTTGAAAACGTCATAGTTTTCACGAGTGTGCAGCATGGGTGATTTTTTTATTATTTCAATACATGAGGTTAAATATGTTCTGTTTTTTTTTTTCCGACAAAACAGAAATCTTTTCATTTTATACGCGACTATGCCGGTATACTGTAGTTAAACAGCTGTTTATCACAAGCTTCGCAGTGTTAAAATAATATCCTTATTTGTTTCAGATATACAAACATTTCACGGCTAATCATGATTAACCCATTTCAGACTGGAAACCCCTAAACGGGTACCGTGGCAAACAGTGCAGACCCAGATCAGTCGGACCAGATCAGACTGATCTGGGCCTACACTGTTTTAAAAAATTCAACCATTTTCCAAACAGGTTTTGAAGAAAAAACAACCCGGCACCCCCTAAATTTTGAAATGGACTCCTGCCATAGGAGGATGATTCCACTTGGAACAAATAGGGTTAAGTGATGTTAGGCCAGTATGGGTTCAACGGATTAAAAACCGATTAGTTGTCAAATAAAATGATTAAAATGAAACAGTTTGCTTACTGTGTTCCCCTTTATTGCTTAACGAGGCCAACAGAGCTTTTGTTTGTATTGGAATTTAGCGGTCCAGTCAACACTATTTTAGGTCATTTTTGAGCCGGTCAGTTTACCTATCCACTCTTTTCCTGGACAGGCTTATACGTAAGCGGTTAACCAGTCTTTCGCTCTCTGACGTGCGGCTTTGAATAGCCGTTTCCCATCACGTAAAGCAACTCCTTGAAGAACCCCTAAAAAACACGCTCTGTATTAACAGGGACATACATTATTTTGCTCTTTCTGGTCCAAGACATAGATTGTTGGTACTCGTTAGTTAGATCAGTCTCAATGATGGGTTTCAAACAAGCCAGTGGCAGGCACGTTGAAATCAGCAGTGCAAAGCTACTGTACTCAGTAGCGTTTGTTAATCCGCCTCAAAACTATCATGATTCTTACTGTATTTAGCTGAAAGTATTTTTCAAGGAATTAAAGTTTTACCCGACATATAATTGAAATGGCATCTCAAAGAAACCGCTAGAGTTTAAGAAGAGGCCGCACCACTTTTTCTGGGCAAGTCTAGCGGTTTACCTGTACTCTGAAATTTTGTTGGTGTCAGCTCTGAGCGGAAGCACCATCTATTTTTCAAAGCCCCGACTGGCGGGGTCGAACAAGTTATGTACAATGGTTATGTTTAAAGTTTTATAATGTCTTCCAAACATGCCATACTTTCGTATTGTGGTTACTAGAGAAATAAACTAATTTTAGTTTCAGATTTCTAAATTAAATTCCTAAGAACGGCTGAAGGAATTCCGTAAACCGGATTTCGGAGAATAGAGTCTATCACACCAAATTTGACTTTACATACCACAAATGGTGCATGGAAGTATGACATTATTCATTTACTAATTTTATTTTACGGAATAAATATCAAGTACATGTAAAGGTTGACTGTGCATCAGCCGCTATAGACAAAAATGCAGATACCCTTAGTTTTTGGTTTGGCTTGGAGTTTTACGGCCCAGTCAACACTAGTTAGTTCGAGTCGAGAGGGGCAGGCTTAGATCCTCTAAGCGGTTTACCAGTACTCGTGTGCGTTGGTTTCAGCTCTGCGTGGAAGCATTACGCAGCCCCTCTATTTCTTCAAGCCCCGATGGGCGGGGGCCGAAAAGCATCTAGACTCAGGAAATATAATTCACAGACTGAGCCAGATAATATAGCATTTCCTCTTATAAAAGTTGCGTTTGATTGTATCTGTTTAACGGCTCAGTAAAACTATATTGAGGTTATATTTAGCCCGTCAGTTTCACCTTCTAGGCAGGCTTATACATAAGCGGTTAGCCAACACAATGCAAAGTCTTTCACCAGAAACTGGCAACTACATGCATCATTCTTGAATCGAATGTGTTAGAAAACGATGACGATGGATAAAGAGGAATAACTTAGCTTTAAGCCTTTATTTCGGTGTGGATGGCTTACATGCTCTTTATCACTTATAGAGAAGTTGCAGCTACAGTTTGGAAAGGTTAAGATATCACAACTAAAATGACATTGTAGTTAGCGTGGGCCGGTTATGTATGGGTACCTTACCTTAAATCGCGATAGACTGAGCAAATCTTATGGTAGATTTTCCATACAGACACGCCCATTGCCCTTATATGATTTCTAGTGCTAGTTAACTCATTCGTGTAAAAACTGATTGAGTGATGGACTTTGTCTCGCTGTTTTGGGGCACTCCTCTTAAATAAAAAATAAATAAATACGTTAGGTCATCAAAAGGGCAGCAGTAAATCATTCAATCAATCAATCAAGACTATCATACCCACCCTCAGGTCTATCGTAATAACATTGTTCAAAGTCCTTCATTCGATTTTTTTTTTTTTTTTGTTTTTTGGTTTCACGGCCCTTTCAAGATTATTTCACTCATATCGAGCCGATCGTTAATCGGAGGTGGGCGAAAACCGGAGTACCCGGAGAAAAACCACCTGACCTTCCGTTGCAGAACTTTGCGTCCCACATATGTCCCGAGCGGGCTCGAACCACAGCGGTGAGAGACCTAATGATCAAGATTCAGCGCTCTTAACCACTAGGCCACGGAGGCCCGTCCTTCATTCGAATGTGGCGGCTTTAAAACTCCATATGATTTCCCTACGCCATTACGAAACCACGCCTATACAAATACATTGCCAATTTTTCAGCCCCCAAAATGGAAATTTTAAGACGATACATTGTGATTTTTTTCTTATTTCTGCTCAAAACATAGATTGTGAGGACTCGATAGAACCGCCTCGACGAGGCGGTTCTTTCGAGTACCCACAATCTATGGTTTTAAGCAGATATAAGGAAAATACTGTTTACCCCTGTAAACCCAAGTTTAACTTATAAAAGTGGGGTTTAAGAGGATCGAAATTATATAGGCGTGTTTTTGTGATGTAATGCGCTAGCTGACACCTCCTGCAATGTAATTGTATGGTGTAGGTTCCTCCCCTAATTTGGAAAATAAAACCCTATTACTTAATGTTCGAGTATTTACTGTAACAGTAACAGTGAAATTCCACTATTAAGACCACTTAATATTAGGACTAATTCTGCAATAAAAAGCTTATTTTTAAGGGTACACTTATTTTTTCTTTGTGTATTCTGACTGCAATGTCCTCTGGTCAGGGACCACCTTTGGGACTGTTAAACGTGGTCTTTAAGACCACTTTTGAACAGTCCCAAAGGTGGTCTTAATATAGGAATTTTACTGTATTTTTAAAGTCCAAGCGTTTTGTTTGATTTAACACGAGGGCGCTTTTCTGTACACTTATTAGGAACGAAAACTAATTATACCCTTCAAGAAAGCTGGAATCTCTCTCTCTCTCTCTCTCTCTCTCTCTCTCTCTCTCTCTCTCTCTCTCTCTCTCTCTCTGCTTTAAATGCTCATCATAATGAAAACACGCCTATGTAATATTGACCCCCTTTAGCCCCATTTGTATACAATTAAACTTTCGTTTACATGGGTATATATTATTCGTCTTATTTCTGCTCAAAAACATAGATTGTTGATACACGTTAGAACCACTTCTATAACGAGTTCGCACAATCTATGTTTTGAGGAGAAATATGAAAAAAAAATTGGTAAAATTTTCAGTATACTTGAATAGGCATGTTTTCGAAAGGTGAAAACTTACTGACCATTGGCAGTACATCAGGTAAACAATTTCGTTTAATGACCACCCCTGTATACCCCACTCTTTATATAAAAGACGCCATTTAAGTACACAGGGGTGTTATTGTAAACATCTCTACACACGAGACTGTTTGCAAGGCCCAAGAGTTATAAAACTTTTTCATACTCAATTCACTTGAGCATCAAATTTATATAATTTATCCTGCTCATAAATTTTAAAATGCCAACAAAAGTTTTAAAATGCCAAACAACAAAAGTTGGCATTTTAAAATTTATGACCAGGATAAATGACATTCTGTGCTGATCTTAGCAAGAAAAGTGCCTCTATCATTTGTATTTTAATATTTATGAGCATAATAAATTTCATGCTCAGCTGAGTTGAAAAAAAAGTTTTATAACCTCAGGGCCAGGAGATGATCTGCGCATACGCTAGATCCTAGATTATCAGTTTGTTTTGTATACTTACATGCGCAGCAATTAGAATAAAATTTAAACCAATAAATAATTAAACAAATGAATGATTAAAAATAATTAAATAAATAAACGTGGTTCGCTGAACATCTATCTGCGCAAGTATGCTCTCTCTATCAGATAGTCTAAGTTTCGAAATTACGAGATTTCTCTGAGGACATCATGACCTAATCGCACTATCTGAAGGTCGTTAGCTTTATTGACCGACAAAATCCACGGGCACATCCGTGTCACAAGGTGACCGCTTTGCACTAAAACCAAGTCTAATTTGGCCTAGCTGTAGGACGCCTCCAGCAGGGAACAGGTCTGTATAAAGCACAGTTACAGGTGTTAACAAGGGCAGAAACTATCGTATTTGTGATTGCGGGCACTTATTATAACCGCCTCAATGATGCTTTCCTAAAGAGTATCAACAATCTATGCGTGAAACATAAAGACCAATATATATATCTAATATTTTCATCGAGAACAAAACAAACAAAGAAAAAAACAAAAAAAAAAAACAAAAAAAAAAAAAAACTAAAAAACAAACAACATCACAAAAATGACGACAACAACAACAAAAATAATAATTGTGCAGGGCGTGGTAAGGAGTACCACATGGGTTTTTGTCTTAACCCTTCTCTTGCTGAATATTCATTTAAGCCACACCCATTTGTCTATCAACCAATCAAATAATTTGATGTAATGTATTGCTACAAATTCATAAACTGAACGCCAAACAGTGTAGATCCTGATCAGATGGTGTTTGCAAAGATAGGGGTTGGCGTGAACAGCAAGATAAGGGTTAATAGCGCTACATGTACAATCTGATCAAGGGACGTGATACTTGGACATGAATATAGGGATCAACCATGGTTTTTCATGCATTAACATTTGCCGGATCCTGAGGTAACTGTTTGAGGATCCGGCTAATGTTAATGCAATGAAATAACCATGGATGATCGTTGTTCTTGCATAACTTACGATTCCGACAGCAAATTTTGATGAAAACGCCCAAAAGCTCCATATAAATTCCATACAAACTCTTCAAATGCGACAGGCAAACCAAAATGGCCGCACGTTCAGAATGTTGTTTACAATGACGTTGTCATGCAGTAACCCTCTGACGTGATCATAAAACCCTAAAACGCTATATACGTTCAGGGCGATAACGGTATGTCGCTCAACGTAAAGTAAACAAAGCAAGGCCCGTCTTGTGATATCAAAAGCTCAAAACCCATGTTCAAACAGCACGCGAATTTCATGATTTGAACATGTTTTTTGCTGTTTGAGCACGTCTTTCAATCCATTTGACAATGGCTTCAAACAGCCATGCGCATAGGTGTTGATGCAAGAATACACTTTTGAACAGCCCCAAAGATGATTTTTGATAGGGTACACCAGGTGTAGAAAACACCATCACGAAAACATGCCTATACAATTTTGACCCCCTTGAACCCCACTTTTTATAGTAAAACTGGGGTTTACAGGGGTAAACCTTATTTTCCTTATTTCTGCTCTAAAATATAGATTGTGGGTACTCGTTAGAACCGCCTCAATGAGGCGATTCTAACGAGTGCCCACAATCTATATTTTGAGCAGAAATAAGAAAAATATCACAATTTTTCATCTTAAAACTTTCATTTTTTTCAGTGGTAAGGTTTACAACGTATTTGTATGGGCGTGTTAACGTAATGAAAAGAAAGCGTAACTGACATCATCTCAAAAAGCTTTTACGAGGACTGTTCAAATATGAATGCAAGTAGAACGTTTTCTCATGCACTAATGCGAAAATCACCTGGAAATAAATATCACAGCGTAGAAAAACATTTTACCTATACATTGATACCAAACCTGTTAAAATCCGTCCACTTAAGCCATGTATATCGTTCGATAAACACTGTCTACGCTTATATACTAATACAAAACATGGTTGGAAGAAGGTCAGAGTACGTCGTTGAAATACGGTCCTATATTAAGAATCGTGGTATTCTTGGTATACGGTGCAAAGACATTTTTGATGAAATATGTTCGGTTTATGGGCATAATAAAATGTCTTTTCCGACTGTTTTTTTCGTTGGTGTAAAGTAGAAGTAAAACAAAGATCAGGAATTGATACAATTAACTTACTCCACCCATAAAAGACACCAAAGGGAAAGAAATACAAACATTAAGCGACCAGACCATAATGGAAACCTAAACAAAGGAAGGCCATAAGGACAGTTACTTTCCCACAAATTGGCCATATGGCCATCCAAAATTAAAAGACATAAGTGATACACACAGTAAGTAACAAACAACAACATAAATAAATCGCCACAGAAGAGCCGCCTTGGAACGGTCAGTGGAAGATTTCCACTGGGGGGCTTAAATCGATTTTACGTGGCCAATTTACGTAAGAAATTTAGCTGTGGGCTAGGCTCAACAGAAGATGCACCACATGATCTTCGGCCGAAAAGAGCAACATCTGCCAAGATAGTTTCTAGAGTGAAAGAAACAGTTGCTTCCGATGCACGATACACCACTAGGCAAATAGCTAGTATGGTTGGCATCTCATTAGGAGCAGCTCATACGATTCTGAAACGGGATTTGAAAATAAGAAAGATCTGTGCTAGATTGATTCCCCATCTGTTGACAGATGAGCAGAAAAAGACACGCGTTCAGTGCGCCAAGAAGTTGCTCAAAAAGTTTCCAAATTACAATGCACGGTCTTTCGCTAATGTCGTCACAGGTGACGAGACATGGGTTCACTTTTTGAGCCAAAACGAAAGATTCAGAACAAAATATGGGCAATAAAGTATTGCAAAAGACCATGCATTGCAAAGCGGACCATGAGCGTCAAGAAGGTAATGTATGCCATATTCTTTTAAAATCAGGGCCCTGCTATTCAGGTTGCTGTGCCTAAAGGCAAATCTGTAAATGCGAAGTTTTACAAGAATAAAGTTCTTCGAAAATTAAAAAAATATTTCAAAGAACGAAGACCCGCAACTGGTTTGGCCATTGTCAGATTGCTACATGACAACGCGTCATCGCACAAGGCGTTCAATTTGCAAGACTATCTGAAGCAGGAAAAGGTTGTTGAACTCCCTCACCCCCCGTATTTACCTGACCTTGCCTCGTGTGACTTTATTTTGTTCCCGCGGCTGAAAAAAATACCTTTCTGGTCGAAAATTTGTACAGCGCAAACACCTCGGTTCTGCAATATTCCAATGCCTTCATAGTATACCTCGAAAAGACTACCAAAATGCATTCAATGATTGGATCAGCAGACTGAAAGTTTGTACATGTATATCTTTTAAAGGGGAATACTTTGAGGGGACAAAATAAATTTTTCATCGAAATCTATCACGGAATCATTTTTATGTGCTTAGTTGCATTCATATTTGAACAGTCCTCGTAAAAGCAGATTTAGTCTTAATTAAGGTGGTCTTAATAGCGGAAGTGTATAGCTATGGAAATGTTTGCTTGTTTTAGGGCTAGACTGACATCTTTAATGAACAGTCGAACTCCAAAAACTCGAACACCTTTAGGACCATGACGTTTTACATTACGGAAACACGCCTATATAATTCCGACCCACTTCAACCCTTCTTTTATACAATAAAACGGGGGTTTACATGGGTAAACTTTATTTTTTTTGATTTCTGCTCTACAATATAGATTGTGGGTACTCATCGTGGCGGTTCTAACATGTACCCACAATATGTATTTTGAGCAGAAATAAGAAACATATTATAATCTTCCATCTCAAAATTTTCGTGTTTTTTTTTTCGGCAGTAAAATTTACAAATCTTTTGAGATAGGGACAGTTCGATGGCGCCAGGTCATGACTCATGAGGTATATTGGGTATCACTTAAGGATGGCTTTCATTCTTCTGCTGAATACAGGTATTTGTTTGTACTCATTAGAATTGCCTCATTGAGGAGATGGCGATTCTAATGAGTTAACACAACATACCTTTTCAAGTTGAAACCAGGGGAACCTCCCAAACTTTTCATAAACATGTTGATATCTGTAGCTATTGGAAGAATTAACTAGGGCCGCAAGAGCGTGTTCGAATTAACCATGGTAAATGGGCCATCTGTCTTCGAATTATTAAAGTTTCACTGTTCGAATTATTCAGGGGATAACTCTATTGTAAAATTGTCAGGGGGGGGGGGTATGTCAATCGTAGGTTTTACGGTCGGAAATTTCGTTTTATGGCGACGCATCAGCAGATACGTAAAACGCAATTTGCGAGCGTAAAACCGACGATTTACCTCCCCAAATGACAATTTTGCAATACAGTTATCCCCATTCTAATGCACTTATTTTGTTGTTTTGATCACACAAAACGGCAAACGCTGTGAGCTGCGTAAAACCAAATCACAGCGAATGAAAAGGGACGTTTCGTGATGAAGTCAGGTTTCCGACAGTATATCGCAAAATATATTGTCGCAAAGTTTTGACGTTACCCAATCAGACGTTGCGTTACATTCGCAAGTGTTTCACTGTAGCTCTTTATAACGGTGTGGGAATCAATTATTGGGATCAACCATGGTTTTTCATGCATTAAAATTTGCCGGATCCCTCGGAAGATATTTGAACATTCGGCCGCTTTCACCTCCCCAAATGACAATTTGAATACAGTTACCCCCGAATTCATTTCTTAATGAGTAGTATTGGTTAAGTTTCCTTTGTTTTGTTTGATTTAAGGTTTAACGTCCACTCAACACTGTAGACGTTGCTTCCAATTTTGTGGGACTTTTACCGGACATTGAGATGAAATGACCTCTCCAGCCCTGCCACCGAATGAAACCAATAGGGTTTAGATGCATGGACGGTCCGACTGGCACCGCTTTGCCTGGGCAGGCTTAGTCCTCTAAGCGGTTTACCAGTACTCGTGTGCGGGTCGGTTTCAGCTCTGCGTGGAAGCATCATGCAGCCCATCTATTTCTTCAAGCCCCAATGGCCGGGGGCCGGGTTAAGTTTCGTTTATGTTCATCAAATTTTAAATCGCTCTAGGTCAACACTATACTGAAAATTCCAGTTCCTCGAAATTTGAGATAAACAGTCACGACTGCACTACTGGAACGAAATTTTGCAGCGTTGGCAGTCCGACAAGAGGGTCAGTAAACAACTTGTCAAACAATATGACCGGGATGAGACGGCTGCAGTTTTCTCACGGAAGTCCCTATGAAAAGTGATAAGGGCTTGCTATATAAAAGTCCGGTTGGTGCGCATATTGATCATAACCGGCAGCGATTCCAGTAAGGTAAGATCAAACATCTTAAACATGCTAGTTCTAGAGATCGGAGAGACACTTAAAAGAAGAAAAAAACAAAAAACAAAAACACACACACACACAAAAAAAAAAAAAACACACACACAAAAACGGTTGTTATCGTTATGGGTATTAGGCAACTCTTAATCGAAAATAAGTGTTTCCATATGCGAACCGATTCCTTCCTTTGGTTTAAACATATGTGTATATTTATTCAATACAGTTGTACTTCAATGGCTCGAACACATTTGGGACCTCGAAAATCTGTTCAAGACAGGGGCAGTTCGAGCCACTGAGGGAGACTGCCAGGAGGTATACAATATACTTTTGGATATCTTTTCGGTGTTTTTAATGAAAATGTATGCTGTGTGTATTCATTAGAATCGCCTCATCAAGGCGATTCTAATGAGTACACACAGCACACATTTGCAAGATAAAAGACCAAAATCTTTTTAATTATCCCCCACTATTTCTTATGTCGAGGATTTACCTAGGGGCTAAAGAGCGGGTTCGACTCACCCATGGTAAACGAGTCATCGGTGTTTGAGCTATCGAAATTCTACTGTATTTAACACAATAAATCCACCAAGACTGCTACAGGATATTTACTTTTTTTAAATAAATGCCACATACACATTTCATCGAGGGTGTTGAAAGTATCAGGATTTTCACGACTGCGAAGCACGAGTGAAAATTCTGATGTTTAATATTTTATATGTGAGTGACTTTGGCGATGTACTGTACATAAACAGCTGTTCGTTACATGACTCGCACTCGTGAACATTTCTACTGTTTTCAACACACTCGATGAAATATGAGCCCGCCTGTCTTCAAGCATTCCGTCATCACAAATTTTAACCGCGCATGCCCAGCCATTCAGAGGGGCCAGGGATATGGCTTTCTATCTGAAAGTTCCTCTTGATTCACTGCTTGTATGAGCGAGCAGCGAAGGTTTCGGGCGAGACTGCGGGGTTGCGCAGGCTCGCCTGAACCTTCGCTGCTCACATATGCGATAAGTACCAAAATCGCTTGACGGGGCTCATATATGTTTTCAACACATTCGATGAAATATTGGTATTTATCGAGAAAAAAAGTGTAAATTTTCTCTTTTTTTATACAAAAAAAGTAGACTGGGCTGCTTCTGTGAAAATAACAGGATAACATAGTCATGTCATTTTTCACACTGTGAAAATATCTGTTTCAAATATGCATTGATTTCATTGCTAAGTATAAAATATATAGTGTATGGTTTTGAAGGAAAGTTGCAAGAAGCTTAAAAATATCATCTTCTGGAAGAAATATAGAAGCCCCCGTGGTGTAGTGGTTATGCTGCTCGCCTTGTAAAGCAGGGGTCGCAGGATCGATCCCGGGCTTCTTTAGACTTTCGAATGAGTCTTTAAACCAAGGTCCCGTCCCCGTATGACATTAGCTGTTAGCGAGACGTTAAACTCAATGACTCACTCTTCTTGAAGAAATGTATTCGATATTAATGACGGATTCCTTCCTTAAATAAAGGAGGTTATGATAGGACATAACTAGAACTGTCAGAGGATCTGACTATAGCCCGCTACAGCGCTATCAGAAAAGAAAAATACAAGAAAAAATGTTTTCAGCTTACAGCATCTAATTAAAGTTGGTAAAAAGGCAATCCAGAGTTATGGTTCATGTGCTCTGCACATCGTCTCATTGTGCTTTATATTTATGTGAAGTTTCATGAAAGTATCTCAAACCCTTTTTGCGTTATGGAGCGGACAAGGTTAAAAATTTTTTGGGCTATAGATCCAAAAGTAGGCAATCCAGAGTTATGGTTCATGCACTCTGCACATCGTCTTACAGTGTTATACATTTGTGTGAGGTTTCATGAAAATACCTCGAACGGTTTTTGAGTTATGGAGCGGACAAGGTTAAAATTGTCATTTTTCAATGTTCAAAGGGCAATAGCTCCAAAAGTAGGCAATCCAGGGTTATGATTTATGCGCTCTGCACATCGTCTCATAGTGCTTTACATTTGTGTGAATTTTCATGAAAATACCTCGAACGGTGTTTGAGTTATCATGAATAACGGATTTTTTCAACGTCCAAAGGACAATAACTCCAAAGTAGGCAATCTAGAGTTATGGTTCATGCGCTCTGCACACTGCCTCAAAGTGCTTTACATTTGCGGGAATTGTCATGAAAATATCTCAAACGGTTTTTTGAGTTACGATAAATAGCGGAATTACGGAAGTACGGAATTACGGAATCACAGAAGCACAAGGCAAATCCAATACTTGTATAGCCCCCACGTTTTCAAAGCGGGCGACTTATGGATACCGTTTTAAACTCCTATAAAATAAATTGTATATACTGGGAGGAGCGAAGTTCGAGGACGTAAGCGACTTGACAGGTTTATATTTCTATAAATAGCAATATATTGAAAACGTTGGTAACAAAATAATCAAACAACATTTGATGAATAAACTGTCAGAAACAAACATGAAAATTAACGAGCAAACATAGACAGAGCTTACTGTTTATCGAATGACCCGTTTCCTAGTCATTTTCAAAATGGCATTTAAGTTCGAGGATGCAGTTGTCATGAGGATCATTAAGGTGTTGTGCAGGGTAAAACTGAAATGAAGGCATGAACTTGAGGACAAGATACTTTTATTGTAAATAACATAAGTTTTAATGGAAATCATTTGGAAAAAGGTGATTTTTTCACTCATTCTCCATTTGTGCTCAAAATTTTATTCTTCTTCTAGATATCTGTTTAGTTCATTCTGTTCTATTCCACACGAGTCCAAAAATTTAGCTGCATTTTATCATTTGTTAATTGATATCTACTTCAAACGAGAATTGAATGTCACAAGAACAAGAACAATTACCTAAAGTTTTGATTATTAAGGTTTTAATATTTCTTAAGAGCATCACATTCACTACTGCTCTCCATTTCCCAGAAGACAAATGAAGTTTCTGAAGTAATAAGGACGGATGGTATGTTTAGTTAAAAGAATTTTCCCGCATTGAACCTCATACGAAAATAATGGATAAAAAAGTCTGCTGGTATGTGTCAACAGTAAACAAAGGACACTTGGTATTTCTCCCAGAATGTGTATGAATAAAGAAAGCATTGCGTTAAAGTTGGGTGTAAAAGTATTAGCAAAAATGGCGGTTTTTTATAACCGTTTAATGTCTCAATCAATTTGTACCTCTCTGATCGGCATCGCAAGAATATTATACTGCCAAAACGTTGGCTTGTATTTGTGGTTTGTTGTTGTTGATTCACAAGAGAATGGCATCAGTAGTAATCGATATATTTATATACAAATGACGTCATCGAACTTGCGTCACCCTCGAAGTTGCATGGCGTCACTATATGTATTTATTCATTTGAATCGCCCCATCCGATGAGGTAATTCTAATGTGTACACACACGTGTAACATAAATTGTCTCGAAGTAAATCAAATCTCATTAAAAAACTTGAAACCTGTTGTTTAATATGTGAAAAGTCCCTAGGAACTCAGAATCCAGTTCTAATCAACCCTCGGTGCTGGAATCATCGAAGTTTTACCATAGAAATGAATTTCATTTTTGTGCAGTTTATCGATGTGTAAACTCCGGCGAATCACTCATAAACTGCATGAAGCCTTAATAGCCTTATGTTTAGTTTGTGAGTGATTCGCCTGAGTTTACACATCGATAAAATCCACAGAAAATGATAATTCATTCATTGTAATTCCAACTTTTTCATCGAAATGTTAACAATGTCACCAAACTTGTTTTTTTTTGTTTTTTTTTTAGAAATTATTTCGAAAGCGTAAGGATGAACTTACCAACGGCCATGGCAGAATATAAGAATCTTATATGGGTGTGAGGGGTGGATTGAAAAATCCGTCCCGAGGGACACTGTCCGGCATCACGAGGCTTGCCGAGTGATGCAGGACAGTGATCCCGAGGGACGGATTTTTCTATCCACCCCTCACACCCATATTGGATTCTTTTTCTTGCATACCTTCCATTTCTATTGCGAATTTTCAATGCTGCTGTCACTTCGGTTACCGACGTCCGCCATTTTGTGATGACACAACAGGAATGTTTAGTGACGTCACGCATGACGACGCCGCACATTAGGTTGTAATCAACCAGTACATTTATCAAACACGCGGTTATATTCGATTTGGGGTCGGAACACCAGGGTCAGAACATAAATTTCTATCCCAGGGTAAAATCGCGGATTTCCTTGTCTGGAGTGCAAGAATGATTATTCAATTAGAAGCTGTTATCTTTGAAAGAAACCCAAGCGAAAAGCGTCAAGTCTTTATAATCAATTTATTTCACTTCTAACAGTTACGTTTTCAATAGTTTCCCACCTTGAAATCGAACGCTGTTATTTCATATACAATGACGTAACGCGTCGGTTCCGAACGTGCTCTTTGACATCACGTTATATTACTACCTGTCGCTGTGTGAAATGGTTCTGAGACTTTTGCTGATGGAATCTATCGAAGCATGAAACTTTATTTCAAACAGTGTCAAATCTCTCGAAATGTATATAATGATGGAAAGTAGAAGTAAAACAAAGATCAGGAATTGATACAATTAACTTACTCCACCCATAAAAGACACCAAAGGGAAAGAAATACAAACATTAAGCGACCAGACCATAATGGAAACCTAAACAAAGGAAGGCCATAAGGACAGTTACTTTCCCACAAAATGGCCATATGGCCATCCAAAACCAAAAGACACAAGTGATACACACAGTAAATAACAAACAACAACATAAATAAATCGCCACAGAAGAGCCGCATTGGAACGGTCAGTGGAAGATTTCCACTGGGGGGCTTAAATCGATTTTACGTGGCCACAATCCTCGCCCTTACCTCCGTCGCGATTTAGACAAATAATTTGTTCAGTCCGCATGAAGGCCTCCTAACTCATCAGTGCAACATCTCCGTGAACACAAAAATCAAAGAACCACAGAGGTGAGACAACGGTGAGGACTCGACAGCAAGAAACCACTGAAAAGCTGGAGCCTTGGAATTATTGTAGTGTCAAAACTGTTTTTGTTGCAGGTATTTTGGCCAAATTACTAAAGCAGCATCATGAATGGAAAAATATTTGCAGGCATTCTGTTGGTGGCATTCTTAGGGGTAGTTACATGCTCACGTAAGTTTTTTTTTATTTAGGCAACAGTTTATTAAAGGTGAATGACCATCAAGGGAAACAACGTACCAGGGCCCAGTTGTTCAAAGCATTCATTATGGTAACACATCCGTGTGATATAGTACTTTTTTAAACCTCAAAACAGGCAATTTTTCTGATGAAAATTTGTAATATTTTTCTTATTTATACTCCAAACATATGTTTTTGGTGCTCGTTAGAACCGCCCCATTGAGGCGGTTCTAACGAGTACCCACAACCTATGTCTTGGAGAAGAAATTAGGTAAATAATGTTTACCCCCTGTAAACCCCAGTTTTCTCTATATATAGTGGGGTCTTTATCTCACGGAATGTGTTATCTGAACGAATTCGATAGTGTCTAAACTATTAAATAGTCTGGCAAATATACTATTTCCTATACAGTAAAGAAATGAATGCTTTGGAAAAGTTACTTACATTTTTCATCATCAAAAATATTATCTTAAGGGGAATGGATACACCTCCAGGGAGGCAACTCCTGCAAAAGTATTTTTGTCTCCCATGTTAATATGCATCAACTCTTAATGGAAATAACTTGCTTCTGAGGAGCAAATATTTTTCCTTTAAGAGAAGACCACTTTTTCAGCGGGACAGTGCTTATAGAAAAGCGAACAGGAAGTTCCGAAAGTTATCTCCCTTTGAAACCAATGGCGGGAAAATCTGGCAGGTGTTCCCATTCTCCTTAATTGTTATTTTTATTTATCAAAGATTATACAATGCGTTGCCTTGTGACATTAAGTTAAGTTTTGATAGGTCCAGAGCATTGATTACGCGCTAATACTGCATATTTTGCAACTCACCTACCTGGGGATCGATCATCTGTCTCATCTGTACTACTCCTGTGGAATAGCAACGAAATCGAAGATGATAGTGATTTGTTCTTAAAACCGATGATCAAATGACTCCCCTGGTTTTGGTTGTACGACTTTATGACAAAATAAAAGTTATTTTTTTTTTTTTACCACGAAAACACACCTATAAAATTTTTACCCCCTTTAACCCCACTTTTATAAAGTAAAACTGGGGTTTACGGGGGTATGCCTTATTTTTCTTATTTCTGATCTAAAATATAGATAATGGGTACTCGTTAGAACCGCCTCACCGAGGCGGTTCTAACGAGTACCCACAATCGATATTTTGAGCAGAAATAAGAAAAATATCATAATTTTTCATCTTAAAATTTTCATTTTATCGGTCGAAAAAGGTTACAATGTATTTGTACAATATATAGCCATGTTTTCGTAATCATCAGAAGTTCAAAACCTTTTATTGAAAATTGCTACAAATCACTGAAATTACAGATTAAAGCAGGTTGTTCTTTCCTTGCGGGTGTTGCCTATGCTCACATTACTGTAATGAACCCTGCAAACCCCACCCAATGTCGGAAAAAGTAAACATTACAGTGCTTATTATTATTATTATTATTATTATTATTATTATTAATATTATTATTATTATTATTTTAGATTGAACGTTCTCGAAAGAACTTCACATAGAATTTATTACTAATTATTTATAATTCCAGTATGACGTCATCGTCTGCCCTGAAGAAACTATAGAAACCCGCACCGTATGAAAACTTCCAATAAAACGCATGTGTGCGCTTTCGAGTATTTGATGACGTATGAAGAGACGTTTGCTTCTGTCGCTGCTTGCATCAAAATAGTCCTTCAGAAAACGTCACTATCACGATGTCTATCGTTTCTGATCGTTTTCCCAACAGGCACATGACGTAATTGTGACGTCACATCAACGTCGATACAACGTCATGACGTTTACGCATGTATCTGTCCTCTCATCACGAAAACATGCCTATATAATTCGGGCTCCTTGAACTGAGTTTTTTATAGTAAAACTTGGGTTTACATTGAAAACCTCTTCTTTTTCCTCTCTAAAACACAGATTATGGATTGATAATCGTTAGGACCGCCTCGATAAGACGATTCTAACATGTACATATCGCCCCCCACCCCACCCCCATCGGGGCTTGAAGAAATAGATGGGCTGCATGATGCTTCCACGCAGAGCTGAAACCGACCTGCACACGAGTACTGGTAAACCGCTTAGAGGATCTAAGCCTGCCTAGGCAAAGGGGTGCGAGTCGGCCTGTCCATGCTTATAAACCATATTGGTTTCATTGGGCGGCAGGGCTTGAGATGTTATTTCATCTCAATGTCGGGTAAAAGTCCCACAAAATTGGAAGCAACGTCTCCAAAATGACCTTTACAGTGTCGACGGGGACGTTCAACCTCAAATCAAACAAACAAACATGTACCTATAATTTATATTTAGAGCAGAAATAAGAAACATATCACAATGTTTCATCTTAAAATCTTCCTCTTTCTCTTTTTTTCCGGCGGTAAAATTTACATAGTGCTTGTATTGGCATCATCACGCAAACACACCTATATAGTTTTGACCCCGTTGAATCCCACTTTTATATAGTAAAACTGGGGTTTGCAGGGGTAACCTTATTTTTCTGATTTCTGCTCTATTTTTTGAGCAGAAATAAGAACAATGTCACAATTTTTCATCTTAAAATTTTCTTTCTTTCGGCGGTTCAATTTACAATGTATTTGTATAGTGTATAGGCGTGTTTTCGTAATGTGTTTTCTGCCATTTTGGGAGGTACAAGTAAGCTGTCGATTAACATTACGAACACACACAAATACACATGCATTCGAAACAAAAAAAAAAAAAACAACAACAACAACAAAAAAAAAAAAAAAAAAAAAAAAACACGAAAATTTTAAGATGAAAAATTGTAATATTTTTCTTATTTCTGCTCAAAATATAGATCGCGGGTATGCGTTAGAACCGCCTCGAGAACCGCCTCATCGAGGTACCAACAATTTATATTTTAGAGAAGAAATAAGAGATCGGGCGGTTCTAACGAATACCCACGATCTATGGGCGTATTTGTTGTAGCTAAACCGGTTTCGGTTTCAAACCAGTTTCAGAAACCAGTCATTTTTTCATCGAAACTGTTTGAAAACGGGTTTGGGGGATGCAACCGAAACTACACTCGGTGGCCATAAATGAGTTCCCAAACCTGTTTAAAGTCGTGATGTCTTTAAATATGTAACTACATTTCCAGATCGAATTACTTAAAAACAAAAGTTTCAATGCATGTTATGTTTACCAGATGGTAGTGTTTATTCATTACCAATAACAAATACAAATTTTTCTTAGAAATCTTGCCATGCATAGCTCTGGTATCTACTTCATTTAGAGTACCGTCGTTTTAAAAATGGCTTCAAAACTCTGCACTGACTCAAAGATTTCTTCTTATTCTGAATGATTAAGATTTCATCTTCTAATCTATCTGATGCCTTTGTAGTATGATGGACATTTGAAAAACCAAGTATGTTAACATTTTCCTAAATGAATTAATATATTATTAGAAGTGGGTCGGGCAATTCTACCCTTGACCGAAA
This sequence comes from Lucinisca nassula, assembly GCA_963580285.1. Taxonomy (NCBI): domain Eukaryota; kingdom Metazoa; phylum Mollusca; class Bivalvia; order Lucinida; family Lucinidae; genus Lucinisca; species Lucinisca nassula. Next base: position 13,430,968 of record OY757022.1, on the reverse strand, counting down.
AAAAGTTGCTATGGAAACATTAAGTAAGCAGACTGCATAGTTTCTATCTAAATTAGTGGCACACTCTCCAATGTTTTTTGTCACAATCATTGAAAACAAGTATCCTTCTTTCATCTATAGGAAATGAAGTTATCAACAGTGAAAAACGTCTAGATGGGTGTTAGTCTTTATGGGGGTACCCATAGAGTTTGAGAAATTTATTGGACACTGTTATACAAAAAATGAAGTCTTTTGTAAAAACATATTCCATAATGATGTTTTCAACTAACAATATTTTTTACACAATTTTACAACATATTTTATCTTGTTTTATGGAGCGCAAAGAGTACACGGCTGTTCAAATAAGCCCATTGTTTCCTGGATCTCCTTACAGCTTCAATCCCCTAAGATATATTCAAACCAAAAGATTTTGCTAGAAACTATGCTTCACTATCTCTCAAGTCAGATACATGTATATCACAAAGTTCATTTTCTGTCTCTTTTCTTGGTGTCTATTACCAAAAATATTTGCTTTTCGGTGATTTTGACGAATTTATGATCCATCCAAAAGCATGTTAGATGTCTCATAATGTATTGCCTCTAGGTAATTGTTTTCCTGTATTTTGCCAACATTTCTACCAATTTATATCTAAAAAAATAGGAAATTGATAATTTTATAACTCTTTTAGTACACCTACCCTGATTTTTCAGATGAGAAGCGCTAATCCGTATGCTGTCTGACGTGCCGGCCTCAGTGGCTCAGTCGGATGCGCGTCTGACTGGTGATCAGGAGGACGCGGGTTCGACTCCCGCCGGGGTCGGCAACATTCTTTCGTGGAGATTGATCATGAAATCTTTTCTACGGTCATTCTCTCCCTTCCGCTGATTCAAGAAGGGCAGTTGTCAGTTTCTGGCGAAAGAATGTGCACTGTACTGGTTAACCGCTTTCGTATAAGCCTGCCCAGGAAAGTGTTGATAGGTAAACTGACCGGCTCAAAAATGACCTAAATAGTGTTGACTTGGCCGTAAAACTCCAATACAAACAAACAAACAAATGCTGTCTGACGTTGCCATGGCAACTGATGACATCATCATTGGACTAGGATATAACCTAAATGATTACATGGACAATCTAGCATTTGAGTATGATTTGTAATTAGGTAGAAAACTGCATTTTTTTTTCAGACCATATTTTCCCCCAATTTCTTGCCAGCCATTTTGGGGAATCATTTATGGCCACATAGCCATCGAAACTGCCTCCTAGGGTGGTTTCGTCGGTTTAGTCTGTCCGAATATAGGTATATTTAGACACCCACATGCAAATAAAGAGGGGAGCAAAGCTGTCAACCATGTTTGGGTCAACACAAGGTATGCTGACTATTTTATAGCATTAAAATTGTAACCCATGTGTTTATTACATATAGGTCTACTTGAGAGTCAATAGGTTTAGAGCTCCGTCAGACCCTAAAACCCCAGAGGGTCTAGAGCTCCCATAGAATTTCCTCAGCATGTTTAGACTCCCGTTTAACTTCAGGATTGAAACTTCTCAAATTTTGATGAAAGCGAAACAGGTTTTGGTTTTGTAAAACTACTGCAAAAACTGACACCGAAACCAAAACCAGTTTCAGTACAAGAAAAAATACGTCCTATATTTTGAGCAGAATAAGAAAAATAAGGTTCATCCCTGTGCACCCCGGTTTTAATATATAAACCGGTTTTAATATATAAAAGGGGGTTCAAGGAGGTCAAGATTATATGGGCGTGTTTCCATTATGACGGACAACAATTTCCTTTTACGCAGCCGTGATCAGACTGGAATTAGTCCAACAGTTTAACCAAAATCTCCTCATTTGTATTAACTGAATTTATATCATTCTGCCTCTCTGATACTTTTTCATTATCTCTACAACTTTTGCATTCATTTGGTGCTATCTACGGAACCCTGGAAGGGGCATGCAATTTATTTTAATATGTTGTTCCGCAGCTATCAGATAGAAGGCATTGCTTTTCAGATGCGATAAAATTAATAAGCATATACTTTTTAGTGAAAACATTTAAAATGAATGGACTGTTTCCAGTCCAGCCGTGACCGTACAAATGTCGAATCACTTTCACAAATAACAATTTGCAATGCAGTTATCCCCATTCTAATGGACTTAAACATTTGTAAGTTTAAAATTATAGAGGTTCGACCAAAACGAGTTATCAGCTGCACAAAATGGAGTTTTACTCTATGAAACCACGAGGTTCTGTGATGACGTCGCGTTTTTAACATTTACTGTCGCAAATTTTTAACGTATTTCAAGCAGAAATAAGAAAAATATAAGTACTTTTCGGGTGAAAAAAGAGCCTTATCTGGAGATATGTTCATAGATTTGTATTACTTTCAGAAGAGAAAAGGGTAACTTGCGATGTTCTGGGACACTGGGTCGGATCCGCAGCATGTGCTACACATTGTTATGGACTTAATCGCCAGGGTGGTTGGTGCGACAGCCATGGTGTTTGCCACTGCAGGTCAGAGCATATTGTTGGTAAAAGGGTAACTTGCGACGTTCTGGGACACTGGGTTGGATCCGCAGCATGTGCTACACACTGTTATGGACTTAATCGCCAGGGTGGTTGGTGCGACAACCATGGTGTTTGCCGCTGCAGGTCAGAGCATATTGTTGGGAAGTAGTGTGAGTATTTGGAATCGTTAATGTAAAAATGATCATTCATTTATTTCGTGCATAAACAATTGCCGGGTCCCGGGGCAGGTTTGAAGGTGAGGCCGCAGGGTTTTGTAAAACAGAAACGAAGGCAATGATCAGGAATTCGGTACAATTACCTCATATCTCCCATCGAAGAAACCAAAGGAAAAGAAATACAAACATAAAACTACTTCATTATAATGAAGGCGTTACGAGCGGAAATCAACAACAAAATGGCAAATTCTAACACAGCGCGCCTATATAGGCAATGGAAAATAACTGTTTTATTCTACAACAAATCACGGCAAGGAAGAGAGTTATGACGTCACTAGTCGATTTCCTTGACGTTAGATGGTGTAACGTCATATTCTCGCATCGAAAACGTTAGAAAAGGATATAAATGCATGTGTTTCAGTCGATAATTTTAGCGGGATTTATTCTAACAATGGCGAAAGGTTGTGAGATTTTGAAGGAAACAACAATATTATTGCCGATTTTCAGCGTGTTAGAATCGAAATAGATCAGCTCTAGTCTGTGATTTGTTGAGTAATAAATCACAGTTTGTAGGTCAGTTGTAAGTAGACAAATCACGCGCGCTACGCGCTCGTGATGTGATCTACTTTACAACTGACCTCCAAACTGTGATTTATTACTCAACAAATCATGCGCTCGTGATGTGATCTACTTTACAACTGACCTCCAAACTGTGATTTATTACTCAACAAATCACAGTTAGAGCTGATCTATTTCTTAAACAAAAATATGAGCAATACATACATGCAAAGACGAACTGTATTCACAACAGAAGAACTGCCATGGAATATAATGTTATTAATCAAGTATTTTCGTATTGGCCCAGTTGCAGGTTCGAGATCTGCTGTATTGTTTTTCTTTGAGTGTGTGTATCGCTTATATTATTATGTTTTGGATAGCCAGTTGGCCATTTTGTGTGAAAGTAACTGTCCTTTTGGCTTTCCGCTATTGATGTTTCCATTAGGGTCTAGTTGTTTCATGTTTGTGCTTCTTTCCCGTTCGTGTCTCTGATGGGAGCTGCGGGTTAATTGTATCGATTCCGCATAAGTGCAGTCTTATCGGATTCTTCTCTGTGCTTTGTCAGGACGCTTTCTTCATGCAAACAAGGAAAATAGAATTGATGGCAATGATCAGGAGCGATAAAATTTTCTTGCACACAAGACAAGAAAACCGTTATTTTGGCTTAGGATAGAAATTCTGTTATAAGCCTGGTGCTCTTACCCAGGGAGGGTACAAATTGAATATTCTTAAGTGTTGTTGAATACGACTTCATATGCACCGTCGTTAAGGTCGACGTCACATCACGTTACGTGACGTCACTAAACAAAACTGTAGTGTCATCACATTTTGGCGGGCGTCGGCAACCAAAGTGACTGCAGTATTATTGCAGTTGTTGTTATTATTATTATTTTTTCATTTTCAGAATTTTCCTAGACAGCTAGTTCCGATTGGAATCTAGAAAGCACAGAAATGTACTATGTTTAATTTCTCATATTATTGTGATTCTTCATGTATTAAATATCTTTAGGAAAAGATATTCAGATTTATTTTGTGTCTGAAATCTTCTGAATGCGCCTGTTTTGGGTCGATTGTTTACCAATCTACTCAAAGTTACTAAGCACAGAAGTTCTCTATTGCTGATGTCCACGTGAAAATCATGGATATTTAGGAAACCCACGTAACGGTTATTTATAGAAAATAGCCGCACTATTCTGATCGCTGTGAGGTCAGAGTGTCGGGCAAGCGGGATATCTATAGAATATGGACAGGAATCATGTGTTGGGCTTGGCAAACTGTGCAGACCCAGATCAGACGCCGCATAAAATACAGGAATTTACGGGTTATCCCATTTTGTACTGGAAGCCCCAAAACGGGTACCCCGCAAACAGTGCAGGCCCAGATCAGAGGCCGCAGAACGCGGCGTCTGATCAGAGCCTACACTGTTTGCAAAATGTTAAGTCATTTTCAAAATAAATTTGGAAGAAAACACCACCTAAAGTTTGAAATGGACTCCCGCTACATGTATATATAAGGTGGGTGATTCCATTTGGTACATAAAGGGTAAACTGAAACAGTCTAAATCCACATTTAAGACCATTTTTCAGCCCACATTCAGAGACAATCGACCCGTTTCAATTGGACTGTATACTGCAATACACTTCCAATAAATGCACTGCTCAAAACAATTAAATTGCCCCCCCCCCCCGCCCGTCGGGGCTTGAAGAAATATATGGGCTGCATGATGCTTCCACGCAGAGCTGAAACCTACCCGCACACGAGTTGTGGTAAACCGCTTAGAGGATCTAAGCCTGTCCAGGCAAAGCGGTGCGAGTTGGCCCGTTCGTGCTTATAAACCCTACTGGTTTCATTGGGCGGCAGGGATTGATATGTCATTTCATCTCAATGTCGGGTAAAAGTCCCTCAAAACTGGAAGCAATGTCTCCAAAATTACCTTTAAGTGTTGACGGGGACGTTAAACATCAAATCAAACAAACAAACAAACAAACAAAACAATTAAAGGAGAAAACACATATTTCCGCATAGTATAAAGATGTTGGATAATGATGATGAAACAACGATTAAACAAGAGGGCCCACAGGGCCCTGGTTCGCTCACCTGTCTGTCACTGTCTCGAGTACATTCTATTTTTAGCTATGGTGGCCATCTTGTTCATCAGCAGAGTGATTTTAGCTTATTTGGTAGGGAGTAACCTAGGTAACATTCCTGTGAAGTTTGAATCAAATTGGCCTTAGGGTTTAGGAGGGGTTCACGTTTGAATCAGATTTACAATATTTTTCTATTTTTAGCTCCGGTGGCCATTTTTTTTCATCTGAGCGGGATTGTTTTAGCCTGTTTGGTACAGGGTCATCTAAGCAACATAACTTCAAAGTCTGAATGAAATTGACCCAAGAGTACAGAAGGAATTGTCATTGAAGATTTTTTTATATTTTTAGCTGTGACAGCCATTGTTCATTGGAGTGGAATAAGGTTTTACTATTTTGGTACGGAGTCACCTAGGCAACATTCCTGTGAAGTTTTAAATCCAATTGGCCCAAAGGTTGATGATCATTCTGAGCAAGTTTTATGATGATTTGACTAAAACTGTGGCCTCTAAGAGTGTTCAAAACGTTTTTCTATGATTTGACCTGCTGACCTACTTTTTGACCCGACATGACCCATATTCAAATTTGACCAAGATATTGTCAAGATGATCATTCTGAGCAAGTTTGATGATGATCGGACCAAAACTGGGGTCTCTAGTGTGTACACAAGGTTTTTCAGCAATCTGACCTACTGACCTACTTACTGGCTAGATATGACCAACATTCAAAATTAACTGAGATATTGTCAAATGATCATTTTTAGCAAGTTTGATGATGATCAGACCAAAACTGTGGCCTCTAGTGTGTTCAGAGGGTTTTCTATGATATTATCTACTGACCTACTTTTTGGACTGACATGACCAATATTTGAACATGACTTAGATATTGTCAAGATGATCATTCTGGGCATGTTTGATGGTGATAGGACCTAATCTGTGGCCTCTAGTGTGTTCACAAGGTTTTTCTATGATTTGACCTACCGACCTACTTCTTGACCTGAAATCACCCATATTCGAACTTGACCGAGATATTGTCAAGACTATCATTCCGAGCAAGTTTGATGATGATTGGACCAAAAATGTGGCCTCTAGTGTGTTCACAAGGTTTTTCTCTTATTTGACCTACTGACCTACTTTTTGACCTAACAACACCCTATTTGAACTTGACTGAGATATTGTCAAAATGATCATTCTGGGCTAGTTTGATGATGATCGGACCAAAACTGTGGCCTCTAGTGTCTTCACAAGGTTTTTTTTCTGATTTGACCTAATGACCTACTTTTTTACCCAACATGACCCATATTTGATCTTGACCGAGATATTTTGTGGTGGTACAAAATGTGTGCAAGTTTAGTTAAAATCAAATCATAAATTAAACAGCTATCATGCAGACAAGACCAAAATAGACAATTTTTGCCCGTCCAGGGGCCGTAACTCCGTAACACATAGTGGGATATGGCTGGTTCAAGAAAGGAACCCAGATCCCATGGTGGTACAAGTTGTATGCAAGTCTGGTTAAAATCAAATCATAAATGAAGATGCTATCGTGCGGACAAGACCAAAATAGGCAATTTTTGCCCTTTCAGGGGCCGTAACTCTGTAGCACATGATGGGATATGGCTGATTCAAGAAAGGAACCCAGATCTCATGGTGGTACAAGTTGTGTGCAAGACTGGTTAAAATCAAATCATATATGAAGATGCTATTGTGCGGACAAGACCAAAATAGGCAATTTTTGCCCTTTCAGGGGCCGTAACTCAGTAACACATGATGGGATAAGGCTAGTTCAAGAAAGGAACCTAGATCTCATGGTGGTACAAGTTGTGTGCAAGTCTGGTTAAATTCAAATGATAAATGAAGATGCTATCGTGCGGACAAGACCAAAATAGGCAATTTTTGCCCTTTCAGGGGCCGTAACTCCGTAGCACATGATGGGATATGGCTGGTTCAAGAAAGGAACCCAGATCTTATGGTGGTACAAGTTGTGTGCAAGTCTGGTTAAAATCAAATCATAAATGAAGATGCTATCGTGCGGACAAGACCAAAATAGGCATTTTTGCCCTTTCAGGGGCCGTAACTCAGTAACACATGATGGGATATGGCTGGTTCAAGAAAGGAACCTAGATCTCATGGTGGTACAGGTTGTGTGCAAGTCTGGTTAAAATCAAATCATAAATGAAGACGCTATCGTGCGGACAAGAAATTGTTTACGGACGCACGGACGCACGGACGGACGCACGGACGACGGACGACGGACAAAATGTGATCACAAAAGCTCACCTTGTCACTACGTGACAGGTGAGCTAAAAAGATGAATCACTTTAACTGCAACATGCTAATGGCAAAGATCGGCAACCACTTCACAAATCACGGCCTGTAACCTGTTAAGGAAGAATTTGCATAAATGCTTGAGAAATCGCCATCTTTACGTCAGCCTGTGCAAATCAGTCACTTTTTCTGTCAGTAATGTGTATTCATAGACCACCTCGAGCAGCTCAACACTCATGCTACGAACCAAATTGTGAACAGTTTGTTAAGCTAGTGTTTCCCAGTCATGTCTAAGGATGTTTGTGAGTTCTTGAACAGTTATTGGTGGATGGTCGCCTTGCGAGATACGTCTGTAAAGAATGTCCTTGGGTTTAAGTCAGGAGAACGTGCCGGCCAGTCCATTACTTCAATAGTCTCACGATTAAGGTAATCAATGCATACTCTAGCAGTAAGGGGCGCGCATTATCCTGCATGAGAATGAAATTGTCATCTATTGGCCCTGTGAAAAGCCTCACAATAGGATCTAGAATTTTATCTCGATACCGTAATGCAGTCATGTACCTCCGTTTATCACGTACAAGTCCGTTCGGCCTTCATAAGAAATTCCACCCCATACCATCACTGACATCCACCCCCTCCATATCTGTCTGTTTCCACACTGTTGCAGTCCTCGTATCGTTTTCCGGGTCGTCTCCAGACTCGAACACGTCGATCACATGCACTCAGGTGAAATCTGCTTTCATCCGTGAACAGAACTGTACGCCACTTCTGATGTTCTTGGGCAAACTAATATCGCCGTGCACGATGTTGCATGGTGGGAATATGCCCTATTGCCGGACGTCTGGCCCTCAGATCACCTTCATGTAACCTGTTACGTATTGATTGATCGGATACCCTTTGACCAATTGCATGCTGGAAATCGATTTGTAGCCTTCTGGCCATGTACTGCCGATTTCGTAGCGCTAGATTTCGAAGATATTGATCTTCACTGTGTGACGTTATGTGGTGTCGGCCTTGCCCTTCTCGTCTAGTAAACTCGCCCGTCTCCTGGTAGCGTCTCCATAGCCGAGCAACAATACTTCTTGATACATCAAAGCGTTCATCAATTTTGTGTACCTACTTTCAAGCAAAGCGACAGCTTGAGCGACCTCAACTTCTTCCAAGAACCGCCTAACAACATATGAATTCACTATGAAGCCCAAAATAACGCATGACCGAAGGATTGACATGTTTCTGACCCAAACTCAAAGTTTGAACAGATCGCCTCATACCGAATTTCAGCCGTTTTAGAGGGGTATCCCTGCTGTAGCTCACATTCTTGCTTTGCACGTGAACGTTGCTTCTTGACGTTTGCATGAACATTGTTAAGAGAAAATAGTGCCTTTCCTTGAGTTTGAAAATTGCCAAGCGGTGATGTTATACAGGCTTAAAAGTTTGCCCCTTTAATTATTTTGAGCAGTGTAGAATGTATGATGGGGTTGAAACCCAATCAAGGAATTCTAAGTCAAGTTTTCAGTTTATTTAAGTATCATGTGGGGTTTTGTCGAGCATCAGACTTCAATTCACTGAAAACAAGCCCGAGGTCACAACCGTAATATTAATTATTTTTCTCACCCAAAAACTTTAAAGTATTTGTTTGTTTGATTTGATGTTTAAAGTCCCCATTAACGGGTGATTTTGGTGACGTTGCTACCATTTTGTGGGACGTTTACTCGACATTGAGATGAATTGACATCTCAAACCCTGTCGCCCAATGAAACTAATAGGGGTTTTAAGCATGCACGGTCCGACTCGCATCGCTTTGCCTGGGTAGGCTTAGATGCTCAAAGCGGTTTACCAGTAGTCACGTGCGGTCGGTTACAGCACTGCGTGGAAGCATCATGCAGCCCATCTATTTCTTCAAGCCCCGATGGGCGGGGCCGAAACTTTTAGAGAATGCGTTGTAGATGGATACACTATTTGCAAGGCCTGCACAAGTATACATAAATCAATTAGCGAAAAACAAAAACAAAAAACACATTCACACAAATGTAACACAACAGAAAAGTTAGTCTTGTAATATTCCTACCTCCTGAAGAAAATCGTCATCAGTTAGTAATTTAAACTTGCTAAAATTGTTTTTAAAACATTTATTTATATGAAGAGTGATATACATGAAATGAAAACCAGTGCATGTACATTTCATGATTGATGACAAATTGAATGTTCATTAATTTTCATTAAAAATGGATAAGGACATTTCATTATGTACATTGAAGGACAAACTTACAGGGTGCTCCCCTAATCGCACGGATAACAAAACATGCTACAAAAGACGGTTTTGAAAACAAAAATACCTCCAGTTCAATGTCGCAAGTTTAATTTTAGTCATTACTGATGATGTGCAAACGTCAGCGCAGCTTTGTAGGCTACATGTATGAAAGTGTAAACAGCTTTTCCTATGTGACATTTCAGACTCCTGAACTTAGGATTAGACCTTTGGGGTTGATCACAAAGGGTTCTAAGGACTCTCAGAATTGTTAAATGAGGGAAAGCCCTGTGAGAGTCTCGAGAACAGCAAACATTAGACAAAATACACGTTTTAATGCGTTTTTCTTGGTTTCAACTAATTACAAAGAAAAAAAGGAAAAATCCTCAAGGCCTATAATGGCATCAATACAGCCATTAATATTTAGGTGACAACAGTAGAACATACGTTTTGAAGATCATGTTTTGAAGTCGTCAGTCATTTTGTTGGAAAGTAACTATCCTATGGCTTTCCGCTGTTGATGTTTCCATTAGAGTCCAGTAATTCATGTTTGTGTTTCTTTCCCTTTGGTGCCCCTGATGGGAGCTGTGGGTCAATTGTATCGATTCTTGACCATTGTCTTCACTTCCGTACGCGGACATAGTAACTAGACATAATTTGCCTGTTACAAAAAAAAATCATGGTTGTGTGTGACTTTATCCAGTGAATCCTTCGAAAGCCACAATAAAAAATATGTACTAACACTTACTTTTACAGTACTTCCATTACAAAAACATGCCTATTCAAATATATTGAAAATTTTACCACCACATAATATTAATTTTCAGGTAAAAAATATTATATTTTTCTTATTTCTGCTAAAACATGGATTGTGGGTACTCGTTAGAACCGCCTCACCGATCCGGTTCTAACGAGTACCCACAAACTGTGCTTTTGAGCATGTATAAGAGAAATAACATATACCCAAAAGCTCCAGGTTTACTATATAAAAGTGGGGTTTAAAGGGGTCAAATTTATACAGGTGTGGTTTCCTGATGCGAACGATATAGGGTCTCTGATTATGTTATCGTATAAGGCAGGCATTATTTTAATACGGATAACCTCTTGGATGTTTCGCCCAACATTGCGCTGAGCCAGTTACACATGTGTGTGTTATTGGCTCAAATACACACGAAGGATAACACACGAAGCCAATAGACCCATCCAAAGTCTACGTCACACAAGGTAAAAAGTCAACACCCTCGTTTACTCTGATTACCTAAAACACTTCCGGTTCTATACGCCATTCTAAGAGTGGCACTAAACTATTTTCTGTAATTATTATCAATCAAGAGTCGGTCTATCAATGCTTTTTATTTTCCTTGGTCAATTTTAGATATACGCCTGTTTCATTTGCAGATAATTTAGGCCTTTGATCTTCTTTTCGTTTATCAAATTGGGTGGAGCAACTGCGTTCCATTGCAAGGATAAGAAGTTTTAAAACGCTTTTAGGCAATAAAATGCGCGATGAAATGTCAGATAAGACCAGTTCTATTTCGTTTTCTCACTTCAAAAATATCAATTTTCAAAGACAAGTTAATTTAGCGAAGAAGAAATAAGTTTAGTTATATTACATGTATACGATAAATATTTGAAAATGTCATTGACACTAGACTATATTTGATCTAGTGAAGAAGAGAGTTTTCTTTCGTTTTTGTTTCTGCACACAGGCTCAATCGGTTTAAAATGCAATTTGAGACACTACTGTTGTTTCCATGTTAAAATGTTACTATAGGACCTATTATTTATGGAAACATTTGCATCATTCACCATACAGGTAATTTTGATCCAGTTACCCGTGTTTCAACTATCATTTTAACCCTTATCTTGCTGTTCACGACAACCCCTATCTTTGCAAACAGCGTAGATCCAAATCAGATGAAGCCATCTAATCATGGCTTCTGAAGAAGCCATCTGATCAGGATATACACTGTTTGGCATCAGTTTACGAATGTGTGGCAATAAATTACATAAAGTAATTTGATTGGTTGATATAACGAAATGGTTGTGGCTTAGATGAATATTCAGCAAGATAAGGGTTAATGCAGAAAACGTCCAATTACGTCAACGTCATTTTGGCGCTTTTAACATTATTTCCTGCCTATGTAAACGTAATTTGGCGCTTTTACACCATTTCCCTTTCCTGTTGTTATTCAAATGTTTACTGTCTGAAGCAGGAATAATCCGAAACATGGTACAGTAAAACAGATGTGTTGATTTTGATTTTACCTCACCTATTGACACGAGACGGAAACACGGATATTCTGCCAACCAGATAAAGGAGGAATTCTAATTGGTGAGGCATCTGCGCATGCGCAGTTAAATGCAAACAAAGTCACGTGTTAAAACTTTGGATCTGTCTTTAACACACGAAGTCAAATAAATTACTAATTAGGTCCACTGCATGTCATGTTATTTGGGCCAATAACACCCAAAGTCAAATAGATTACTAATTTGGTCCACTACATGCCAGAATGAACACCTTCAAAATTGGTTGCTATTAAACTCAAGCTTGCTTTCGTAAATCTTCGCGGTTTTCCGCATAACGTCTAAGGGAAAGTTCCAAGTCTGCCCACGCACAGACTTTCTTGATACATGTACTTCAGCTGTTGTTTACTTGAGGTCTATCAACTATATATATATAACTTCGTTTTATTTAATAAAATATAGAAGGTCTCAGGAGAGCTCCCCGAGTTTATCCCCTGTAGAGGCCATACACACCTCTGAACGTTTCAATAATAAATCAACAGGTTTGAATATTTTCAAACTATGTTGCTTTGATTTGCATCACTACTCTGTAAGGATTAATCTACGAAATTTCCCTGATAAATTTATTCACAAAATGTCTTCAATTTTTCATGAAATTTTAATATGAAATAGGTGAGACCTAAACTGCAACCAACTAACTATTTGTAATTGAAAACTAGCTATATATTGTTGTGAGTGAATGAGTGTGTTTGAGTTTTTCATCCCACCAACAGCTAAGGTCATATCGAGACGGGACGGGTCCTCGGTTTAAAGACTCATCCGAAAGTCTGGAGAAGCGCGGTGTCGAACCCACGATCCCTGGTTAATGAGGCGAGTAGCTTGTCCAGTACACCACGGAGGCTTCTATATATTGTTGCAAGAAAATAACAAAATAGGACACTTTTGAAACCTGAAATATTCTTAAAACTTAAAACTGGATACATAAGGGGCAATGTTTCCCTAAGTCTCTAAGTGATTACAACATTAATCACATCTAGAGCCATTTATAACATCTACAGAAAACTTGGTTGGATGCTCACATTCTTCTTAGACAATGAAGAAAACCGCTTTTTAAGAGTGGTTTGAGGGTAGGGTATATGTCAGTGCTATACTACAGCTATGCTACACGCGCATCAAGGATCAAAAGGTACAACAGGAACGTGGAACACAGGATAGCAGTTATTTCATTAACTTATGTATTCAGATACCAACCAAATGTTACGGCGGGGCTGTTTAATCGATTTTATGTTACCAAAATCCTCGCTCTTTGTTTAAGAAATAGATCAGCTCTAGCTGTGATTTGTTGAGTAATAAATCACAGTTTGGAGGTCAGTTGTAAAGTAGACAAATCACAAGCGCGTAGCGCGCGTGATTTGTCTACTTACAACTGACCGACAAACTGTGATTTATTAGTCAACAAATCACAGACAAGAGCTGATCTATTTCGATTCTAACACGCTGAAAATCGGCAATAATGTTGTTGTTTCCTTCAAAATTTCACAACCTTTCGCCATTGTTAGGAGAAATCCCGCTAAAATTATCGACTGAAACACATGCATTTATATCCTTTTTCTTACGTTTTCGATGCGAGAAAATGACGTTACACCGTCTAACGTCAAGGAAATCGACTAGTGTCGTCATAAATTGGGACTTTTAATGACGTCACTCGTCACGCTCTTTCGAGCTGAGATTTGTTGCAGAATAAAACACAGTTATTTTCCATTGCCTATATAGGCGCGCTGTGTTAGAATCGTGGTTTAGAAACCCCCCACCATGAAGGATTTCTTTCTCATCAGTGCGATCTCCGAGAACATAAAAATTAATTAAATACCGGGATAAAACAGCGATTAGGACTCGACATCATGAAATTACTGAAATGCTGGGGCAAAAGAAACCCAACATTTATACATAGATGGACCCGACCGAAGACAGAGCATCAGGCATCAACCGACTTTGATTAAAAGGTTTTAAAAGTCTACACGGTATTAACCATGCTATTACAGCTTTGAGACCTCCAGTTACCTAGCCTACCCTACGCTACTGTTACTGCGATCTGTCACATTTGACCATTATTCGCAATAATTGTTGCCTACACTCCAGATTTGCAGGATGAAATCTGCACAGTAGCCTAATCATAATTCTCCATGCACAGGAAGGTTGCCTCCAGTCAATGATCCGAAGGAGGGTGCACTTTGTGGCATTCATCTCTGGAACCGATGCCAATGAAGCATGATCGGACACCGAAAAAATTTATCACCGCTGCCATGGATCGAACCTGGGACCTCTACCATCAGGGCTCCAACTGCACTATCACATGAACTACCATGTTTATGTCCCGATCCGAAATATGGTGCCATTTTATTTTTAATTCCTGCAAATGCTGCAAACTGATCGAATATTTTCCGACACCCAAATTTTATCACAGCTGCCGGTGATCAAACTGGGATCCATATCATCAGAGGCACGTGCACTGACCACTGATCTGCAAAGAAAGAATTACTCGTATCCGTTTGCCGGTATTTACGGGTACTATGAGAAAAGTTGCGAAAGTTTGTTTACAGCTTCGTAGAGAGAGAGAGAGAGAGAGAGAGAGAGAGAGAGAGAGAGAGAGAGAGAGAGAGAGAGAGAGAGAGAGAGAGAGAGAGTATTTCTTAAGTATATCGGTGTTCTGCAGTATATCGATGCGCGAAGCCAATTATGTCACAAATTTAACTTGCTCTGACTTCACAACTGTCAGGTTTAAAACATAAACAGATCGCCATTTTGAAAAAAAAAAACAAAAAAAAAACAGCATTTTTACAAATCAGAGAAAACTTTCAAGGTATTGTACAAGCTGTTTCATGCTTATATGAAGTCAATCTTATATTTATTGGTGGTGAGGGACATGCACCCAATCAGATTGACATGCACTTCTATAATCAATTCGGTTGCGCGGCTGGTTGTTCATGTTGTGAAAACTACTGATTGAGCACAGATTTCCTCGCACAAACTTTTATGTGGACTGGTGTTCCCTGTGCGGTTGTGCCAAAGAAAATCGCTAAATCTGTAAAAAAACGTTTTTCTCTGTCATAAAGGGGCATTATAGCCCTCGCTACCGCTTTCTAGACAGGAGTATGCTATTTGTACAGGTTAGGCTAGTGTTCAGTCATGTTTTACCATGACAGTCTATGCAAAAAAAAAATAAAAAAAAAAAATTAAAAAAAAAAAAAACGAATTTCAAGAGGTCAGTAGGAACCGTGATCACTTGTCCGAGTCCAAGCCCCGAGTATCTGTGAGATTGATCGGTTGGTTGTGTCCGGCCCTGATTTTCTTCGACTGCAGTGAACATGGTGAAAAAAATCCTCACTGAGCATTGTTGGCCGTATTGTTTTATCAACAGGTACATTAAACTGAAACACCATTTTTAGCAAGAAGTTTCAAGAAAAAACGTACCCACTGTATTATTTTTATACCCCCGGCATACGAAGTATGCAATGGGGGGTATATAGTTTTTGTCTTTTCCGTCTTTGTGTCCGTAAACAATTATTTTGTGTCAAAGATATCTCAGGAACTGCTTCACATAGAAACTTGAAATTTTGCACACATGATAAGTATGACTACTTGTATTGTGGGAAAGAAAATAAGGGCCAAGGAGTCAGGCCTTTTAGAGTTATTTCCCTTTGTAGTTCGGCACTGGCCGGGGGTATACGTGCCCCACTGGGCACTTTTGTCTAGTATTCACAGCAGGAAGACTTGTTGTCGTTCATTTCATTTCTTTACTTCCTGAAGTTCCTCTCGCCAACACTAACGGCTACTACCGTTGACACGGTCTGTGCCACTGTGTGTGTAGTACTACCGCATGCAGGGAATATATCGGCGAACAGTCTTGATACGTTTTTATCACTGAATTAGATGTTTCTATCGGAGCTGTAGCTGTAAAACGTGAAAAAGCTGGATTGTGAGTTGATATAGCACAGCCAAGTTTGTTTATTTCAAAAAGATGAACGTGTGTCCAAGGTAACAAGGAAGTTCAAGTTTTATCCAATCAGGTTTGCTTCCGGCAACCGGAAGTACGATCAAATTTTTGGCCTTAGTACTGTTGGCTTTTGAGGTTTTGAATGGGTGGGGTATGTTCATAAATAAATACACGTGTTACCGTTAAGCAACAACTCGTTGGTTGGTTGCTAAAAAGAAATAAGATGTTCATCAAAAATATTAGATGTGTAAACAATCTTGACAAACCCAAGATATTGCGTATAAATAGGCCACATATACCCTCTAGATAGCAAACCAACAAACAATTTTTTTTTGATTGCTAGATATGTGTTCAGGTCTACTTTTGTGGTAAAATCGGGACAAGAATTTCAAAAAGTGTAGTCGTCTTATTATTTTTATGGCCATTGAAAGCCACCTTATCATACAAAGCTTACCATAGGCGTTTTGTTATAACATCCCACCCCTGCACGCCCCTCTTCCCCAAAGAAAAGACACTGTTTACGTGCACGGTTTTTAGTTTGGCTTTTACAAAGTAAATCTTTACGAAAACACGACTATTCAAATATACTGAAATTTTGCCACCAAAAATGAATATTTGGGCACTTCCATTATAAATTAGAAAAAAGAGTCTCACAGGGTGCTTGAAAAAAGTACCCCCCCCCCCAGAGGGTTTTCCCTTATTCTATTCAACTGCACATACCTTGAATGGTATAGGAAAAAAACAGAACTGGTTTTCATTAAGCTTTTAAAAAAAATCATGGTTTAAAGTCAAAAGTATCTTTTTTTAAAACAAAAAAGTGCAATGTTTCAATTTTCAGGCTGCCAAAAAGCATGTGATGATATGCTGCTTAAAAAACTGCTTCATATTGGTGGAATGGGGTGGTATAAGTGACTTGCAGTACCCAAAACCTTGCATTCAAAAAGATTTTGGATATCTTACAAATGTCCTTCTGGGACTTGTCTTAAAAATTTGAGTTACCCTTCTTTCATTTATTGTATTTTCAATCATGGGCACAGCAGATCTGCTGTGTTTAGTAAACATACAAGTTATGTCGGTTTAAACATGCTCACAAAGTTTTATTTTGATAGCTTCTGTGATTGTGATGCTGGTAGATGTCCCAAATATATGTCCTCTACAGAACAGAGTTCTCGAGAGGACATTAGAAAAGGGACAGTATATAATACAGGAAACACTCAGGATTTGGGGTCAAAACTGAAGTTTATCCTCAAATCTGAATCTCAACAGTAAAAACAAACTTATTAAAACTAGTATATATATCAAAGTGGCTTGTTTTCCAGCTAAAAACCAGTTACTGGTAAATACTATAAAAACTGCTGAAATAGAATATATATTCCTACATAAGCTTTCAGTTACAAACAAAACTTGTGTATATTAATGTCTGTATCAATCTAACAAGTGCATAATGGCTTGGTTCTTTTCTTTACAGCAGTGTCAATTCACCTAAATAATTAGTTCTGTAGGGGACATATTTTTGGGACATCATAGTAAAACTTTGAGAATTCAATAGCATAAGTGCAAGTTGTCATATTCTTTCATATCTATTAGAAAAACTAACATGGAAATCTTAGGAAACCAAAACAAGTATTCTTCACAGCAAAGAGATGAAAAATGAATAGGTTCGTGTAAAATTCTGAGCACAACTAACAAAGTAAAAATAAAAGTAAGGTTATCAAGTGATTAGTTATTAGTTACCACACTATTAGTATACATGTGATTGTGAAAAACAGACTTAAAGTAAGAAAGTTTAACACGGACATACCTATTTACTGAAATAGCATGTCCCAAAAATGTGTCCCCTACAGAACATAAATTTTTGAGCCACATCAATGTAAAAAAAAAAAAAAAAAAATTGCAACAAAGCAGTGACAGAAATATAAGAGGTTATTTAGCCCAGTGTTCATAATTATAATAAAATTGTGAGCAGTTTCCTTCTGTATTACAGAAACGAAATCTGAGCATACAGGTATAAAATTTTATATTTTCGGTTGTAGTTGGTTTTAAATAAAATATTTGGTTGATAAATGTGCCACTGGCAACCCTTTTACAACTGCTTATGTAAGCTTGTGGTGAATATGCCTATTGGTTCTGTTAGTATTTGGGGATAAAAAGGCAGTCTCTGAATAGAATAGCGTTCTCTATTAATGTTAAGCATGTTGTCACGCTATATCTGTGATGATTTTTTAAATTATTTTGTGGTTATTCTTCTTAATTCTTGAATGCCTTATTTATAGTGTATAAAAGATAAAGAACTCTTGCTAAACTTATTGCATAATAAAGACGTGACCTCATTTTCAAGGCCACATATTTTATTGGCCCATATGCTATTTATGCTGGTTGGATTTAGTTTTCTTCTGAAAACATTTTTAAATTTCTTAAATATGTTACAAATATGGATTATTGGTCTCTGTTATAACTGTGTCAATGAGGCAGTTTTTCAGCAGAAGTTGTTATAATAAAATATCCTGGTAATTTACCTGTTAACCCCTCTTTCCCTTACATAAAATAGGATATATGCCCAAAAAGTAGAAGTAAAACAAAGATCAGGAATCGATACAATTAACTTACTCCATCCATCAAAGACACCAAAGGGAAAACAACACAACATTCAGCGACCAGACCATAATGGAAACCTAAACAAAGGAAGGCCATAAGGACAGTTACTTTCCCACAAAATGGCCATATGGCCATCCAAAATAAAAAGACACAAGTGATACACAGCAAGTAACAAACAACAACATAAATAAACCGCCACAGAAGAAACCCCTTGGAACGGTCAGTGGAAAGATTTCCACTGGGGGCTTAAATCGATTTTACGTGGCCACAATCCTCGCCCTTACCTCCGTCGCGATTTAGACAAATAATTTTTTGCAGTCCGCATGAAGGCCTCCTAACTCTTCAGTGCAACGTCTCCGTGAACACAAAAAATCAAAGAACCACAGAGGTGAGACAACGGTGAGGACTCGACAGCAAGAAACCACTGAAATGCTGGAGCAAAAGAAAACCAACAGTTAGACTCCGATTGGCCCGACCAGAGACAGAGCATCAGGCACCAACCAACATTACCAAGAATTAGATCTCTCTAATTCTTAATAAGCCTTTACGTTGGAGCCGTCATAGAATCTGAGGCCTGACCCACTGACGTGCAATTAAAGAGGGAAGCAAAGTTGCCAACCGTGATTGGGTTAACTACCATGCATGCAGTCTGTCGTATAACATCCATGTTGTACCCAATCTTTTTATACCTAAGAATGATTTTACGAAATTGGGTGCTGAAGTCATTGCAGTTATAAATGTTTCTGAATTTATATACTAAGTCACCATAAATTCGGGTTCCGATAGGCCTTGTTGCAGAAGAGATTTAAGTCCAATATTGAATTTTGAAATTAAATCAGAATGGCGTCTATAAAATTTTGAAAAGGCTGTGAGTAGTTTATGGTACCGATAACCCTGATTAAGGAGTTTAGCCGTTAATAATTTATTACGAGTGTTGAAGTCAGTTACATGACTACACACTCTAGCAAATCGAATTAATTGCGAAATATAAACGCCATAGGATGACGCACGAGGAACACCACCATCCTAAAAAGGAAAATTTACATTCTCAAAATCAAAGTCATCGCGTTTATCATAAATTTTGCACGAAACAAACCCATCTACAATAGATAGATGTAAATTCAAAAACGGGGCCTCGGTATCAGAAGAATTTGCTTTATTTAATTGAAATTCTGGGGTGTAAATCCGACTGATCAAACCATCGAAATAGGTATTATCAATATTTAATAAATCATCTAAATATCTAGAGGTGGAGCTAAAAGCTTCAATAATTTCAGATTGGTTATCAATGGAAAGCGACAACATGAAGTCTCTTTCGTAACAATACAAGAACAGATCAGCCACAAGAGGTGCGCAATTCGTACCCATCGGAATACCCACAATTTGCCTAAATAACTTAGTACCGAATCTAATATAAATATTGTCAAGTAGAAAGGTGAGAGCATCACACACTTTCTGACATGACCAAAGTGTATACTTCTTATGCTCTTTAGAAGTGATAAATGCATTTCTGACATTACATGCAAGATAGAGAGAATCTTCTCTGTGAAAAGCCCATTCAATTAAATCATTAAGCTTATCTTTTATAAGATTATGAGGAAGTGTAGTGTAAAGAGGGGAAAAATCGTAAATGGACAGACTTGAAGCACGAAAATGTCTGGATTTCAATTTATTTAAAACCTCATTCGAATTTTTTTATAGACCAAAACAGATTTCTTCCTGATCTTTCAAAGACTGATATCAGGCATAAAAGCTAATATCAGGAGAACAGTAGATACTGACCGTTTCCAGAAAGCTCACAAGCATTCTTGATGGACAAGTTAATTGGCTAGTGTCAGATTTCTTACTATACTAAAGAGGGCCCTTTTTAATGCAGATCTCAAACAGTTATTGAAAATTAATATGATAACTTTAATTTTTTAGGTGTGTCAGTCAACAAACTGACGAAAGTACAGGTATAAATAATTTCAAAATTTCCTAACTTCATTGTACAGATGAATCTGTTGAAAGCCCAATCTCTGGAAGGACAGACAATTTACAGAAGGGTTAGATCGATCCTCCGATCTGTTTAAAATATATACAGCTTGGGCATCCTTCCTTGTCATCCATCCAAATATAGAAGTCTTGTCTGCCCACCAAATCTTAAATAGCAAAGGACAATGTCTTTCAGCTTAATGAACCTCAAATAGGACAGTTTAATCATCTCTAGATAGCAACTATCCTTAATTTTGCATGTATGACCTACCCAAACAAACTGCAGTGGGGACGACAATATTTTATGGTTGAGGAATTTTGCTTCATACAATTTATATCTCCGTCTGATACTGGGAAAGTTGTGTGAGGCAAAGGTGGTCGATTTCAGCTCTGCGTGGAAGCATCATGCAGCCCATCTATTTCTTTAAACCATCGGGGCGCCTGATTGGTTTACACCTGACAAATGATCTTCAGTGTTCTTACAAATGGTCGAGTTTCACTGCTGATGAGGAATGGATAGCATACAAGGATTAGGGCTTAGGGTTCAATGTACAGATTTTACGTAGCTAGGCACACTGGCAGGGTATAGTTTATCTCTGAATAGCTGTAAGCCTGAATTTGCAGTTATGTCGGCCAAACAAAACTCAGGGTTGGCTAAGAGGACAACAGGTACATGTATCTCATCTTGCCAACTCTTACTACACAATCCCAATATCTAATAAAATATTCTGTATCTCATATGTCCTAAAATATATCATTTCTTACAACTCTTACAACCCATTTTGCAAATATGACAGCTCCCCAGAGGGGAATTTTAGATATTTAAATTTTCTGTAGAAAAAAAAAATGACAAAATAAATTGTGTTTTTAAGAAGTTTAGAAAGAAGAGAACACATATAATGTGACAGAAGAATTTGTGCAGAGAAATATAAGTAGAAAAAATGAGGCAAGGGTTGGTAACATGAGGACTAAGGTCTCTTGTCCTTTGATTTTAAGTCACTTAGAGGATCTCAGCCTGCCAAGACAGAGCGGTGCGAGTCCTACCATCCATGCTCATAAACCTTACTGGTTTCATTTGGCGACAGGGCTTGAGATGTCATTTCATCTCTGTGGGGTAAAAGTCCCACAAAATTGGAAGCAATGTCTCCAAAATGACCTATGCAGTGTTGACGGGGATATTAAACCTCAAATAAAACAAACAAACAGCATATCAGCAACATTTCAATGTTAACTATTGGGAACTGTTTAATTTATTAATGTAAACAATTGTAATCTTCTGTTGAACATTCATGACAAAGGTTTAATAATGTGCTGAACAAAGAAAATATTTATGGAACAATAGAAAAATTAGCATAGACAAAAAAAGAGGAAACAGGACAGAAAAATTAGCATACATGTAGATCTTCAAAAATAGAGGAAACAGGAACAGGAAGGGAGATAAGATACCATACCATGTATAATTATGATGACATAATTCAGAAAATGCTCTATTTGGGACTTCTGAAAGTTGTTCCAAAAATATGTCTTCTACAGAACAATATGTAGTTGTCTTCATATGTGGAGTATTTTGGAATCCATGCTATACCAGGTAGCTTAAGAAGAACCAAATAAGGTAAATATGGCCAGGAGAGTATTATTATGGAAAAATAATCAACACTGTGTGGATAATTCTAACTTCTGTTTTTATTCCCTAACTATACTGTACATATGTCAAGCATTAAATCTGTAAATTCACTTAAAAGAGAAAGTCATAAGCATGATGCAATCCTTTATTTAGGGACAAAAATCATTCTGGATGGAACACCTGATAAAATAAGGGCGTGTGAATGAGCAATGTTAGAGTAAAGTGAAGATTACAAAATCAATAATTAACGTTCTGTAAAGGACATTTGCTATTTTCTTGTATTTGGTTTCAGTTCCACTGAAATGCCAGTTTTTATTTTTCTAAAATCCTCTATAGGTATAGATAATCTACTAATGCATGCTCTAAAACAACCTTTTTCCATCCCAGAAAGTACAAAACAGAAAAAAGCAATTCTGTAGAGGACATTTTTTTGGGACAAATGAATGTGCACCACTTTGGATTGACACAATACATTAGATATGATATTTACCTGAAAGGAAGGCGTTTTATTCACTTATTTAGATTTTGAAGTTTTTTTTTTAATCAAAATCCTGTTCTAATAACATACACAAGTTTATTTTATTATGGCTATGTTGTGTAGGGAACATTTTTTGGGACAAATTCAAGGTTATCATTTTTTGGTGATTTTTTTCTGAATTATAGAAAGGACGATTATAATTTTTTACACACAATAACTTTGGCATATGAGCATTTACAAAAACACAAATCCTTTTGAAAAATCACCACAGATTTAGAGTAACAGAGTGCTGAACATTGAATATTCCATATTGAGACTGCCTTTTTGTCCCAAAATATTCACCTCAAATTATCACAGAAAATTGTTGACAGCCAGTGACACATTTTAGAACCAAATATATTGATTAAAACATACAGCTACCAAAATACTTATACCTGTATGCTCCTATTTTTTTTTTCTAATTTATAATGAAAGTGCCCATTTTCAGATGAAACATTTTGATATCTTTAATATTTTTGCACTAAACATATATTGTGGGATCTCGTTAGAACCACCTCGGCGAGGCAGTTCGAACGAGTACCACCTCGGCGAGATCATGAGAAGCATTTTCTGCATTTTTTCTAGGTTCATTATAGCATCTGCAAAAGTGTTTGCTATGGTGTTTTAGTCTTTCTCTCTCCCTTTGGTGTCTCTGATCGGAGCTGTGGTTTAATTGTATCGAATCCTGATCATTGCCTCTACTTCTATTCAAATAAATGCATAACTCGTCACACTGGAACTAGATGTACAGTTGGTATTTTGCATACACTTCGATAAATGAAATAGATGAAAGATACCCTGTAGGCACATGACGTAATTGTGACGTCACACCAACGTCATTACTGCGGCATGACGTTTATGCAACGTCACATCAACGTCGGTGCAACGTCATGACGTTGCACCGACGTTGATATGACGTTGCCCTAGCGACGTGTGCCTGCTGGGTAAGTTGCTGTAACTAATTCATTTGATAGCCGATATTATATTTTGATGCTGTAATACCATTCGTATATTTAGCCATATGTCTACAATACTGACCATCTATTTTAAGTTTTCTAGCTCTATATTCATCAGTTTTACAAATGGCGTGAATTAGCTGTTTGCTGTACAACCAGCATATTTGTAGTATAGCTATCAAATGAATCAGTTACTACATTTAGTATAACGAATGGCGTGAACCAGCTGCTGGCTCAACAACTAGCATATTTGCTGAACCAAAATCTGCAGTTGGCTTTACATTTTTCTATAGTACTAATAGCATATGCACTGTTTGCAATTTTCTTCCTCTGAAATCGTTTGAAAGCTGGACTGAACAGTCTCTTCAGGGATTGTATTAATATTGCTTTAGTCTCTGATGGGCGGTGTGTGTTACACTTGTATCGATTCCTGATCATTGGCCTTACTTCTTTTCTCTGTTATATTAAAAACCCGTTTCTCAAAAAAAAAACTGTTTGTTTTCTGGATCATATATAGAGAATACCAGGTGAGTGTCATTTGATATCAAGTTTACCAGGCAAGGCTTTGAGAACGCTTGTAGAATCGCGAGACTTGCCGAGCGATTCTACATGCGTTCTCGAAGCCGAGCCTGATAAACTTGATATCAAATGACACGAATCTGGTATTCTATTTATCCGTTTATCCCCTTGTACACTCTTAAATTAGTAATTTACCATTAGTTATCGATGGTCCACAGTGCGTCCCAACATTCTGGCGGTCTATATATCCAGTATCAGCTGGCCTCAATTATTCCTATGATATTTTTTTCCCCATTTTTTCCAGTAATAATAACATTTATGTCATTTTTCCAGTAGTCCGCTCCATTCATAAAATGGCAGACATAGACTCTCTAAGCGGTTTACCACTACTCTTGTGCGGTCGGTTCCAGCTCTGTGCAGAAAACCTATACCCAAAGAAACCGCAAAGGTTTAAGGACCGATGAGCATCATGCAGCCAAATTTATTTCTCCAAGCCCCGATGATCGGGGTTGCTCATAGATTTTGTAAAGCTTACGATAAATCACCTACATGGCCCCCGCCAATCGGGGCTAGGAGAAATAGATTGGGCTGCATAATGCGTCCACACAGAGCTGAAACCGACCGGACATGAGTACTGATAAACCGCTTAGACGCCTAAGCCTGCCCAGGTAAATGGGTGCGAGTCGGACCGTCCATGCATATAAACCCTATTGGTTTCATTGGGTACCAGGGACTGAGATGTCATTCCATCTTAATGTCAGATTAAAGTCACACAGAATTGGTAGCAACGACTCTAAAATGACCAGAATTAGGCTAGTCATTTTAGACCCAAAAGACCCTTAACCTCAAACAAATTCCTTCAGAAAGGTTTTCACTGTTTTCAAAATCAGTGAGGTGCCCTGACTTACAGGAAAAAAAATCCCCAAAAATATTCCCTGGCGAAATCGATTTTTTTGAGTGAAATGTTCAAAATTTGAATAAAAATCGCCAAAAACAGGAATTAAATCCTAAAATTTTCATGAAATAATACCAAATTGATTTAAATAGCCAGACATTGATAAACTGTTGTCAACTATCAATAGAAAAAATTTCAGTTTCATACATTTACAGAAAATTGTCTTTTTTGGGGTAAAAACAATGAAAAACCAGTGCTTCAGCTGAAGTGCACGACCCGCCGGATGCTTTTAGCTTTATGAGTGTTACCATATATGGGTATGGCGGCCATTTTGGTCATGTGACCTGGACCTAAAACGGTTCCCACAATAAATGCGCCTTATTGTAAGGAGCAAAAATATATCTTATACTTTAGTACTGTATTCTGAATCGTTTGCAGGATAAAATGCATTCTCACTTTTCCAATACAAAAGCATATGTGTCCAAGTTTGACCTAGGCACAAAGAAAGTCAAGGTCAACCCAGGGTCACCATTTTAGCAATTTATGATGGGCCTACGTCCCAGATGCTATTTATAAATTTTCGTGGAAATCTGCCCTGTGGTTCTTTTTGAAGGGTTTTTACCATATATGGATTGGCGGCCATTTTGGTCATGTGACCTGGACCCCCTGAGCAAATTTTGGTTTCCCCCATCCCAAAGAGGCTCCATATGAAATTTGACTTCAATCGGCCCAACGGTTTTCGAGGAAAAGCAGTTCGAAAATTTTCACATTTTTCGCCTTGGCGAGGCTATACTGAATGGAATGTAATATTTCGCAAGTTCATTGGTTAGATCTCATTGATATCTATCAGTATGCCAAAAATTGTTTAAATATTCCAAGCGGTTAAGTCACTTTCATCAATTTTCACAAACGGGTTACGGACGGACAGACAGACAGACATACCATATATGGCTTGGCGGCCATTTTGGTAATGTGACCTGGACCCCATGAGCAAATTTTGGTTTTCCCCATCCCATAGAGGCTCCATATGAAATTTGACTTCAATCGGCCCAACGGTTTCCGAGGAGAAGCAGTTCGAAAATTTTCACATTTTTCGCCACCGCGAGGCTTTACTAAATGGAATGAAATATTTCGCAAGTTCATTGGTTAGATCTCATTGATATCTGCCAGTTTGCCAAAAATTGTTTAAATATTCCAAGCGGTTAAGTCCCTATCACCAATTTTCACAAACGGGGTACGGATTTTTCGCCTCGGCGAGGCTATACTCAATGGAATGTAATATTTCGCAAGTTCATTGGTTAGATCTCATTGATATCTATCAGTATGCCAAAAATTGTTTAAATATTCTAAGCAGTTAAGTCACTATCACCAATTTTCACAAACGGGTTACGGACGGACAGACATACAGACCATATATGGCTTGGCGGCCATTTTGGTCATGTGACCTGGCCCCCATGAGCAAATTTTGGTTTCTCCCATCCCATAGAGGCTCCATATGAAATTTGACTTCAATCGGCACAACGGTTTCCGCGGAGAAACAGTTCGAAAATTTTCGCATTTTTCGCCTCGACGAGGCTATACTAAATGGAATGTAATATCTCGCAAGTTCATTGGTTAGATCTTATTGATATCTATCAGTATGACAAAAATTGTTTAATTATTCCAAGCGGTTAAGTCACTATCACCAATTTTCACAAACGGGTTACAGAGGGACAGACAGACAGACCATATATGGCTTGGCGGCCATTTTGGTAATGTGACCTGGACCCCATGAGCAAATTTTGGTTTCCCCCATCCCATAGAGGCTCCATATGAAATTGACTTCAATCGGCCCAACGGTTTCCGAGGAAAAGCAGTTCGAAAATTTTCACATTTTTCGCCTCGGCGAGGCAATACTAAATGGAATGTAATATTTCGCAAGTT
Organism: Lucinisca nassula; assembly: GCA_963580285.1. Lineage (NCBI taxonomy): Eukaryota > Metazoa > Mollusca > Bivalvia > Lucinida > Lucinidae > Lucinisca > Lucinisca nassula. Next base: position 13,403,904 of record OY757022.1, on the reverse strand, counting down.
CATTGGTTAGATCTCGTTAATAAATATCAGTATGCCAAATAATGTTTAAATATTCCAAGCGGTTAAGTCCTTATCACCAATTTTCACAAACGGGTTACGGATTTTTCGGCTCGGCGAGGCTATACTAAATGAAATGTAATTTTTCGCAAGTTCATTGGTTAGATCTCATTGATATCTATCAGTATGCCAAAAATTGTTTAAATATTCCAAGCGGTTAAGTCACTATCACCAATTTTCACAAACGGGTTACGGACGAACAGACAGACAGACCATATATGGCTTGGCGGCCATTTTGGTCATGTGACCAGAACCACATGAGCAAATTTTGGTTTCCCCCATCCCATAGAGGCTCCATATGAAATTTGACTTCAATCGGCCCAACGGTTTCCGAGGAGAAGCAGTTCGAAAATTTTCACATTTTTCGCCTCGGCGAGGCAATACTAAATGGAAAGTAATATTTCGCAGGTTCATTGTTTAGATCTCATGCCAAAATTTGTTTTAAATATTCCAAGCGGTTAAGTCACTATCACCAATTTTCATATACGGGTTACGGACGGACAGACAGAATGACAGACTGACAGAATGACAGACTGACAGACTGACAGAATGACAGAATGACATGGTGATTTTAGGGCACTCTTAGAAAATCGACTTCAGTCGGTCGCTTTTTCTGCAGGTCGTGCAATTGACAAAAATGCGGAAAACGGGAATAATTTTTAAAAAAGTTAGTGTTGAGGATTCTTAAAAAAGTTTTCGCCTAAAAAGTGACATATGGGTCAAAGTTAACGACAGGAAAAAAATATAATTTTTAAATGTATAAAAGTATGATTTTCAGGGGTACAAAATTGTAAATTTTTGCATAAAAACACATTGAAAGTCTATTATTTTGGGGCATTTAGAAACTTCGTTACACAAGTAAATTGTATTACATGGAACTTATACGACCTGATGTGCACTTCCTAGTCACTACTGTCAAGTAGCTATCAAAGACCTTTCAACTTCGAATCTGCACAGAATCTGGCCTTTTTAAGGTAGAAATCCGAAATTATGACAAAAAGTGTGGAAAACAAGATATTTTGTTTAAAAAGTAAGTGGTGAGGATTCTTTAAAATGTTTTGATGTAGAAATGTACATATGGGTATCAGTTAACTACAGAATACAAAACTTGATATTTAGATTTCATAAAGTTTTTAAGACTATGAAAATGCTCAGTTTAACCACATTACGAAAACACGCCTATACTAATTTACTGTAAACTTAATCGCCGAAAAAAAGAAAATTTTAAGATGAAAAAATGTGATATTTTTCTTATTTCTGCTCAAAATATAGACTGCGGGTACATGTTAGAACTGCCTCATTGAGGCGGTTTTAACGAGTACCCACAATCTGTACATTAAAGCAGAAATAAGAAAAATAAGGTATACCCCTGAAAACCCCATTTTTTGCAACATAAAAGTGGGGTTAAAGGGGGTCAAAATTAAATAGGCGTGTTTTCGTGATGAGCAAGAGGCTCATTGAGCCTAAATGGCTCACATGAGGAACATTTAAATACGTAAGCTGTGTACCCCATGGTTTCAGGGCAGAAGATGTTTCGAAGTTCTTTCAGTTACATGTTTAAGTCTGTGGAAGTTATTGAGCCTAGGGATGTGGAAAATTTGGACCCCACGGACATGGCTGGCAGGATTTATGTTGGTGACCACCTGACCTTGCTGCATACTAAATATCGATTCGTTGGGCCTTATAGTTTCAGAGAAGAAGAGTTTTGAGGTTTTTCATAAGTCTGTAGAAGCCAAGGAGCCCTGGAACATAGCCCAATAAGACACTAGGCGCAGGATCTGCAGGATTTATGAAGGTGACTAAATGCTTACATCTAAAGTCTGTGCCTTATGGTTTCAGGGAAGGTTTTTGAAGGTTTTTTTTTTCCAATTTTAAGTCATTGACAGCTAATGAGCCCAGGGTGTGGCCATTTTGGACCTCAGTAACATGACTGGCATTTATGTGTGTAATGACGTGATATTGCTACATACTTAATATCTAAGCTCTGGGCCTTTTGGTTTCGTAGAAGAAGATTTTTGAAGTTTTTTTTTCCATTCTAAGTCTATGGGAGCTAATGAGCCCTGAGGGTGTGGCCAACTTTGACTTTAGGGGCATGATTAGCAACATTAATCTGGGTGGCCACTTGACATTGCTACAGACTATATATCTAAGCTCTGCGCCCTGTAGTATAAAAGACGAAGATTTTTGAATCCATCACAAGTCTATGGGAGCTGATGAGCCCTTGAGCGGGGCCACCTTGGACACCAATTTCATGATTGGCAGGATGTATGTAGGTAACCAGTTGGCATTGCTGCATACTAAATATCTAAACTCTGGGCTCTGTGGTTTCGGAGAAGATTTTTGAGGTTAAGCTATTTTTTAAAAAAAGTCTATGGGATCTAAGGAGCCCTGGGGCATAGTTTGGACTCCAGAGGCATGGTTGGCAGGATTTATGTAGGAGACCACTTGACATTGCTTCATGCTAAATATCTAAGCTCTGGGCCATCTGGTTTTAGAGAAGAACAGTTTTTTATCATGAGTCTGTGGAAGCTGATGAGCCCCGGTCTTGGCCAATTTTGCCCTGAGGGACATGGTTAGTAGGATTTATGTAGGTGACTATTTTACATTGCTACATACTAAATATCTAAGCTCTGTGCTTCATGGTTTCAGCGAAGCTTTTTTAAGCTTCAATTATATGTCTATGGGAGGTAAGGGGCCCCAATATGGCCAGTTTGGACCCCAAGGGTATGATTGGCCGGATTTATGTAGGTAACTACTTGAAGTTGCCACATGCTAAATGTCTAAGCTCTGGGCCCTGTGGTTTCACAGAAGAAGATTTTGGAAGTTTTTTCAACAGAAACAGTGTCTGCACGATCTCCAAGGTCTACAAGGTGAAGCTTCATACCAAATATCAAAGCCCTTAGCCTTCTGGTTTCAGACAAGAAGGGTTTAAAATGTTTTCCTTATATAAATATATATACAAACCACTGGGCTCCGGGCAACGCCATTTGTTGGCCCCAGGGCTATAATTTTAACAATCTTGGTAGAGGTCCACAAGACGACGCTTTATACCAAATATATCAAACCCCTTGGTCTTCTGGTTTCAGACAAGAAGATTTTCAAAGGTTTTCCCTACAGAAGTGTATGTAAAACAAGTTGACCGCCGGGCGGGGCCATTTTTTGGCCCAGGGCTATAATTTGAACACTCATGAAAGAGGTCCACTAGATAAAGCTTCATACCAAATATCAAAGACCTTGGCCTTCTGGTTTCAAACAAGAAGATTTTCAACGGTTTTGCCATATAATTAAAAGTCAATGTATAACCAGTGAGCCCCGGGTTGGGCATGTTTTTGCCCCAGGGCCATAGTTTTAATAATCTCGATAAAGGTCCACAAGACCAAGCTTCATGCCAAATATCAAAGACCTGAGCCTTCTGGTTTCATACAAAAAGATTTCTAAAAAAATCCCTATGTAAGTCTATGTAGAGCACGTGGGCCTCGTAGCAGGGCCATTTTTGTCCTCATGCCTACAATATGAACAAACTTGAAAGTGGTCGACTAGACATTTGTTTCTTCATACCAAATATCAAAGACCTTGGCCTTCTAGTTTCAAACAAGAAGATTTTCTAAGGTTTCGCCCTATATAAGTCAATGTAAAACCAGTGGGCCCCAGGTTGGATATGTTTTTGCCCCAGGGCTATAATTTCAACAATCTTAATAAAGGTCGACACGACCAAGCTTCATACCAAATATCAAAGACCTGAGCCTTCTGGTCTCATACAAAAATTTCTTAAAAGATTTCCCTATGTAAGTCTATGTAGAGCATGTGGGCCCCGCAACGGGGCCATTTTTGTCACCATCCCTATAAAATGAACAAACATGAAAGAGGTCCATTAGACGAAGCTTCATACCAAATATCAAAGACCTCGGCCTTGTGGTTTCAGAGAAGAAGATTTTTCATTAAAAAAATCTATTTTTGCCTCCTGTGACCTTGATGTGCAACGGACCGGAACCATTTGAACAACCTGGCTGACCTTATAATTGGTCAATTAAAATCATATAATGTTAAATGCCGCCCTGAGCTCTAGCGAACATAGTGGTCCATGGGTCTTTTGTTCTTTAGACAAAATGGATTTACCTAACAACAAATCTCAGCATGATGTAAAGCTAGCTGATGTTCATAGATTTCTATTTTTTAGACCATGAAAATTCTCAGTTTTACCCAAAACACTAAGAATCCATTATTTTTCTTTTGGCAAATTGGATTTACATAACAAAAAATCTTAGTAAGGTGCTAATATAAATACGTTCCACATTATACACAAGGGCCTTTGTTTCTACATGCCCCGAATAATGGATTTCAGTGTGAGTTTTTTATGTAAAAAGTTTGCATTTTTCGTTCCCCACGAAATGATACTTTTTATATATTTAAAATTTGTATTTTTTCCTGTAGTAAACTTAGACCAATATGTCTTTTTTTACAACAAAACATTTTCAAGAATCCTAACCTATAACTTTTTAAAACAATATTCCCGTTTTTTTGTCAATTTTTTCACAGTTTAACCCCAAAATAGACAATTTTTTGTAAACGTATGAAGCTAAAAAATTTTTTATTGCGTCTTGACAACAGTGTCTGGCTATTTAAATCAATTGGGTGTGATTTCTTGAAAATTTTATGAATTAATTCCTGTTTTGGGCGATTTTTATTCAAATTTCAAACATTTCACCCCAAAAAATCATTTTTGCCTGGGAATATTTTTGGGGATTCTTTTCCTGTGAGTCAGGACACCTCACTGATTTTGAAAATAGTGAAAACCCTTCTGAAGGAATTTGTTTGAGGTTCAATACTATTTTGACTGGCCTAAATAGCGTTGACGGGGATGTTAAACCTCCATTCAAATAAACATATAAATAACCTACAATAAAAGAAAAGAGCCAGATACCCCAATAATTGGTAAAGGATCTGTGCCAAACTATTGAAGTGGACGATTCTTTAATTTTTATTTTTGCTTTACGACCCTTTTAAGATTATTTCACTTATGTCGAGCCGATCATCGAAAAAACGGAGTACCCGGAGAAAAAAAACAACCGACTTTCCGTTGCAGAACTTGGTCTCACATGTGATCCGAGCGCGGCTCGAACCACAGCCGTGAAAGACCTAATGATTAAGAGCCAGCGCTCTTACCCACTAGGCCTGGGAGGCCCGTCAAGTGGACGGTTCTTTTTGTTAGATATGGATTATTCCAACACGAGAAATAGGGGATCATTTCCGTAACACATTCGTGCGACATTGTGCATTCTTTAAATTTTCCAAAAAGGTCATTTTTCATTGTTTATACCCCAAACATACGTTGCGGGTGCTCGATAGAACCGCCTTACGAGTACCCAAGCTATTTCGAAAAATAATATATTACATGCATAGCGAAGAAATATGAATTAATCAAAGCACTGAGAGTACTGATGGGACAATTGTTTGTGAACTTTGCACTTAAGTCAGGTGTAGATTATATTTTCTTGTCCTTTGGGATCATTGATTCCATTGTGGAATTTTGAAAATATCTGAGGGTCACTGATGAGGCCTAATTGGCCGAAACTAGCTAGTCTGGCCCAGAAAATATGTACACTCCATATTGTCCACTTCTGTGGTGTATTCCTTGCTTCCAAAGGATAACCCTTTTATAGAACAATTAAAGAATATAGATTAAATCTGCTATTTTCGTTTATTTGGTGTATTCTTTGCTTCCAAAGGATCTAGCTATTCAGAACTTATTTAATATATTTGAGAGTCACTGATTAGGAAACGAGGCATTTGTACGCTCTGAAATACTCTGTTCTATATTTTGGATAGCCTATTGGCCATTTTGTGGGAAAGTTACTGTCCTTTCGGCTTTCCGCTATTGATGTTTCCATTAGGGTCTGTTGTTTCATGTTTGTGTTTCTTTCTCGTTGGTGTCTCTGATGGGAGCTGCCATTCTTTAGCAGAGATTTTGGCATATAACAGAACTATTCTTTAAACAAGTGTTCTATCTGCCATATGATTTTAGACCTACTGAGCATTTCTATTTGGTTGCCATTGAAACAAAAAAAAAAAAAAAAAAATGAAGAAAAATACTTAAAAAAAACATCTCCTCATAAACCATATGCTCTATGAGGATGAGACTTTATGGAACTATTCCCCATACTTGCATTTACACGTTTTGCGTTTTTTTTTTTTTTTTTTTTTGTTTTTTAACTTTGGGGTTCTTTAGTTTGGTTGCTATGGGAAGTTAAGAGTTTTCATAGACTTATAATGGGGAAAATTGAAAAATGACATTTACACCGTTCATGAGATTTTATCAAACTTTCATATAAATTTTCCTTAAACATATGCTTTAAGGCCTATTGGTTGTCACAGTTGGGCAGTCGTCAATTGTCGTCTAATGTCTTGCAAAGAATGTTGTCATTTTGGAACGTCAGTTGTCAATTGTCGTCATTGTCTTGCAATTATAACACATGTAAGCGACATTATGGTTGGCGCCTGATGCTCCGTCTTTTGTCGGGCCCCTCGGAGTCTAACTGTTGGTTTTCTTTTGCTCCAACAATTCTGTTGTTGTATGCTGTCGAGTCCTCAACCTTGTTTCATCTCTGTAGTTTTTTGATTTGTATGTCCTCGGAGATGTTACACTGATGAGTTAGGAAGCCTTCATGCGGACTAAACAAAATTAGTGTTTACCGCGACAGAGATAAGGGGGAGGATTATGGCCATGTAACATCGATTTAAGCCCCTCAGTGGTATTCGTTCCACTGACCGTTCCAAGGCGGTTCTTCTATGGCGGTTTATTTATGTTGTTGTTTGTTACTTACTGTATGTATCACTTGTGTCTTTTTATTTTGGATGGCCACTTGGACATTTTGTGGGAAAGTAACTGTCCTTATGGCCTTCCTTTGTTTAGGTTTCCATTATGGTCTGGTCGCTTCATGTTTGTGTTTCTTTCCCTTTGGTGTCTTTGATGGGTGGAGTAAGTTAATTGTATCGATTCCTGATCTTTGTTCAACTTCTACTTTACTTATTAAACCTCTAAAACCACTATACTGATCGGGTCCAAATTTTATCTGCAGCGTCCTTGGGCACAGGGCTTCCAAGGTTTATTAAAAAAAGCATGGCTGCCAGTGGGCAGTGTCCCCCACCCCCGCCCCTGAGCTCTGGTGAGCATAGAGGCCCATTGGCCTCTTGTTTGGTTTATTTCTTGCCTCTAAAGTATACACCTTTTATAGAAAATGCATCGCTGAACACCAATTGTTTTTTAACCATCAAAATAATTAGTCAGTTAAACACACAGTAACAGTTTTTTGACAGGACATGTATATTTTATTTATATAACAAACAGTTTTTCTGTCATAAATGAAATGTACTGAACAGTTTGTCGGTGAACCGTAATTTGTCTGTGAACTGTCTTCAAATGTGTCGCTGAACTGTCTCGGAAAAGCGTGTCGGTGAACTGTCTAGTCGAGTCTTTGAACTGTGCCATTAAACCGGCAGTCACGGATTTTACACTCGGATCAGATTTGACTGGTTCTCTCGCCCTATAGTTCTAATTCAAACAGAACACAGACCAGATATATTAATACGCAAATTCACTTATATAATTTGTAAAGGAAGAATCCTGTGTAAACTTAATAATTTATGGAAAGTAAACGGAAGGACATGCGTGCTCATGAAATTTATTGATAGAACATACAATCTTTAATATTTTGTTTCAGTTACAGTTTTTATGGAGCTTTCGAAACTCGGCCACCGCCCATCGGGGCTTGATGAAATCGATTGGCTGCATGATGCTTCCACGCAGAGCTGAAACCGACCCGCACACGAGTACTGGTAAACCGCTTAGAGGATCTAAGCCTGCCCAGGCAAAGCGGTACGAGTTGGGACCGTCCATGCTTATAAACCGTATTGGTTCCATTGGGCGCAGGGCTCGAGATGTCATTTCAGATTTTATGCATTGTAGTTAACCCAATCTCGGTCGATAACTTTGCTTCCCTCTTTAATTGCACGCTGTTGGGTCAGGCCTCATATTCTATGACGGCTCCAGCGTAAAGGCTTACTTAGAATTAAAATTTAATTTTATGTAATGTTGTTTGTTACCTGATGCTCTGTCTCTGGTCGGGCCCATCGGCGTCTTACTGTTGGTTTTCATTTGCTCCAGCATTTCAGTTATTTCTTGCTGTCGAGTCCTCACCGTTGTTTCATGTCTGTGGTTGTTTGATTATTGTTTTCTCGGAGATGTTGCACTGATGAGTTAGGAAGCCTTCATGCGGACTGAACAAATTATTTGTCTAAATCACGACGGAAGTAAGGGCGAGGATTGCGGCCGCGTAAAATCGATTCAAGCCCCCCCCCCCCAGCCCCCCCCCCCCTCGATACTTTTCACTGGCCGCTTCAGAGTGGTTCTTCTGTCGCGGTTAATTTTGTTATATTTCGTCTTTGAATGTGGGCACCTTTTAAAAGTCGTAAGTTTCCGGTTGTTAACTGGTTTGGAAATAATTTGTGGGGTCTTGTTGTTGCTGTTGCTGGTCTGTTGTATATTGCGCAACATGTACACTTCATATTTTCCAGTTCTGTGGTGTATTCCTTGGTCCCAAAGATAACCCTTTCTAGAACATTTAACGAGGAAAAAAGTAGTCCGGGGTGCTACTGTGAAAATAACATTATCATTTAATTTTTACAATTCAAAATTATCACAGCTGTTCACAATGTGAAAATTATTTTATTTGTTTCAGATATGCATTGATTTCACCGCTTTATTGTAGGTTTAAAATAAAATTGCGTCCATGATCTCGCCTTCAGAGAAAAGATATCATTATAATTTATATGCCGTGGTGTAGTATACAAGCTACTCGACTGAAAAACAAGAGTCGTTTGTTCGTTTCCGGGCTTCTCTAGGCTTTTAGATGATTCTTTAAAGTGAGGTTCCGTCTCCATATAAGCCCCGCCAAGCGAATTTGTGTCTTCGAGCATTCCGTCTAGACAAATTTTAACTGCGCATGCCCAGCCATTCAGAGGGGCCAGGGATATGGCTTTCTGTCTGAAGGTTCCTCTTGATTCACTGCTTGTATGAGCGAGCAGCGAAGGTTCTTGCGAGACTGCGCGGATGCGCAGGCTCGCCTGAACCTTCGCTGCTCGCATAGGCGATAATTACCAAAATCGCTTGACGGAGCCCATACGATCTTAGGTGTTAGTGGGACGTGCATGTAAATGTCAAGCCCTCGCGCAGAGAGTAAGATAATTGATTTTTTTTTCATCAGAAACAATTGCACTGTGACTGTCTGTACGATAGCGCAGACTGTTCATGGTATTCTTTCCATTTCGAGCTAGATCTGCGCTTAGGAAACACTCAGTAAGGTTGGCGTCCTCAGAAGAGCGGCTCATCTTTGTGGTCACTAAAGTCAGACACTTGCATTTCCTGCCTCTTACCTCATATATGAGCCTGCGAATCGTAGTGTGTGTGTGTGGGGGGGGGGGATGGAACTGTTTGGCGGACGAAGATTTAGAACAGCCTGTACGTCCGTGCAGAAAAATCAATTTGAAAGCATTTCAAGGATCCGTACAAGACTCTTGCGAACTGTGAAGACTGTTCGGCCTGTACATATATGTAAGCCTGCGCATAGAAGCGCAGTCTGATCTGAGTCTTTCACTAGCTCACACATGCCAGTTTGCATCTTTTGCAAAACACTGGTTCAAATTATGTCCTATACATATTTAAGACTCTATTGCCCTTTGTTCGCAGTCGCACATAAATATTTGATGCAATCTCTGGGATACGGAAGCCGATATGTGACACTTTACGACAACAAAAAAAAATGATGTTGCGATCTCTAATTGAATATATGGAATGTGTAGTACTGCGAATTTTCATATATTTAGGGGATAACTGTATCGGCGGTTTTACGGTCGGAAATTTCGTTTTACGGCGACGCGTAAGCGGAGCCGTAAAACGGAATTTGCGACCGTAAAACCGACGATTTACCTTCCCGAATGACAATTTTCAATAAAGTTATCCCCATTCTAATGCCCTTTTTCACTTGCTTTGTTTAAAAAATGCTCATTTTGCCCAAAACGGTAAATACAGTGAGCTTAAAACAAAATGACAACCAATGAAAAGTGACGTAACATGATGACGTCGGATTTCCGACAGAATATCGTAGAATATACTGTGTTTTTTTTTTTTTTTCAATTATCAAATCAGACGTCACGTTACATACGCAAGTGCGCTAGAATAACCCTTTGTGTACCAAATGGAATCTTCCTCCTTATATAAAGCAGGAGTCCATTTCAAAATTTAGGGTTATCAGGTTGTGTTTTCTTCAAAATTGATTTAGAAAATGACTGAACTTTTAGCAAACAGTGGAGGCCCCGATCAGACGCCGCGTTCTGCGGCGTCTGATCTGGGCCTGCACTGTTTGCCCGGGTACCCGTTTTGGTATTCTGGTACCAAATGGGTTAAAGTGTCATTGTAGAGAACGTTGGAGACCACTATTCTGCCACACTTCTTTATCATACGGGAACACGGGGTATCGGGACTCGATTCCGGGCCACCACTATTCTGCCACACTTCTTTATCATACGGGAACACGGGGCACCGGGACTCGATTCCGGGCCACCACTATTCTGCCACACTTCTTTACCATACGGGAACACGGGGTACCGGGACTCGATTCCGGGCCACAGCGGTAACAAGCAAGGGGCATATGCTTGCGGAATTCAATCTCAAAGTCGAAAGGTTTGCATCGGAATGTAAAAGTAAATGCTCTCTTTCTCTTTGACATTCTTTTCTCTCTCCTCTTTGTAAAACATGTCTTGACGTTTGTACCTATAATCATAGCCCCAGACAAAAGAGGGGATATCCACATTTCAGCCGCGACCAAAACATACGTTGGCGGTATTCATTAGAAACGCCTCGGCAAGGCGCTTCTAGTGAATACACACAACATATGTTTTCGTGCAGAAATAAGAAAATTATCAAAACTTTTCGGATGAAAAAAGCGCCTTATCTAGGGATATGTATAATGGACGTGACCTTAAGAGAGCTTTGGTTGGGTGGAGGTGGCGTGTATTCCCATACTTCAACATCGTGCAGTCAATATTATAATGTTATTAATTTCGTATTGGACCAGTAACAGGTCTGAGGTCTGCTGTATTGGCCCGATTCCGAAGGCTGAGGTCCAATACAGAAGACGAAATTACTTTGTTGTTAATGAGAATTTTATAAATTAACTCCAATAAAATGTCCAATTGCTCGCTCATCGAGGCGGTTCTATGTCTTGGAGCAGAAACAAGAAAAACAATGTATATCCAAATAAGCCCCAATTTTCTCTATATAAAATAGGGGTTAGAGGGTGTTCATTACACGGCATTGCTATATCTTTAGGATCATCGAACCCATTCCCGGTTAAAAAGGAACAGGAGGCTCACTGATGAGGCCTAATTAGCTGCAACTGGCATTAATTGCCCTTATAAGCCCCAAAGGGAACATTTCAAACTTTGTGAATGAATACTCATTAAATTGAATTTAACCTTGTTGCTTTCAGGGGAATGGGAACAGCTAGGATATTTTTCCGCCATTTTATCAAAAGGAGACAACTTTCGGGACTTCATGTTCGCTTTTCTACAAGATCTGTCCAACGGAAAGAAGGATCTACTCTTTAAGGAAAGAATTTGCTCCTCAGGAGTTGATCCCTATTGACATGGGAGACAAAAATACTTTTGTAGGAGTTCCCCCCTCGTTTCTTCCGTCCCGAGGGACACTGTCCGGCAGCACGAGGCTTGCCGAGTGATGCCGGACAGTGATCCCGAGGGTCGGATTTTTCTATCCGCCCCTCACACCCATATAGGATTCTTTGTCTTGCATACCTTCCATTTTTAGCGCGGATTTTAAATGCTGCAGTCACTTCGGTTACCAACGTCCGCCATATTGTGATGCCACTACACTTGGAATGGTTTGTGACAGCACATAACGTGCATGACGTCTACCTTAACGACGGCGCATACGAGATCGTATTCAACCAGCACATTTATCAAACACGTGGGAATATTCGATATTGGGTCGGAACACCAGGGTCAGAACATAAATTTCCATCCCAGGGTAAAATCACGGATTTCCTTGTCTGGTGTGCAAGAAAATTCTGTTTCTCCCAGCTTCATCCCTAACATATAGAAATAGATCTAGATGCCAAAAAAAAACCACAATCAAAGATTACAGCCTACCAAGGGCACCAAAAGGAAGAGTAACTAACAATGAGAAAAACAAGAAAAGGAAAGGGACGAAATTACTTGGTTAATGAGAATTTTAAAAATTAACTCAAATAAAGAATCTAATTTGGTCCCTCATTGAGGCGGTTCTAACGAGTACACACAGCCTATATCTTTGAGCAGAAATAAGAAAAATACTGTATACCCCGTATATCTTTAGGATCATCGAGCACATTCCCGGTTAAAAAGGAACAGGGGCATCACTGATGAGGCCTAATTAGCTGCAACTAGCACAAATTGCCCTTATAAGTCCCAAAGTCAACCATCATATTTTATTGAATTCATACCTTAGTCTGTTGTATCATTAAAATCACATCCGGGAGATTTTTCCGCCATTTTTTTCAAAGGAGACAACTTTCGGGACATCCTGTTCGCTTTTCTACAAGATCTGTCCAACGGAAAGAGGGGTCTACTCTTTAAGGAAAGAATTTGCTCCTCAGGAGTTGATCCCTATTGACATGGGAGACAAAAATACTTTTGTAGGAGTTCCCCCCTCGTTTCTTCCGTCCCGAGGGACACTGTCCGGCAGCACGAGGCTTGCCGAGTGATGCCGGACAGTGATCCCGAGGGTCGGATTTTTCTATCCGCCCCTCACACCCATATAGGATTCTTTGTCTTGCATATATTCCATTTTTAGCGCGGATTTTTAATGCTGCAGTAACTTCGGTTACCAAAGTCCGCCATATTGTGATGCCACTACAGGAATGGTAAGTGACGTCACGTAACGTGCATGACGTCAACCTTAACGACGGCGCATACGAGATCGTATTCAACCAGTACATTTATTAAACACGAGGGAATATTCGATACTGGGTCGGGACACCAGGGTCAGAACATAAATTTCTACTCCAGAGTAAAATCACGGATTTCCTGGTCTGGTGTGCAAGAAAATTCTGTTTCTCCCAGCTTCATCCCTAAAATATAGAAATAGATCTAGATGCCAAAAAAAAAGCCACAATCAAAGATTACAGCCTACCAAGGGCACCAAAAGGAAGAGTAACTAACAATGAGAAAAACAAGAAAAGGAAAGGGACGAAATTACTTGGTTAATGAGAATTTTAAAAATTAACTCAAATAAAGAATCTAATTTGGTCCCTCATTGAGGCGGTTCTAACGAGTACACACAGCCTATATCTTTGAGCAGAAATAAGAAAAATACTGTATACCCCGTATATCTTTAGGATCATCGAGCACATTTCCGGTTAAAAAGGAACAGGGGCATCACTGATGAGGCCTAATTAGCTGCAACTAGCACAAATTGCCCTTATAAGTCCCAAAGTCAACCATCATATTTTATTGAATTCATACCTTAGTCTGTTGTATCATTAAAATCACATCCGGGAGATTTTTCCGCCATTTTTTTCAAAGGAGACAACTTTCGGGACATCCTGTTCGCTTTTCTACAAGATCTGTCCAACGGAAAGAGGGGTCTACTCTTTAAGGAAAGAATTTGCTCCTCAGGAGCAAATTCTTTCCTTTAAGAGTTGCCCCCTATAAACATGGGAGACAAAATTACTTTTGCAGGAGTTCTCCCCCCCCCCCCCCCCCTCCCCCGACGGTGTTCCCATCCCCCCCCCCACACACACACACACGTGTACTCTTTTTCCTCGTTTCTAATTCTGTTTCTCCCAGCTTCATCCCTAAAATATAGAAATGGACAAGGATGCCCAAGAAAAGCCACAATCAAAGATTACAGCCTACCAATGACACCAAGACGAAGAGTAACTAACAATGAGGAAAACAAAAAAAAAGGGTAACTAATACGCTTGTACAATTTTGATTACTGCGCTAAACCGGACTACATTTTGTGCGGACTCATATTTCTGTGGCGGTCAAAGCCGGAAGAAAAAGCCTGAATTACTTTAAACGTGCAGCACAGCAAGAATAGACAGATGGAATCTGTCATTAAAAAGGAAAGGGGCAATGAACATTAATAATACAAAACCATAAGCTACGGAACCCGGGAAGGGACATGTATTTTTTTAAGATGTTGTTCAAACAAGATATTTAGTTTTGCGAACAAGATATTATCTTGTGCGCATAAGATAATGATATTATGTTGTCCGCACAAGATATTAAGTTGTGCGAACAAGATATTATGTTGTCCGCACAAGATATTATTTAGTTGTGCGAACAAGATATTATGTTGTCCGCACAAGATATTAGGTTGTGCGCACAAGATAATATCTTGTGCGAACATGATATTATGTTGTTCGAACAAGATATTATATAATGCATATTATCTTGTTCGCACAACATATTAAAAAAAAGCACGTGTTTTCCAGGGTTCCGTAATAAGCACATACAATATGAAGATTCCCGCCGGAAAATCCGACAACGCTACGTTTCAAATAACAACATTACAACCACCGCCTTAGGGCGATACTCGATTCTATGGGCCCAACCTTCACTCTAGGCTCTAATATTATTTACAATACACAAAATAGTTGGTCCACCTGAAGCCCGTGGTCATTTAATATGAATATTGGTCCATCTGAAGCCTGTGATCAGTCTGTTACATGTGGGTTTAGGGCGTCCCGCAAACCCCCATGCTGACAAGACAACCGAGCGTGATCTCTGGCAGGTGTACGGGCAGCTGTGGGGTAAGGCACAAGAAAGATATCAAATGAATGACATGAATTATTTGCAGTATCTATATACAACACTTACTAACAAAAAACATCACAATTAGTTGCTTCTGTAGCCAACTCACGACCTCCGCCCCGAAGGCAAAACAATGTTCTGTGCTCGGAACGGGTGACGTGAATACCTACAGAAGCAAACAACAAAAACAACAACAAAATAAAAGGAAAGAACACAAGACGCGACTGGCCAGTTTATAACTTAGGGTGATTCCCCCACTCGCGTGAATCCCCCCTCTCGCGCACTAGGGTAAACTAGTTTGTCGACATTGTTGTCGACCACAGGTTGATATGTATTATTACGCGATCGCTCACTAGTTTAATTCGCCTGAATCGCCTGCAGGTTATTTATTGGACCTCGTCCATTTGAATGGTCTCACATTCGTTTCACATTGCTACGACCTGTTTATGTTGGTTCGTCCGCCCTTGCTGGACCCTAACCGACAGCATCGTACCAGTACCTGCTACTATATTGCAGGGAGCAGCAGGTCACCACACATTGTTGTGCCGCAAATTACGATAACTGGACTAAGATACAGTTCACAAAACATACATGCTATATCATGATCCCCCTCCCGGAGAAGTAAGAATATGTTCATGCATATACCGTTATTGCGCATGCGCCGAACAGACACACAGGCTGATTAGTGCATGTGACAAATAACCGTACAGCAGAACTCAACTTGACTGTGCATCAAATTATCAGCACCCAGCGCTTGACACAATAATACTCAAAGTTCATGTTTCCTTGCTGAGCACTACAGAAATCGATTAGTGCTCACTACTACTGAGCATATTACTCATCAAATTTGTGCTCACTACATTATCACAAGTAAGAGGCAATTGAACAGACCACGCCTTTGCGCTACCTGGTCAGCCGCCAATTACAGGAAACATAACAAACTCTATTTCATATCCTTCTCCGCGACATAGCTCAGTGGTTAGTGCACTTGCCTCTGATGCTAGCGGTCCCGGGTTCGATCCCCGGCAGCGGCGATAAAATTTCGGTGTCCGAACACGCTCCATTGGCATCATTTGCAGGGATGAATGTCATAAAGTGCTTCGTCCTTCGGATCGGGACGTTAACTGGAGGCCCCCCTGTGCAGGGAGAACCATCCCCTGTGCAGGCTAAAGATCCCTACCGTAATTACATAATTTCTGTGTAGGCTTTCATCCTGCAAAACCTGGAGTGTATGTAATATACACCTGCGGTAATGGTCAAATGTGACCGACGCAGTATCAGAAGACAGACAGACACGGCTCACATATATAGCTATTCACAAATTCATTACATTAACAACAGATAGAAACTACAAACAGAAAGATTTTCATCTATAATCCACAACTTTTGTTAGTGTCTCATAAGGGCCAACACTGTTTGCCGTAAATTCTCTCTGTATTTGGTAGGCACCCCGTCACAACCGTCCTCGCGACGCCGATGACGCAGCTGACGTCATCCCCGCCGCTCAGGCCGTTATGACGTGTGGCGACCAAATACTCCCACTTATCATCATCACGTTCTTTATATGTACATATATGCACAAACTGAGTTATCAGACACAAACGGCATCATTACAAAATGAACTTATAATTCTTCTTGAACAAAATTATTTCTACTCAACAAGAACACGCTTGTAAAATCAGATTCATCATGGTTCATCATCACGGATAACCCGACAGACTGTTGTAAGAGTTTGCCCTGATGATGAAGATATGGTTAAACCCGTCTTAAGTTTACGTCCCCTCTACACCTAATATCATATAGAGACGGGACCACGGTTTTCTAACCACAGCTAGTCAAAAGTCATGGATCAAACAAGAGACCCGGCGTTTATTAATTACATTCTACAAAAGGGGTCTAAAAGCCTAAATGAATCTAGAATGAGCGGGTGTCCAAACTTTACGTCTCCCCAACAGCTAGGGTCAGAATGAGACAGGACCTCACTTAGAAAGACTCATTCTACTTCTGGAGAAGCCTGTGATCGATCCAGCGACCTCTAGCTGCCAAAGCTAGTAGCCAAATAAATACACCACAGAGGCTTCAAAAGTGAATTCAGAATAGGCTTCAGAAAGTTGGGGTATACTAGAAGTAAACCTCTCCAAAATCTACAAGCATGTTCATACAAAAATAATACTAAACATAGATTTAACATACCTTTCAATATACTTTCACTGTCCCGTCACAATGTTGTGGGTACACGTTAGAACTTGACCTGCTGCTAAAAAGTGATCGTTTTTTCAGGGTTTTTATATCTATGAATACTTCCGGAAAATCATGCATACTCATATTAGCTTGCTAAAATCGTGGCGAGGTGGAGATACCGTCCACAATTAAAGCCAGATAGCAAAATCGAGTAGATAATGGATTTGCGTTCAAACAGTATATTTCCAATAGGAAAAAATGATGAAACGACCCTATAAATCCATGCCATGACTCCTGTCAAAACGAACACCCACACAACACGTGACGGGAATGAAAATCATATATGGCACAATTTGGCGGTTGGCAATTTTTAGGCAAATTTTATAGAACTCAGATATGTGCATGACTTGTGCATGGAGCAGCACATTTTGCCTACCATATTTCACCTAAAATATTTCACTCGCACCACCCTACCATATACCTACTAAAATAATTTAGATGTGCATAAGCACCAGAGAGGTTTCCTATTCCATCTCGTAACACAGTCCATATGACTGAATTTCTGAAACTCGCCAAAGGCTCGTTTCATATATTTTATACGAAGTGTCTACTCCAACCCCATCAAGTCCAATACATATCAGCCCACTTTGTTTTCGAGAGGTTAAATTCCATATTAATTTAAGGGGAATTGGAACACCTGGCAGATTTTTCCGCTTTTTTACAAAGGGAGACAACCTCCGGAACTTATACTGTTCCTTTCCCATAAGCCCTGTCCAACTGAAAAAGGGGTCTACTCTTAAAAGGAAAGAATTTCGTCCTCAGTAGCAAATTCTTTCCTTTAAGAGTTGACCCCTATTGACATGGGAGACAACATATTTTTGCAGGAATTGCCTCCCCTGAAGGTGTTCCCATTCCCCTTAAGGTTCGGATCCCGCTGGTCACTTACCTCTTTTGTTTGATGCTAATACGCGGACACGTGATTCATAGGGACGGATTTTTCTATTTTCTATTCGTGAACCTTGTAGTCATGATAGGTTCTTTTTCACTTGCACTTATGCCTCACAATTCTTGGGCCCCGCCCATCAGATTAGGCTGAATGTTGCTTCCACGCAGAGCTGGAACCTACCCCACACGAAGACCGGGATCACCGCTTAGAAGGTCTAAGCTTTTCCAGGCAAAGTGGTGCGAGTCGGACCGTTCCTCCAAAATTGGTTTGTTCTGGCGGTACGGCTTGGGGTGTCAACATCTCAGTGTCGGGTAAGAGTCCAACAAAATTTGCAGCAACGTCTCCACAATGGCCTAAATAGTGTTGAATGGGAGGTAAAACCTCAATTAACCTTACTGATGTTACTTTAAAGCCTATATGCGAATCAAACTGTTATTGTTGTTATGTTTTATACTGGACTGGAACTAAGGGCGTGGGTTAAAATTTCATAAACTCGGGAGTTGAAGCCCACCCCACAGTGGTTTTACTACTGACAGTCCCAGGCGGTCGTTCTTTTGCAGTATCCCAGCTTTTTAATTGGGTGGCTTTTACGACCCTTTCAATTATATTTCACTTATATCGAGCCGATCGTGAATCATAGGTGGGCGAAAACCGGAGTACTCGGAGGAAAACCTCCTGACCTTCCGTTGCAGAACTTGGCGTCTCACAATCCAGCTTTATAAAGGGTAGAATGGTTCACTAGTGGTTGTTTTTTTAGAGGGGGGGGGGTGGGCGGTGTTCTGCCCGCAAGTAAACGGCAGAACCGCCTGAATGAGGTACTGTTATCAGCACATGAAACCTATGTTTTCAGCATAAATAAGGTAAACATGTATAGAGTAAAACTTCGATAACTCGAATATGGTTAATTCGTTTTCTATGGCTAATTCGGTCTCACTCTTGGGTCCCTTGGGAATTGTTCCTACAGCTCGAGATATCCAGGGGCCAGTTGTTCAAAGCCTAGTTAGCTTAACGAGCTCGTTAGTGGTCATATTGTTAACTGTTCTAGCAAGTTCAATCTCTTAAACTTTGGTATTTTTGCTGAAAAAAATGTGAGCAGCTTTTGCATTTGCAAAAGCTGCTCACATTTTTCAGCAAAATATTAACATATTTGCCATAATAAATGATCAAAGTTTTAACGATAGGCTAACTAACGACGTCGTTAATTTTGAACGACTGGGCCCTGGTGTTTAAGTTGATTAAATTGGGGTTTGTTTCATTTTAACTTGAAAAGGTATGTTGTGTGTACTCATTAGAATCGCCTCCTCGAGGCGATTCTGATGTTTGTTTGATTTGAGGTTTAACGTCCCCGTCAACACTGTAAACGTTTGGAGACGCTGCTTCCAATTTTGTGGGACTTTTACCTGACATTGAGATGAAATGACATCTCAAGCCCTGTCACCCAATGAAACCAATAGGGTTTATTATGGTCCACCTCGCACCGAGGTTCCTGGACAGGCTTAGATCCTCTAAGCGGTTTACCAGTACTAGTGTGTGGGCCAGATTCAGCTCTGCGTGGAAGCATCATGCAGCCCATATATTTCTTCAAGCCCCTATGGGCGGGGGGGGGGGCGATTCTAATTAGTACACGCACTCATCGAGGCGATTCTAATGAGTATACACAACATACATATTTGATAAAAAGTCGAAAATATCCTAAGGGCATCCCCATTATGTCATGGCAGTATACATGTAACTAAACCTCAGTAGTTCGAACTGCCCATATCTCGAACACAATTGCATGGTCCAGAAGGAGTTCGTGATATTGAGGTTCAAAGGTATGTGTAATCCCATTGGTAGTAACAAAACATGCGCAGAGGGTTATGAAAATATAGAACTAAAAATGTCTAGAGATTGATATTTTATGTATATAGAAACAGTAGTTGTTACATTTTATCAATTACAGTGCAGAAGAATGTACTAAGTGTTTTTTGTTTTTTTGTTTAATTTGAGGTTTAACGTCCCCGTCAAAACTGTATAGGTCATTCTGGAGACGTTGCTTCCAATTTTATGGGACTTTTACCCAACAATGAGATGAAATGACATCTCAAGCCCTATCGCCCGATGAAACCAATGGGGTTTATAGGCATGGACGGTCCGACTCGCACCGTATTGCCTGGGAAGGCTTTGATCATCTAAGCGGTTTACCAGTACTCGTGTGCGATCGGTTTCAGCTCTGCGTGGAAGCATCATGCAGCCCATCTATTTCTTAAAGCCCCTTTGGGCGGGGCCGTAGGTATTAAGTGCGTGTATTAGGTACATGTCTGTGTTAAAGGTTCGAATCGAAACAGCCTCCCAAAAACAACCCTGAAAATGAAAATAAAATAATGACAAACATTTAAATTAACAACTACAATAAAGAATGACGAAGATACTTAATATACTTAGGAAAACAACCCTATACCATTTTTATTTGTTTGATTTAAGGTTTAACTTCCCCGTCAACACTGTAAAGGTCATTTTGGAGATGTTGCTTCAAATTATGTGGGACTTTTACTCGACCTTGAGTTGAAATGACATCTCAAGCCCTGCCGCCCAATGAAACCAAAAGGGTTCATAAGCATGGACGGGCCGACTCGCACCGCTTTGCCTGGGCAGGCTTAGACCTTCTAAGCAGCTTACCAGTACTCGTGTACGGGTCGGTTTTAGCTCTGCGTGGAAGCATCATGCAGCCCATATATTTCTTCAAGCCCCTATGGGCGGGGGTCGACAAGCCTATACCAATACATTGTGAACTTAATCGCCGAAGAAAAGAAAATTTTAATTTGAAAAATGTGATATGTTTTTATTTCTGCTCAAATTATAGATTATTGGTACTCGTTAGAGCCGCCTCATTGAGGCGGTTCTAACGAGTACCCGCAATCTAGATTTACAAGCAGAAATAAGAAAAATAAGGTTTACCCCTGTTTACCCCAGTTTATTATATAAAATTGGGGTTTAACGGGGTCAAATTTATATGGGCGTGTTTTCGTGATACATCAGATTTACTCGTACTTAAAATTTGCTTGTCATACTCCAATGAAACTTACAGAATATAAGAATCGTATATGGGTGTAAGGGGTGGATGGAAAGATCCGTCCCGAGGGTCACTGTCCGGCATCACGAGGTTTGCCGAGTTTATAATGCCGGGCAGTGATCCCGAGGTACGGATTTTTCTGTCCACTCCTCACATCCATGTAGGATTCTTTTTCTTGCATACCTTCCATTTCTGATCGTGGATTTTAATACTGCAGTCACGTCGGTTGCCGACGTCCGCCATATTGTTTGTTTGTTTGATATGAGGTGTAACGTCCCCGTCAACACTGCAAAGGTCATTTTGGAGATGTTGCTTCAAATTATGTGGGACTTTTACTCGACCTTGAGTTGAAATGACATCTCAAGCCCTGTCGCCCAACGGAACCAATAGGGTTTATTAGCATGGACGGTCCGCCTCGCACCGCGGTTCCTGGACAGGCTTAGATCCTCTAAGCTGTTTACCAGTACTAGTGTGCGGGCCGAATCAGCTCTGCGTGGAAGCATCATGCAGCCCATATATTTCTTCAAGCCCCTATGGGCGGGGGCCGTCCGCCATATTGTGATGACATTACAGTGATGTTTAGTGAAGTCACGTAACGTGCTGTGACGTCAACCTTAACGACGACGCATATGAGGTCGTATTCAACCAGTGCATATATCAAACACGCGAGAATATTCGATTTTGGGTAAGAACGCCAGCGTTTGAACAGAATTTCTATCCCAAACTAAAACTATAGATTTCCTTATCTGGTGTGCAAGAAATTTCCTTAATATCTATATTTATATTTTTTCATCCAGTATGTGACGAAAATTTACGTTGTGAGGGCTTAAATTGCAACACGAAAACAATTAACTAATATTCCATTATCAGTTTCTTAGTGCTGAGGTTGATACTGCGGTTTTGACGTCAGTACTCAAGTACTGATTTAAATAACTATATTATATCTTTAATTTTTGCAGTATAAATTTCTATTTTTTCTAAAACTAAGACTGACTTGTCAGATGAGACATGTATCTTAGCGGATTTGGTTGCCACTTTTTGTAATATTATAAATTTTGCAAGTCTTGCTACTTTGGGCATCTCCTTCCTGATGCCCGGGACTTCCGTGGAGTGTGGGCCATTGTTTGTTGATGTTGTCTCGGTGGGGGACGCCTATAAGTTCCCTGGTAGGCGTCTTTTGCCTCATGCCTCCAGTTGACGTGTCTCATGAGCTTCGTCGGCCGATGTGTGCTCGGAGGGGGATGTGCTGTGTTTGCCGGGGTTTTGTCCATCATCCGTTTCGTTTTCAAAACTTTGGGGTTTAGACACACTGATGAAGATTAAATATCAGAAAGGCCTCTGTGTCACTAAATTTGGTATAGTTACGCATTAATTTAACAAGGGAAGTGCGTTTTGGGTGGCATTACGTCACCGTCATCCAATCATATTGGAGAGAATACGTCACTTAATGATCATGTGACGTCACATGCGTCGATAAATGTATATGCATAGCCCTATCATAATCATCTTACTGTAGGGGTTTTCTGTAAATGTCCCAAGAATGTAAATAGGTCCCAGGTTCCCCACAAATATCAGATTAAGGCCATATTAGCTTATATGTACCATATCGCCTGAGTGAACCAATAAATTGCGGTTAAACATGGTACCTTTTATATATGGAACGTACCAAGGACTTGATTGGATTTTGGTCATCTTGACGTCAGTTTCAACGTCACAACTTCCAACTAACATTCAAATTTGGACCAAAATATCTCGTTCGCACCCTAAGAGTGTGGCGAAACTATAAGAGTGTGGCGAAACTGTGTAATATATGATTGCAACCTACATTATCTTTCAATACAATTTGGTAATCTTAAAATTCACTTTCTAGGACAACATCAGTGCAACTGAATATTGCCCTGTGATCCTGTATGAATTGAAGAATTTTCTCCAAATCTGGCAATACATTACTCCAAGATACAAAAGACTTAAGCACCGCCCCACACAGTCCCGCTACCCCACCCCCACCCCCACCCCAACATAACACATTTTACTGACCGTTCCAAGGCGGTATTTCTCTTGCGGCGTATTTTTGTAGTTAGGCTTTGCATGAACGCATTGGTTATATCTTTTTATCATATGAGCCCCACCAAGCGAATTTGTGTCTTCGAGCAATCCGTCATGACAAATTTTAACTGCGCATGCCAAGCCATTCAGAGGGGCCAGGGACATGGCTTTCTGTCTGAAGTTTCCTCTTGATTCACTGCTTGTATGAGCGAGCAGCGTAGGTTCTGGCGAGACTGCGCGGATACGCAGGCTCGCCTGAACTTTCGCTGCTCGCATAGGCGATAAGTACCAAAATCGCTTGGCGGGGCCCATATGACGTCGCGTCTGAGACTGTAATAACGCCATGTAATAAATTCCATAACCCACAAGTCCCTAACGTTACGGCAGAGCCTCGCTTTTTATCCATTTTCCTCAACTCGTTTAATAAATTCAATATTACATGACCACTCATGTAAGATCCTCTATTTATTATTGATAGCCGGTTGGCCATTTTGTGGGAAAGTGACTCTCCTTGTGACTTTTTCATTGTGGTGGATTTGTTTAACGTTGGTGTTTCTTTCCGTTTGGTGTTTGGGATGGGAGGTGTGGGGTAATTGTTTCGATTCCTGAGCACTGCTTTCACGTCTCATCACGTGAAAAAAACCATGAAGTAAACTCCCCATTAAATCCCACAAGGCCTCGGTAGCTCAGCCGGATGCGCGTCTTAATGGTGATCAGGAGGACGCGGGTTCACTACCTGCCGGGGTCGGCTACACGTTTTCGTTGAGATTGATCTTGAAATCTTTTCTACGGTCATTCTCTCCCTTCCGCTGATTTGTCGGTTTCTGGCGAAAGAATGTGCGTTGTACTGGTTAACCGCTTACGTATAAGCCTGCCCAGGAAAATTGTGGATAGGTGAAATGACCAGCTCAAAAACGACCTAAAATAGTGATGACTGTGCCGTTAAACTCCAATACAAACAAACAAACAAATAAACCCCACTTTATATAGAGAAAACTGGGGATTAAGGGTGTATACATTATTTTTCATATTTCTGCTCCAAGACATAGGTTTTGGGTCTTTGTAAGAACCTCCTCAATGAGGCGGTTCTAACGAGCATCCACAACCTATCCAAGACATAGGTTGTGGGTCCTCGTTAGAACCGCCTCAATGAAGCTGTTCTAACAAGCATCCACAACCTATGTTCTCATCAGAATAAGAAACAAAATCACGGTCCGAGAATGAAGACCCCCTGTACCCCATTTTACATAGAGAAAACTGGGGTTTACAGGGGTATACATTATTTTCTTATTTTTGCTCCAAGACATAGGTTGTGGGTACTCGTTAGAACCGCCTCAATGGGGCGGTTCTAACGAGTACCCACAACCAGTAGCCATTTTGGAGATCTTAAAAATGCACTATATCGCAGGGGTGTGTTATCGTAATGAATAGCCAGTATTGAGATGTGAAAAACTTGAGTTCACTATGTCGCACGCCTCAAGCTTATTTGAATCGCTCTCGAACACTCCCTCCCGATGTTATCACGCTCGAGAGAGAGGCAGTGACTTTACACCACTGCTTCCCATTCACACCTGGACGCGCTCGAGAGCGAGGCAGTGACTTTATCACCACTGCTACGCATTTACACCTGGGTGGAGTGGGACAATGGCATTACGAGTCTCGCCCCCGCCCATCGGGGCTTGAAGAAATAGATGGGCCGCATGATGCTTCCACGCATAGCTGAAACCGATCCGTACACGAATACTGGTAAACCGCTTAGAGGATCTAAGCTTGCCCAGGCAAACCGGTGTGAGTCAGTATCTGCCTTCTTCAATTCATGCTTATAAACCCATTTGGTTTCATTGGGTGGCAGGGCGTCAGATGTCATTTCATCTCAATGTCGGGTAAAAGTCCCACAAAATTTGAAGCAACGTCTCCAAAATGACCTTTATAGTGTTGGCGGGGACGTTAAACCTCAAATCAAACAAAACAAACCAAGCATTACGTGTCTTGCCCCAAAACACGCTTCGCCTCCGGTGGCCGGATTCGAACCCACAGCCTCTCGATCATCGGCCCCCGCCCATCGGGGCTTGAAGAAATAGATGGGCTGCATGATGCTTCCACGCATAGCTGAAACCGACCCGTACACGAATAATGGTAAACCGCTTTAGAGGATCTGAGCTTGCCCAGGCAAACCGGTTGGAGTCGGACCGTCCATACTTATAAACCCATTTGGTTTCATTGGGTGACAGGGCTTCAGATGTCATTGCATCTCAATGTCAGGTACAAGCCCCACAAAATTGGAAGCAACGTCTCCAAAAAGACCTTTACAGTGTTGACTGGGACGAAAAACCTCAAATCAAACAAAACAAACCAAGCATTACGTGTCTTTCCCAAAAACACGCTTCGCCTCCGGTGTCCGGATTCGAAACCACAACCTCTCGATCATAAGTAAATAAAATAGTACCTTGTTTACCACCAATATGCTATTGCCTACAGTTGCAATAATCATAGTCATCGCAATAACCACTATTGTAACCAAAAATCAAGCAACAATAGGGACAAGGTCCATACCAGTATTCCAAATAATCGCACGTGTATCCTGTCGGGACTGTAATTTAATAAAAGTCCGTGAAACATAATAGTAAAGAACCTCATTCCATCACTAAAACATGCCTATTCAAATATATTGGTAGAATTTTACCAACAAAGTATGGAATTTTTCAGATAAAAACCCTGATATGTTTTTATTTCTGCTAAAAACATAGATTGTGGGTACTCGTTAGAACCGCCTCGCCTAGATTGTGGATACTCGTTAGAACCGCCTCGCCCCGATTCGGCAAGGAGGTTCTAACGAGTACCCATAATCTATTAATCTATGTTTAAGCAAACTGCCTCGGCAAGGCGGTTCTAACGATTACCCTTAATTTATGTTTTCAGCAAACCGCCTCGGCGAGGCGGTTCTAGATATTACCCTTAATCTATGTTCTAAGCAGAAGTAAGAAAAATAATGTACACCCCTGTAACCCCCAGTTTTACTGTATAAAAATGGGGTTTGAGGGGTCAAAATTATATAGGCCCATTTTCGTGACGTCTTCTATCTACGAAAATAAGAGTCAAAGGTGCGATACCTGGTTTGACTTCATTTTTCTTGTATAGTTGGAATCTTTGGAAAGTTTTTGTTTGTTTGATTTGAGGATTAATGTCCCCGTCAACACTGTAAAGGTCATTTTGGAGACGTTGCTTCCAATTTTGTGGGACTTTTACCCGACGTTGAGATGATATGACATCTCAAGCCCTGCCGCCCAATGAAACCAAAAGGGTTTATAATCATGGATGGGCCGACTCGCACCGCGTTGTCTGATCAGGCTTAGAGCCTCTAAGCGGCTTACCATGCAGTACTCGTGTGCGGGTCGGTTTCAGCGAATAAATTCTGTTGCTGTTGGTTTCAGCTCAGCGTGGAAGCATCATGCAGCCAATCTATTTCTTCAAGCCCCGGTGGGTCTTCTGCACCGTCGTATGCACAAGTTAAATTCTGTGTTAGGGTCTTCTAACCCGGCAGAACATCTTCAGGAGACGAAACGGCATCACGAAAACATGCCTATATAATTTTGACCCCCTTGAACCCCACTTTTATACAGTAAAACTGGGGTTTACAGGGGTAAACAGTATTTTCTTATATCTGCTTAAAAGCATAGATTGTGGGTACTCGATAGAACCGCCTCATCGAGTCCCCACAATCTATGTTTTGAGCAGAAATAAGAAAAAAATCACAATTTTTCATCTTAAAATTTCCATTTTTTGGCTGAAAAATTGAGAATGTATTTGTATAGGCATGTTTTCGGAATGAGGTTTGGACGCCCATTAGATGCCGCCTATGAAGCAATGTGTAACAAAGTACGGGATCTGGCGAATTAAGATGGAAGAAATTGCATTACACATTTTACATGGCAGCGTATCAACAATTTTACATAATCGCTTGGGTATGCGCAAGCTCACAGCCCGTTGCGGCGAGCAAATGGCAACCAGAGCATCAGTATGCAGTGCATTGTTAAAGCGGTTGAGGTCAAATGAAGATGCTGTTCTTTCACGTCTGGTGACTGTAGATGAGACCTTGGTCCATTACTGTGAGCCAGTGAATAAAACTCAAAGTCGCCAGTGAATAGGGCCGGGGTCTCCGAGGCCAAAGAAGTTCAGAACGCAACCCTCTGCTGGCAACGTGATGGCAACTGTATTTCGGGACGCACAAGGCGTTATTAAGTTTGACTTTCCAGCTAACAGGAGCGTATTATGCAAATTTACTCGACCAACTGAGAACTGTTCCAGCAGGACAATGCAAGTCAACACTTGCAAAATTGTAACGGATGCTGTTCGGCGGAAACCGTACCGGCTAATACCGCACCCCGCCTATTCGCCGTACGTAGCTCCTAGTGACTATGTCCTATTCCCAAACTTGAAAAGGATATCCGGGGACGTCATTTCCGGTCCAACAAAGAGGTCGTGGCGGCAATTGAGGAGTGGGTCGGAGACAAGGACCCTGGCTTCTTCAATTCTGGGCTGATGGCACTGTAGTAGCGTTGGTCCAAGTCTATCATTCTAGAGGGCAATTAAATCGAAAAATAAGAGATCGATCTCGCCCCGAAATAGGTTGGGCTGGTTTACTCGCCCTCGTACTTGACTACCTCATCACGAAAAGATATATATTTCTGACCCCTTTGAACCCCATTTTTATATAGTAAAAATTGGGTCAACAGGGGTTAATCTTATTTTTTTATTTCTGCTCTAAAATATATGTCACAGAGGTTGGTTTTCCGGTGCTTGTTTGTAGTTACGGTATTTCGGTATTTCGTACTGGCATTGGAAAATACCCATAATTACCCTTCAACCAATCGGTACGGTTGTTTTAAAATTCTGTATGTAAGAGGACGAATGATTGGTTTTCCAATAGCTTAACCTTTCACCTGTTTTGCACTTTTCCGCGGTTCGACACGAGAAAGAACAAGAAAGACACCATCAGCTTCACACTGAAAATGTCGTCTTTTCATCTTTACCAGTGGTTTTTATAATCACTGCTTATTTTTATATATAGCCAGGTATGTCCTTGTTATTTGTGTCACCTTGATTGCGTCGGTTTTATTGGAAACTGGCGATGCC
This sequence comes from Lucinisca nassula, assembly GCA_963580285.1. Classification (NCBI taxonomy): domain Eukaryota; kingdom Metazoa; phylum Mollusca; class Bivalvia; order Lucinida; family Lucinidae; genus Lucinisca; species Lucinisca nassula. The sequence goes on along the minus strand of OY757022.1, from coordinate 13,375,621 downwards.
AGTTCTCAACAAAACCGATGTCAAACAACAACAAGTGTCGCCAGTGTGATCGTCTTCTGTGCCCTTTGTCTACAGCCCAGTTACATATTTATATGTAGATATATACCAGAACGTAACAGCGAAGGCCCGATAAATGTGCAGCCGCTTCGTAACTGTCCCTCATACTATGTGGAATTTAATATTTAACAGGTTATTGCTATTGTCATGTATTTTCGTGGTTTTACCCATAGTTGATATTTATCACCTATGCATCCCGGTATAACAGATGTGTTATATTTCTGCATTTCCCTTGTAGAAGGATCTGTCTGTATTGTTCGTTCGTCCGTCCGTCTGCTAATGTGTCTGTTATCTGTATTGTATTGTATTTGTATTGTTTGTGTGATGGGTGTCACATTGTTGTCTTTTGTATGTTGCAGGCACCCTCTATTATCATCATAATTGTTATCATCGAACCACTACATAAACTCATCAAATATAACCAGAGTTTTGTATTTTTGACCCCTGCGTCAATGGAGCCCCTAACGAGGATTTAAGGGTGTCTGGCAGTATTTCCGTCAGTTATTACATCAACTAGATAGTTTGATCACAGCCCAACATGAATCAGCATCAGCGACCGGTTTATAGTCATGGGATTGTGTGATACGTGATTTGTGTTGTGTCAAATATATAGAAAAAAAAAATGGCCATTATTGTTCAACACGCGTGTTCAGTGTAATATACTGTGTTGTCATATCACAGCCTATAAAATAGGAGGAGTCCTTCCACCGCCTATAATTCTTCATTATCTGTGACCGGGTGCACATACTCTATCTGTGATATTTTCTTGTTTCATTATGTGTTTATTTGTGTTGTGTAGTTTTTATGGTGTATGATCTTATAGCTTTTGTTTCTCATAGATCTGTCTATCAGAAACAAAAGAATGGAAAAAGGCCTTTCATACATGTTTTTCTTTTAAATCTTGTCATGTTTGTGTATGAGGGGAATTTCAGTGAAATTTTCTTCATGGATGAATATTGACGGGTTTGTATTGTGTTGAATGTCTTAAATGTCTTGTTTTGTGTGCTATTTATTTTTATTGTCATTGACTCATCAATATGGGCCATTTTTGAGTTGTTATGGGTGTCATGGAGGAGCAAATTCTTTCCTTGTAGTGAGTTTGACTCCAAGGAGCAAATTCTTTCCTTGAAAAATTTCTTTTGTCTCCAAAGGAGCAAATTCTTTCCTTAAAAACATAAAAATGCACCCAAAGGAGCAAATTCTTGCCTTTAAGGAGCAAATTCTTGCTTTTTAGGGTCAGGATCTGTGTTTTCAGATTATTTTTGTGAGTGAAATGTTCATTTACACTTAATGGCCAATAGTTTTCTTATGTTCTTATGTTTGTGTTGTGATTTTTGTGATATTAGATCTGTCTATCAAGTGTATACACTTATATATTGCATGCTAGAGACTATACCAGCACTGCATGTTTCACAACAGCACTAACACTGTATAACAGGCCATTATCATAAGTCCATGGATGTAAGTAAAGAGTGATTGATATTTTAAAGGCCCTTTCTCCCCTATCGCCCTGTGTTTCATTTACATGACATTTCAGGCTAGGTAAAGTGTTCTATTTTCCTGGTTTCCCATACAGTTTTCCTGTCATGCTAAACAGCCTTTTTAGCTGCTGGAAGATGGAAATATAAGGTAAGTTATATATTTTGCAATAAATTGTCATTATTAGTTGTAGAAAATATTCTGAATATTCCATATTTAGTGTTTTTCATCCATCAATACTATCAGTGTGTCGTATTTGTGTTTTTGCTTTATTTTTCACATGTCTCTTGCTAGTATCACAAAATATCTAAGAGACAATCCTGTCGTTGTACCATCTAGTACACAGGATACTACTGTCATTATTGTGTCTGACAGTAAAGGTTCTTATGTCCGAAAGCATGTAAATAAGGACCAAGAGCCAGAAAGAAGCATTATTTGGGAATCATGCCCAGGGCGATCAAGTGAGCAGGCAGCTACTTTCATTTTGCGGAATATTAGAAGTTGGAAAAGGAACTATGGTAAGTTATTAATTTTAGTGTGGACAGGTACTTGTGACCTAACTTGTAAAATTGGTGACCCTTCAGAGAAATCCAAAAGGAAGAAATTTATTGACCTAAGTGGCACTTCACCTGATTATATTTGTAAACAGTATGAAAAAGTTTTGTCCCTCAATGATGACTGTGTAAAAGTTCTTATTTTAGAGGTCACTTATTATTCAATTTCAATTTGGAATTTCAGTAGAGGCTGTCTTTTCAGCGATATTTATAGGGATCATGATTCCATCTTAAAGGAAAAAATAGACAGTTTGAATGACAAAATAAAGCTGTTAAATAGGACATACTGCTCATCCCAAGTTCCTAGGTTTAGTGCAGATCTAATTGCCTGTAGGAAAGCAAACAAGAAATCCATAAAAACAGTGTCTTACAGTTTGCTGCTTGCAGATGGCATTCACCCTGGTGATAATTTATGTAAACACTTCATCAGAAGATTGGTAAACACAGTTATCTATAGGCTGTGTTTCCATTAGTTTTCTACTTGGAAATTAATTATCTGTGTTGAGAGTATCAATATTGCTTTTGTGTTAAAGCAGATGATTCTGTTGCTTTACTCACTTCAGTAGTTTAATGGTGAATACGGTTTTTGTGATCCAACGTCTTGTGTAGCAAATGCGCTGAACTTGACGCACTTAAACCCTAATCTCTATTAAATTTACTATTTTGTGAGTACCTTTATATTGTGTGTGTTATTATTATTGTGCTCTCTACATTGGTAGTGATTTTGTGATTAATTTACCCTGCTTTGTGTTTGTGATTTTGTTTCAATATAATTATTTAGAGGTCACAGGGTGAATTGATTTCCCCCCCTCCATTATACTTAATTTAGTGTTATAGCCATAAATCAGTTTCAGTGTTTGAAATTTAATTATTTTGGTTCATTGTTATTTATAATACTAAATTATCATGGCTAAAAATACTGAAACAGGCTTTGATTTAGCCGAAATGGTAAAAACCATTAATGAAGATGCAGACTATAAAGTCTTGACAAAAGAGGAGTATGAGTTGCTGTTGGCACGTGCTTCAGAAGCTTCCAGTAGGGGTACACAAAATACCAGTACGCCCAAAAGTGGTGAATACAACACCAGTTTAAAATTTCCACCACCAACATCAGCAAGACCCAAAATTATCAACCCTGGTGTAGGTGCTAGTCCAAGGTTAAGTTTTCTACAGAATACATTGTTAAATAATACTGGTAATTTACCAAATACCTTATTACAAAATGCAGGTAATTTTCAGAACACCTATGTCCCCAAATTACCTATATTTAGTGGCTCAGAAGAGCCACAAAAAGGGGAAGCATCTTATGAAGTGTGGAGTTTCGAGGTGAAATGTTTGAAAAATTCTGCTAACTTACCTGAGCATATTCTTTTCCAATCTATACGCAATTCCCTAAGGGGAACAGCATGAGATATGTTGGTTCCCTTGGGTGAACATGCGACGGTAGATGAAATTCTGGAAAAATTAGATGGTTTCTTCGGAAATGTTTACACTAGTGAAACCTTGATGCAGTCTTTTTATAGCGACTGCCAAAAAGACAATGAGTCTATAGTTGTTTATGGTTCAAGGTTAGAGCAAACCCTGTCAAGGGCAGTATCTTTCGGCCATATTGATGCCTTAGCAAAGGATGCAATGCTCCGTAGTAAGTTTTGGACAGGTTTGAAAAGTCAAACCTTGAAGAACTCTACGCGGCATTTATATGATAGCGTCAGAGATTTTAAATCTTTGTTAAGGGAAATAAGGAAAGTTGACATTGAGGAGTCTAGTACGAAACCTCCTGCCAATCCTAAAAAGTCCGCCCATCAACTCAGTGGACAAGTGTCTACTGAGGATACCAACACTCTGCTTTTAAAGCAGATGAGTGAGTTTATGGGCCGTATGAAGGCAATGGAGGATAGGTTAGACCAGCAGAGTAAGGCTCTTGCTGAATCGAAGAAAGATTCTTCGAGTCAGCAAAGCTTTTCTCCTGGTGGTTTTAGAGGTCGAGGCCGAGGTTATGGTAGAGGCTCGTATGGAGGAGGTTATGGCAGGGGTTATCAAAATGATAACTCTCAAAATAACAACTCCTATAGAGGCAACAGAGGCGGTCGTTCCGGAAGAGGTTATCGTGGTGGTTCCAACGGCCGTGGAACATACCGCGATGACAATTCGCCGGAAATACCGGTCATTTAAACTAACATCTTCCTCTGTTGCTGGGCAAATGGAGGAAGTCATAGATAATTATCAACATGGCCCAAGTGTATCAACTGATACAAAACCAAATTTATTTACTAGGTTAGTTGGAAGTGCCAACGAAGGAGAATTTGTTATAAGTGGAGTTAAGACTATTGCTCTAATTGACACTGGCTCCATGGTTACATCTATCTCAGAGACCTTTTACTCTTCAATGGACCCTAAACCAGATTTGCACGACATCAGTGAATTCGGTCTTTCATTATCCGTTTCAAGTGCCACTGGTGATAAACTTCCATATAAGGGTTTTATTGAAGCAGATGTTTCTGTACCTTCTTTGGGAAATAATAGTTTTATTGTGCCAGTGCTTGTTGTAGCCGACACTGAGTATAATAGTCAGGTACCAGCCATTATTGGTACCAATGTTATTAGATTGTGCAAACAATCAAATCATAAAACTGATATTCCCAATGAGTGGCAAACAGCATTTGATAGTTTGTGTGATGACACGATACCTGTCAGAACTACCAATAATTATGGTATTCGTTTAGCTCCCGGTGAAGTTAAAACTATACATGGTATTGTTCGTGGCACAAAAGATATACAAAATGCTGTGACAGAACATATAGAAGGTACATTGTCAGGTAATTTGACAATATGTCCAAGAGTAGTTTCTTTAAAAGCACATGGTGCGACTGTTCGTGTTCCAGTCCGGGTCTGTAATTTATCTGCAAGAGCAGTAGAGATTCCTCCTAAATCTTTATTGTGCTCTCTTTCTAGTGTTAATGTGGTAGATTCATGGACACCTGATTCTACACAGAAACAGGAACATAAGTCTATGGCTACATCTTTAGATGATACAGGCATCAAGATTGACAGTGACAATCTTAATGCTGATCAGTTATTAAGAGCAAAACAAGTTCTTGGTGATTGGTCACATATTTTTTCTACCGGTCCTACAGACTTAGGTAGAACAGATGCCGTTAAACACAAAATCAATTTAACGGATAATGTTCCATTTAAAGACCCTTACAGGAGAATTCCTCCAGCATTATACGAAGAAGTACGACAGCATTTGAAGGAAATGATTGAGGCAGATGCAATACGTCCATCCAGTAGCCCATATTCTTCAAATGTTGTTCTTGTTCGTAAGAAGGATGGTAGTCTTCGTTTTTGCATTGACTTCCGGAAACTGAACAGTCGTACTATAAAAGATGCTTACACCTTACCACGCATAGATGACACCATTGATACATTACTTGGTGCGAAATTCTTTTCAAAATTAGATTTGCGCAGTGGTTATTGGCAAGTCGAAATTGACGAAGCCGACAAATACAAGACTGCATTCACCGTTGGAAATCTGGGCTTCTTCGAATGCAATCGCATGGCATTTGGATTAACTAATGCCCCAGCTACGTTTCAACGGTTAATGGAGCGTTGTATGGGTGAGATGAATCTCAAGGAATGTCTTATATTCCTTGATGATATTTTAATCTTTTCGGAAACTTTCGAAGAACACATTTCTAGGCTTGAAGCTGTTTTTGGCCGTTTAAATCATCATGGTTTGAAATTAAAAGCATCCAAATGTGAGTTTTTTAAGAGTTCCGTTAGATACCTTGGCCATGTTGTCAGTGAAAAGGGAGTTGAAACCGATCCCGACAAGATAGAAGCTTTGATCTCTTGGCCTCAGCCGACTAATGTAAAAGAGCTTCGTTCATTCTTAGGTTTCACAGGCTATTACAGGCGTTTTATCAAAGACTATGCACGCATTGTGAAACCTTTGAATGATCTTCTTATAGGGCATCCTATTATTAAAATCTCTGACCAATCAAAGAAGAAGAAGAAGAAGAAGAAGTCTGTTGCACCTTGGCAGTGGGGAAATGCTCAACAATTAGCTTTTAATACTTTAAAAGATAAGTTATCTTCACCTCCTGTCTTGGCTTATGCCGATTTTACCAAACCTTTTATTCTCCACACTGATGCTTCTTGTGAAGGTTTGGGAGCAGTATTGTACCAAGGGCATGATGGTATTGAGAAAGTCATTGCCTATGCCAGTAGAGGTTTGAGAAACAGTGAAAAACTCTATCCAGCCCATAAGTTGGAATTTTTGTGTCGCAAATGGGCTGTGACAGATAAGTTTCATGATTATTTATATGGTAACACTTTTACAGTGTGTACCGATAATAATCCTTTAACTTATGTGTTAACTTCTGCAAAACTTGATGCTACTGGCCATAGGTGGCTGGCTTCTCTTGGCTCTTATGACTTCCAGTTGAAATATAAGAGTGGTAAGTCCAACGGAGATGCTGACGGTTTGTCCAGAAGACCTCAGAAAACAGTACAATTATTTCCTGAGGCAGTGAATGCTATTTGTCAGTCTTACACTGTCCAAAGAAATTAATGTCCATATGTTGAAACATTGCTTGTTTCACAAGATGATGATGTATTGGACACACTTTCAACCCAATCTTCGGGTTCTTCTCCAGCTTCTGAGTTTAAGGACATTAACTGGTCAAGGGAACAGCTTGCGGATCCAAGCATTGCCAGAATTATCAGTTTACTTAAAACTGGATTTAGTCCCGAGTACAGTGATCTCAAGACAGAAACACCTACTGTTTTGAAATATCTTCGTGAGTGGAAGAAATGTTCACTGGTTGATGGTATTCTGTACAGAAACACAGTGTTAGATGGACAGAATACTCGTCAACTGGTATTACCTGCTCATTTAAGGGATACTGTATTGAGACATTTGCACGATGACTTAGGTCATCAAGGTCGTGATCGAACAATGTCTTTGGTTCGCCAGAGGTTCTATTGGCCAGGTCTAGAAAGTTGTGTCGAACAGAAGATCAGAAATTGTGTTCGTTGCATTCAACGAAAAACTGTTCCAAAACCAAGTGCTGAGCTAGTGAACATTGTCACTACTCAGCCAATGGAACTGGTTTGTATAGATTTTCTTTCGTTGGAGAGGTCGAAGGGTGGTCATGAAAACATTTTAGTGATCACCGATCATTTCACTAGATATGCCCAGGCCTTTCCAACGAGAAACCAGTTAGCCAAGACCGTTGCCAAAGTTCTTTTTGAACAGTTTATTGTTCATTATGGCTTCCCTGCTCGGCTACATAGTGACCAGGGAAGAAATTTTGAATCTTCTGTTATAAGTGAGTTGTGCAGTCTGGCGGATGTTCAAAAGTCCAGAACCACACCATATCACCCTATGGGGAATGGTATGGTTGAAAGGTTCAATCAGACTCTTTTGAACATGCTCGGCACACTGCAGGACAATCAGAAACAGGATTGGAAATCCTACGTGGCTCCGTTGGTCCATTCTTATAATGGTACCAAACATGATTCCACTGGATACTCCCCATTCTTTTTAATGTTTGGTAGACACCCCCGTCTTGCAGTGGATTCATATTTAGGCCTACAAAGCCCAGTTGAGCCAGATTCTTCAAGGGAGCACTATGTCTCCAAATTGAAGAAGCGGCTGAACTTTGCTTATAAGGTCGCTGCAAGGGAAGCTGAAAAGAGTGCCAATCGTAGTAAGACCAATTATGATCTTAAAGTAAGAGAAGCAACTCTAGATGTAGGGGACCATGTTTTAATCAGAAATGTTGGTTTGCGGGGCAAGCACAAATTGGCAGACAAGTGGGATAAACACCCGTATGTTGTTACTGGTATACCCGATAGAAATGTGCCTGTGTATACTGTTCAGAGAGAATCAGGTGATTCAACAGTAAAAACTTTACACAGGAACATGCTGTTACCATTTTCAGTAATACCGGGTATATCAGAGACAAATATAGAGCCAGATCAAAATGTAAGTCCTAAAACTAAGAAAATTACCAGGAAACAAAAAGCTGTACCTATTTCTGACTCTGATCCTGATTCAGATTCAGATCAATCTGACTATGTCCTGAGATACATTCCTCCACATAGGAGGAATGGAAAAACTTCTATACCTATTGGTGTTTTATCTCGTGAAAGTGCTGAAAGGTCTATCACAATCAATGATTCTTCTTTCCAAGATTCATTTGGTAGTTCAGTCGTTAGACCATCAGCAGCCATAGGTAGAAGTCAGTTAGACACAGCGATTAGTCAGGAGTCTGATCCATTAGTTAGTGGTGGCCATCATTCTTCTCTAGGTAGAACTTTGGATCAGACTGAACAGCAAGTTGTAGGTACAGAGCAGGTAGAGCAAAATGTAGGACCCCGTAGATCAGGTAGAACACGCCAGCCACCAAATAGATACGGCGACTGGCTAATGAACCAGCAATCGGTCCAGGAATGGTTTGTTTAATTTTCTTATACTGACACTGTGTTTTTATCAAGTCATATGTCTTTTAATTTTCAGTACAGGGGAGAATGTCATATAGTAAGTTTCCTCTGTTTTTGTCTCCTTGCTTTGATTATTTAAATCCTGACCAAATTTTAAATGCTGAGTTTCAAATATATGTACATTTTGTTTTGCTGAGTTTCATATAATGTTGTGATACAAGTTAATTGTCTCACTTGCATATGTTTATCTATATAGATATAATTGTCAGTACTGATTTACTGTCTGTAATGAAATTAGTTTCAGTGTTTGCATATAATGCTGTATCTGATTTGGATAGATTTCCAATATCAGCAATCCAGTATTCCGGATGCCATTGATGCATAAGCATGTCTGTGATAGAATATAATTCTGACTTTGTTTGTTGGAGACTCAGCTATAACTCAGCTATTATTATTCTATGTTATACTTTAATGTTTCAAAATGTCAGGAGCCATTTTTTTCAAAGCAGGGGAGAATGTCACAGAGGTTGGTTTTCCGGTGCTTGTTTGTAGTTACGGTATTTCGGTATTTCGTACTGGCATTGGAAAATACCCATAATTACCCTTCAACCAATCGGTACGGTTGTTTTAAAATTCTGTATGTAAGAGGACGAATGGTTGGTTTTCCAATAGCTTAACCTTTCACCTGTTTTGCACTTTTCCGCGGTTCGACACGAGAAAGAACAAGAAAGACACCATCAGCTTCACACTGAAAATGTCGTCTTTTCATCTTTACCAGTGGTTTTTATAATCACTGCTTATTTTTATATATAGCCAGGTATGTCCTTGTTATTTGTGTCACCTTGATTACGTCGGTTTTATTGGAAACTGGCGATGCCAGTTCTCAACAAAACCGATGTCAAACAACAACAAGTGTCGCCAGTATGATCGTCTTCTGTGCCCTTTGTCTACAGCCCAGTAACATATTTATATGTAGATTTTTACCAGAACGTGACAGCGAAGGCCCGATAAATGTGCAGCCGCTTCGTTACTGTCCCTCATACTATGTCGAATTTAATATTTAACAGGTTATTGCTATTGTCATGTATTTTCGTGGTTTTACCCATAGTTGATATTTATCACCTATGCATCCCCGTATAACAGATGTGTTATATTTCTGCATTTCCCTTGTAGAAGGATCTGTCTGTATTGTTCGTTCGTCCGTCCGTCTGCAACTGTGTCTGTTATCTGTATTGTATGTTATGTGTATTGTTCTGTGATCGGTGTCACATTGTTGTCTTTTGTATGTTGCAGGCACCCTCTATTTTCATCATATATATATATATATATCATCGAACAACCATCAACATAAACCCATAAACCATATACGGAGTTTATTGTATTTATGACCCCTGTGTCATATAGATTGTGGGTACTCAATAGAACCGCCTCGATGATAATTATAATAATAACAATAATAATAACATTAATTAATATTATTATTATTATTATTATTATTATTATTATTATTATTATTATTATTATTATTATAAGCAGCAATGCGCATAACCTGAGCTCTACAATAGCTCTTGTACTTCATGCAACAGATCGCACATGAGTACTGGTGAACCGCTTAGAAGGTTTAAGCCTGCCCAGGCAAGTGGTGCGAGTCGGACCGTCCAGTGTATATAAACCCTATTGGTTTCATTGGTCGGCAGGTATTGAGATGCCAATATATCTCAATGTCGGGTAAACGTCCCACAAAATTGGAAGCAACGTCTGCAAACTGACTTGAATAGTGTTTATGGGGACGTTAATTCTCAAACTAAACAAATAAACAAGTACAAGGAACTAAAAACTATCCTGAACGAGGACTTAGACTATTCCCTTCAACCCTTAAATTAATTAGCTGTAAACAAACTGTAAAATAGAAGTGAAGGCAATGATCAAGAATCCATCACGAAAACACGCCTATACAAATACATTGTCACCTTTATCGCCGAAAAATGAAACCTTTAAGATGAAAAATTGTGATATTTTTCTTATTTCTTTTCAAAATAAAGATTGAGGGTGCTTGTTAGAACCGCCTCGACGAGGCGGTTCTAACGAGTACCCAGAATCTATATTTTACAGCAGAAATGAGAAAAATACGGTTTTCCCCTGTAAACCCAAGTTTTACTATATAAAAGTGGGATTCAAGGGGGTCTAAATTATATAGGCGTGTTTTCGTGATGCGATATAAATAACTAACAGCTCCCATCAGAGACACCAAAGGGAAAGAAACACAAACATGAAATAAATAGACCCTAATGGAAGCACCAATACCTGATTATATGCCCCATTCTGATCTGGGGCTACACTATTTGCAAACTACACTGTTCGCTAAACCCAGCACGTAATACAAGTTTTATGAACAAGTACGAATCTTAAGCCATTCATTGTCCTTGCTTCTTGCCCTTAATAATGAGCTGAAACACAACTTGGGATTGCTCCGGGTACTCTAGTTTTCAACCACATCTGATTACAAATGAATGGCTTGTAAAGGATGGATAAGAGCGCTGAATGTTTATCATAAAGTCTCTAACAGCTGTGTTTGGCTAGAGTCACATGTGAGACGCCGTTCTGCAACTGAAATTCAGGAATACTCCGGTGTTCAATTTTGCATTTTTCATCCCTACAAAATGGTAAACAAACGACAGCATTTGAAAGCGAACCAATAATATCCCTTAGAACAAATGAGCAAGAAGTCCTTTTCAAGACTTTGATGTAAGATATATATATCTTTATCCAGATCTTGTCACACAAAAAATTTACAAACTTGAAAGTAATAATAACCGTATAACCGTTTATATGTTTTCATGCAAAAAAAAAAAAAAAAAAAAAAAAAAAACACGAGACTCGAACTCACGATCCTCCGGACCAAACGTCAGTGAAGGACTCGTGAACACGTTTCCACTGGACCACTATTCTTATCTATGGGTTATTACAATGTTTAGCTTATTTATTGCATTATAAACACAGAAAAATATAGGTCAACTACGTTGCAGTCGTTCTCTGCCAAATATAAAATGGAATTATGTGAAGAGCACGAAAGGATTCGTTTTACATGAACAAAGTACAGTAGAACTTCGATCGCTCGAACACCGATAGCTCGAATACCATGGCTAAGTCGAACACGTTCTTTAGTCCCTAGAGAATTCCTTTACATATAAAATAGTGAGGGGAACATTCAGGAGGTTTTGTGTTTTATCTTGCTAATGTATGCTGTGTATACTCATAAGAATCGCCTCAATGAGGCGATTCTAATGAGTACACACAGCATACATTTATAATAAAGAAAACTCAGTAGCTATTTCCAAATCTCCAGGATTGCGCCCTCAATGGCATTAACAATAACCCTCCATGGCTCGCACTACTGCTGTCTCGAACAAATGTTCATGGTCCCAAAGGGGTTCGAGCCATCGACGTTCGACTGTACATGGAAAGCAAACCCCTTGTGCCAGAACATAACTAGCTGTAATTTCAGCCATGCGGTAACTCCATACGAGCACTTTGCCATGTCGCCTTATTTGACCCACAGACATAACCAATATTTCTGAAGGAGTATCAGGAATTGTAAACTCAAGTAATCTCTTTACTTATCACCATTTACACCAATATTTCTGAAGGAGTATCAGGAAACGTAAACTCAAGTAATCTCTTTACTTATCACCATTTACACCAATATTTCTGAAGGAGTATCAGGAAACGTAAACTCAAGTAATCTCTTTACTTATCACCATTTACACCAATATTTCTGAAGGAGTATCAGGAAACGTAAACTCAAGTAATCTCTTTACTTATCACCAATTACACCAATATTTCTGAAGGAGTATCAGGAAACGTAAACTCAAGTAATCTCTTTACTTATCACCAATTACACCAATATTTCTGAAGGAGTATCAGGAAACGTAAACTCAAGTAATCTCTTTACTTATCACCACTTACACCAATATTCTAAACAAAATTATTTTACGAACAATTATGCATTGAAATGTCCACAACCTCCTTTAATAAATATGCCATTTATAGTTAACTTATTATGAATATGGAATCTTGACAAACCCCCTACCGAAAGAGGCCAGTATAATACCAGATACAAATATAGGCCTTATAAAGAGAATCCTATTAACTCATTACTATAATAAGTATATGTAGAATAATAAACGCCAAAAAAAAACATCTCGGATTTTCATCAGAAACATCACGAAAAAACGCCTATATAATTTTGACACCCTTGAACCCCATTTTTATATAGTAAAACTGGGGTTTACAGGGGTAAACCTTATTTTTCTTATTTCTGCTCTAAAATATTGATTGTGGGTACCCGTTAGAACCGCCTCATCGAGGCGGTTCTAACGAGTACCCGCAATCTATATTTTGAGCAGAAATGAGGAAAATATCACAATTTTTCATTCTAAAATTTAATTTTTTGGCTAAATAAATTACAGTGTTTTAGTATAGGCGTGTTTTCGTAATGAGTAGCCTAATAATGTGGCAGAGATGTGTTATGATAATGATTTACCCTGAGATCTACGTAAAAATAATGGCGACTTCTCACTCACCATCACTTGTAGCCATACACAGAAGTCCTGTCAGCACAATAACTGTTAATAGTTTCCTTATCATCGTGATGGAAAACACCAAGGCAACTGAAATAGAAAGCGTCTGTGAACTTACATCTTGTTATTATTATAACTGAGGGAAAAGACCCGCGGATTACAAAGTGTTAATTTATTTATTTATTTTTGTTGGATTACGGAGAAATAGTTCACACGTGTTCTTAAACGAGTGAGCGAAAGCTTTTTTTTACACGAGAGCTACATGTTTTAAGTTGCCTTTGAATTTACACTTTCAGCCGTTCTGATTTCCTACCAAAACAGTTCCAGTCAGGGCATGGATTTTAGGAGACATGGTTTAGTTTGAAAATCAGTCGCCATCTTGTTTTCATTTAAATGCCAAAAATCATCCTTTGCTTGAAATAAAGGTGCAACGATGGCATGAAAGTAGAACTGTATAATCAAGAACATTATACTTTATCTTCTTGCTGCAGATCTTTCCTCAAATACATCAAAAGTGAAAGCTGAAAAGTAGAAGTAAAACAAAGATCAGGAATCGATACAATTAACTTACTCCACCCATCAGTGACACCAAAGGGAAAGAAACACAAACATGAAGCGACCAGACCATAATGGAAACCTAAACAAAGGATGGACATAAGGACAGTTACTTTCCCACAAAATTGCCAAATGGCAATCCAAAATTAAGAGACACAAGTGATATACACAGTAAGTAGCAAAAAACAACATAAATAAACCGCCACAGAAGAAGCGCCTTGGAACGGTCAGTGGAAAGAATTCCACTGGGGGACTTAAATAGATTTTACATGGCCATAATACTCGCCCTTACCTCTGTCGCGGTAAACACTAATTTTGTTTAGTCCGCATGAAGGCTTCCTAACTCAACAGTGTAACATCTCCGAGAACAAACAAATAAAAAAACTACAGAGATGAAACAAAGTTGAGGACTCGACAGAATACAACAACAGAATTGTTGGAGCAAACGAAAACCAACAGTTAGACTCCGAGGGGCCCGGCCAAAGACGGAACATCAGGCGCCAACTCTTTAGTTGTGATGTCTATGAAAGGTATGACGGTTTGTAAGTAACTAAGAAAAAAACATGAAAATTGTGAACATTTTTTTAAGTTTTTCAAAGGGCCATCTAAGAGTATTGTAGCTAGAGTTACGTAACTTGCCATGAAATTGTGTAATATTATTGTGATCTTATATTTAAAGTTTGAAGTTGATGCGCTTGGAGGTTTGTAAGTTATTCAAAAAAATGTTCACGACCAGACAGACAGACGGACGGCCAGACAGACAGACCGACAGGGGTACTAAAATCGATTTTACATGGCCATAATACTCGCCCTTACCTCTGTCGCGGTACACACTAATTTTGTTTAGTCCGCATGAAGGCTTCCTAACTCAACAGTGTAACATCTCCGAGAACATACAAATCAAAAAACTACAAAGATGAAACAAGGTTGAGGACTCGACAGCATACAACAACGGAATTGCTGGAGCAAACGAAAACCAACAGTTAGACTCCGAGAGGCCCGATCAAAGACGGAGCATCAGGCGCCAACTCTTTAGTTGTGATGTCTATGATAGGTATGACGGTTTATAAGTAATTAAGAAAAAACATGAAAAATTGTGAACATTTTTTTAAGTTTTTCAAAGGGCCATCTAAGAGTATTGTAGCTAGAGTCACGTAACGTTGCCCGACCAAAGACGGAGCATGAGGCGCTAACCAACATAAAGAATACTAAATAAATTATAATTCCATTTATATTGTTACGCTGGAACCGTCATATAATCTTAAGCCCGACCCACCGGTGTGCGATCAAAGAGGGAAGCAAAGTTGCCAACCGTGATTGGGTTAACCAGCATGCATGCAGTCTGTTTTATAATATTGATGTTGTACCCAATCTTTTTTATATCGACGAACGATTTTACGAAATTGGGTACTAAAGTCATTACAGGCATGTATTTTTCTAAGCTTATATGCTAAGTCACCATAGAATTCGGTTTCCGATAGGCCTGTAGCAGCTGTGTTTCAAGCCCAACATTGAATTTTGAAACCAAATCAGAATGACGTCTATAAAACTTAGGAAAGGCTTTACGTAGTTTATGATACCGATACCCCTGATTAAGAAGTTTAGCGGTTAATAATTTATTACAAGTGTTGAAGTCGGATACATGACTAGACACTCCAGCGAATCGAATAATCTGCGAAATATAAACCCAGTACGATGTCGCACGAGGAACATCACCGTCCAAAAAAGGAAAATTTACAATCACGAAATCAAAATCATCACGATTATCATAAATGTGCAAGAAACAAATCCATCTACAATAGATAAATATAAATCCAAAAAGGGGGCCTCGGTATCAGAGGAATTTGCCTTGTTTAACTGAAGTTCTAGGGGATAAATCTGACTGATCAAACCATCAAAGTAAGTATTGTCAATATTTAATAAATCATCTAAATATCTAGAAGTAGAACTAAAAGCTTCAATAATTTCAGATTGGTTATCAATGGAAAGCGACAACATGAAGTCTCTTTCATAACAATACAAGAACAGATCAGCCACAAGAGGTGCGCAATTCGTACCCATCGGAATACCCTAATTTGTCAAAATAACTTAGTACCGAGTCTAATATAAATATTGTCAAGTAGAAAGGTGAGGGCATCACACACTTTCTGACATGACCAAAGTGTATAATTCTTATGCTCTTTAGAAGTGAAAAATGCATTTCTGACATTACATGCAAGATAGAGAGAATATTCTCTGTGAAAAGTCCATTCAATTAAATCATTAAGCTTTTCTTTTATACGATTATGAGGAAGTGTAGTGTAAAGAGTGGAAAAATCGTAAGTAGACAGGCTTGAAGCACGAAAACGTCTGGATTTCAATTTATTTAAAGTAGAAGTAAAACAAAGATCAGGAATCGATACAATTAACATACTCCACCCATCAAAGACACCAAAGGGAAAGAAACACAAACATTAAGCGACAAGACCATAATGGAAACCTAAACAAAGGACAGTTACTTTCCCACAAAATGGCCATATGGCAATCCAAAATAAAAAGACACAAGTGATACATACAGTAAGTAACAAACAACAACATAAATAAATCGCCACAGAAGAATCGCCTTGGAACGGTCATTGGAAAGATTTCCACTGGGGGGCTTAAATCGATTTTACGTGGCCACAATCCTCGCCTTACTTCCGTCGCGATTTAGACAAATAATTTGTTCAGTCCGCATGAAGGCCTCCTAACTCATCAGTGCAACATCTCCGTGAACACAAAAATCAAAGAACCACAGAGACGAAACAACGATGAGGACTCGACAGCAAGAAAACACTGAAATGCTGGAGCAAACGAAAACTAACAGTTAGACTCCGATAGACCCGACCAGAGACAGAGCATCAGGCGCCAGCCAACATTACCTTGAATTACATCTCTCTAATTCTCAATAAGCCTTTACGTTGGAACCGTCATAGAATCTGAGGCCTGACCCACCGGCGTGCAATTAAAGAGGGAATCAAAGTTGCCAACCGTGATTGGGTTAACTACCATGCATGCAGTCTGTCGTATAACATCCATGTTGTACCCAATCTTTTTATATCGAAGAAATATTTTACGAAATTGGGTGTTGAAGTCATTGCGGTTATATATTTTTTCTGAATTTATATACTAAGTCACCATAAAATTCGGGTTCCGATAGACCTTGTTGCAGAAGAGATTTAAGTCCAATATTGAATTTTGAAATTAAATCAGAATGGCGTCTATAAAATTTTGAAAAAGCTTTGCATATTTTATGGTACCGATAACCCTGATTAAGAAGTTTAGCCGTTAATAATTTATTACGAGTGTTGAAGTCAGTTACATGACTACACACTCTAGCAAATCGAATTAATTGCGAAATATAAAAGCCATAGGATGGCGCACGAGGAACATCACCATCCAAAAAAGGAAAATTTACAATCTCAAAATCAAAGTCATCGCGTTTATCATAAATTTTGCACAAAACACATCCATCTACAATAGACAGATGTAAATCCAAAAACCGGGCCTCTGCATCAGAAGAATTTGCTTTATTTAACTGAAGTTCTGGGGGTAAATCTGACTGATCAAACCATCAAAATAGGTATTATCAATATTTAATAAATGTTATTTTTGTTACAAACGACGTCAACAGTGTCGCCTAGCAAAAATGGCGTCAAAATATTCGACATGAAATAATTCACTTGGTGAATTACGGATTATAATCCACTGAGAAATCCCAGTAAATCACTGTCGAATATGTAAAAAACAATTTATCTGTTAGCGTAACCTTTATCAGTGTATTATATAAGGAAAGGTCTATTGCCAGTTAACTGGCAATAGCGGTTTTACGATAAAATCGCTATTGCTAGTTAACTGGTAATAGCGGTTTTACGATATAATTGCTATTGACAGTTAACTGGTAATAGCGGTTTTACGATAAAATCGCTATTGTCAGTTAACTGGTAATAGCAATTTTAACGTAAAATCGCTATTGCCAGTTGACGTGCAGAATTATTCCATTTACAGTTATGAATGTAATGGCTTAAATGCATGTTTTTGTTTTTCTGCTTTGACCAAACATTTCCATATTTTGCATATGTAATCCATAATCGCCCCAGCTCATCGGGGCTTCAAGAGAAATAGAATGGGTTGCATAATGCTTCTATGCAGAACTGAAACCAGCCGCATGGCATATGAGTACAGGTAAACCACTTAGAAGTTTAAAGCGTGATGCGAGTCGGACCGCCCATGCATACAAACCCTATTGGTTTCATTGGACGATAGGGCTTGAGATGTCAATTCATCTCAAAGTCCGGTAACAGTCCAAGAATGCGGGTTATTGATAAAACCAGTTCTTTGAAGGGGTTCTAGTGAGTCTAGGGCAGAAATATGAAGTATATCAGTAAATTTAGACAGTAAATGTTTATAGGCGCGTTTTCATAATGAATTGTTATTCCAAACATACATTACAAAAACACGCCTATACAAGTACATTGCCAAATTTTGATCAGAAATGGAAATTTAAGAAGCTAAAAGATATTCTTCATACATCTGTTCAAAACATTGATTGCTGGGACTCGATAGAATCGCCTCGACAAGGCAGTTCTATCGAGTATCCACAATCTATGTTGTTCAACATGTATTTCATGTAATCCCAGCCAGCTAGATTACAAAGACATGTTTCATGTAAGTGAATTCCAGTTCTCGGACAAAAGTAAGACTTCTTACTCGAGGCAAAATAAAGACTGAATTGTTTTTAAATGTGTAAGTTAATAAGGACAAATAGACATATTTGAGGGTGCTGCACGTACATGTACGAGTAAGAAGTCTGAAAAGAAAACAACAAGAAGAGAAAGACAGTTGGTTCTGTCAGTTTTATTACAACGAAGCTAGGGAAACTTTGAATATGTAAAGTGAAATTATCCCAATTAAGTCTAACACATTTCCGCCAGTTTAGGACTGTATCCCTAAAAAGTGATGCTAGTCGGACCCGTCCTTAAATTCAAGCGTTTTCTATGGACGGTAGGGCTTGAGATGACATTTCATTTCATCTGTATACTGTGTTGTTGGAAGCAGTAGGAACATACCTTTTACATATTTCTTCCAAAATATTCGCATATATGTATGTCTACGTGTCAGAAATTCATTCATTTGTTTATTTTCAGTAGTTCGTTTTCATTCATGCTTCAATAACAATAAAAAATTGTCATAAGATATTTTATATTAATCTTTTAACTGGTAATAGCGGTTTTACGTTAAAATGGCTATTACCAGTCAACTGGCAATAGCGGTTTTACGATAAAATCGCTATTACCAGTTAACTGGCAATAGCAATTTTATCGTAAAACCGCTATTACCAGTTAACTGGCAATAGCGATTTTATCGTAAAACCGCTATTACCAGTTAACTGGCAATAGCCACTTCGATTATATAAAGGATCTTACATGACTATCCATGTATTCGTGAAATTATCAAACGAGTTTGGGAAAAGGGATAAAATGCGAGGCTATGGGATAAAATGCGAGGCTATGCCGAGCATTTTATCCCCTTTTCTCAACGCGTTTGATAAATTCAGTCATACATGAACACGAATACAAGATTCTATTTATCATATGACATTTAAAACGCATTTCATTCACAATAATTATAATTATTACATTCCTTCTATAGAAAAATTACATTAGAATCTTTCAATACAGGCTCATTTTTTCGCTATTTTGATGGCACAGTCACGTGACGGGGCCAAAAATCCATATAATATGGATTTTTGGCACTGCCTTTCCATATTGGCACTGCTCCACTCTGTTACTATAGCAATAGAACATTAATGCCGTTCTCCATAAGCTTCAAAATGGCCGCAGAAAAATCACTTGAAGCAATGTCAACCCGACTGCTGGACCTAGACAGAGCGATAGAAGACAGTGATAACAATAGATTTTGAGAAAAGTCTGATATTTCGTGGCAAGCATGAAAAATGAAAAACAAAATATTTTTTAAAAGAAGTTCACTCACGATTGGGAAGCATTGTGAAGGACGTTGCTTTCAAGCACAGCAGGGATGTCCCAACATTTGAAACAATAAGGTCTTGCCAACAATCTTAAACGAACAGATCCCTTCACTTATGAGGAGCTGGAAATTGTGCGGAAGAGGTCTGTGGGAGGGAAAAATGTCCCTAAAAATTGTCTTGTATTTTAACGTAAACAACCACCGCGACCGACTGCTACACGCGGAATCGATTAAGCATTAGCTTGATGAATGACACTAAGAGTTTTTAAAAGTAAAATGGTATTCAAATAAGCACAAAACATTCTGTAAAATACCTTAAAAGCATTCTTTGAACTGCAGAAATTCTGTATTTAAAATGGCGATTTGTTTTTGTTTTGACACTTACAGTTGCGACGTCATCTGTGACGTAATTTGCTGCGCACTACTGTGTTACTGTATTACCGTGAGCATGGTTAGTGTAGGCCTACTAATCAGTTACATAATTGAAAAGGAATTTCTTTTTTTTTTCGGTGGATACCGAAAATATATCCTCAATACACTCGATGAAATGTTCCCGGCATCAACCTCTAAAAAGTAAATATTCTCTTTGCCTTCATTTCTTCACGTTGCAATATAACTATGCTATATAAATGATGTAATAAAGAGGTTATGATATGGTGAAGGTGTGCCTCTAAGTCATATTGGCACCGGAAGTCATATTGGCCCTCGGGCTAAAGCCCTCGGGCCAATATGACATACCGGTGCCAATATGACTTAGAGGCACACCTTTACCATATAATAACCTCTATTTATTGTTTTTACAAACATGTCAATTTTCCGCCAATAGTAAACGCGACGTCGTACATGTAACGTTACGGAGCGTATCTAACTAATTTGCTTATTTAATCCACTAGTGGATTATTGAAATTATTACATGGCGTTATCACATTCTCAGACGCGACGTCATATGATAAACACATATACAATGAATCGCAAAATGTCCAAAAATACTTACAAATATTATAGGTTCACAGCTACAGAAAAATGCCCCAGTGAGAGCAAATGTATTCATTTATTAGGGGCATCTACATATCAGGCAATAGTTTATACATTTTTTTTCTTAATACGACATTGCTTTCAACGTGATAATTAACACAGAAATGTTTTGTATTCTACGTTTTTTTTTTTTTTTAATTAAATCTTATAAACAAATGTTAAACACTACGATGAGTGTTCATTTATAATACGCAAGGAACAAATGCATTAAAAACATTTCAGTATTTCAATAATTGTTAAGACTGTGATTTAGCTGCAACATTCTCGTCATTCAACTAAAAAATCTGATTTCCAAACTGTCAGATCAAAAGAGTTTGCTTTACCACTATGTCTGTGATGGTAAGAATGTACAAGGATTGTCACAAAAAGCTCTGTGGAGACAAGTCAATCATTTCTATAACACACCCGTGTGATACAGGGCTTTTTACATATCTCCAAAATGGCGACTTTTCCGATGATTTTTTTTTTCATTTTTACTCCAAACATAGGTTGTGGGTGCTCGTTAGAACCGCCTCATTGAGGCGGTTCTAACGAGTACCCACAACCTATGTCTTGGATCAAAAAGAAGAAAAAATAGCGTTTACCCCCTTAAACCCCAGTTTTCTCTATATAAAGTGGGGTTTAGTGGGGGGGGGTCTTCATTTCACGGACTTGTTAACGTGATGCATGTTTGACGGTCAGGTATGACTACTTTGCTTCTGTGACCTCAAAAAAAAAAAAAAAAAAAAAAAAAAAACGGTACAGCACATGATGTAAATTTGAAGACACAAAACATTGACCAATCAATGGTCATCACTGACAAGTGGATGAACTCTTGATCTACCCGTAGTTGGGTGGACCTTGTGATGGTGAAAAAAAAATCTATTTAATAAAGAAACAGTTGACAACAGGGCCAGACTTAGAATGTTGCAGCTAAAACAAAAGTTGTAGTCATCAGGAAAACACGCCACTGGGGTTTACAGGGGAAAACCGTATTTTTCTTATTTCTGCTCTAAAATATATATTGTTGGTACTCGTTAGAACCGCCTCATCCCTCAATGAGGCGGTTCTAACGTGTACCCACAATCTATATTTTGAGCAGAAATAAGAAAAATATCATAATTTTTCATCTCAAAATTTTCATTTTTTTCGGCGGTAATATTTACAATGTACTTGTATAGGCATGTTTTCGTGCTGAAACCCTGTACATCTGTATATCCATAACGGTAACACGCCTCATAGAGGCAGTTCTTACGAGTACCCACAGCCTATGTCTTGGAGCAGAAATAAGAAGAATAAAATATCCCAGTTTACATGATGGCTTATTCAATCCCATCAGATGAAAATAAAATAATGCGTTTAGTACTTTCACCTGTATGTGTTCCTTGCTATAAATCCTATATTGTCAATTTCAAGCAGAGTGTGACTGATATACACAAGCGCGTGTTATCTGATGACGTAAACGGGGGGTGTTCTAGACCATTCGAAAACACACACACACAAACACGTGCAAAATTGGCGTCTATCTTATCTCTAGAACTAACAGAAGAATAGGTTTGATATTTTTTTCTTACTTTTAGCCCAAATATAGATTGTGGGTCCTCGTTACCTCAATGAGGCGGTTCTAACGAATACCCACAATCTTTCGTTGAGTAAAAATAAGGAAAATAATGAAAACCCCGTATACCCTACTTTTCTCAATATAAAGTGGGATTTAGAGGTGTCTCATTAACTTGACGATACTTAAAGACACAGCAAGGTGGAACAAGATATCACAATGTAGGATAAATGTTCTGAGAATAAAAGAATCTGATATGGGGTCCTGTTGTAGATGAGCGTTTCCAACCCGAGGGGTGACCGTGCTGAGCGGAACCGAGGCTATACCGAGGTTCCGCTCAGCACGGTCATCTCCAGGGCTGGAAACGCCCATCTACAACAGAACCCTATAGGTTCCGCTCAGCACGGTCACCCCTCGGGTTGGAAACGCTCATCTACAACAGAACCCCATATTGGATTCTTTTTCTTGCACAAAACCTCCGGTTAGTTTTGACAGCTCGCACATGTATGTTGTTTACAAAATAAAAGTAGTGCGGAAGTAGTTCCGGCAGTTGAATAGAATTGAAGCGTATTTATGTTAGTTGTCTGTGTTGGAACACCAGGGTCAGAACATAAATTTCTATCCCAGGATAAAATCACGGATTTCCTTGTCTGGCGTGCAAGAAAAGGGTAATCCTTTGGAAACAAGGAGTACAGCATAGAACTGAAAATTATGGAGTATACCAGATTTTTCTGGGTCAAACTTGCTGGCCAATTAGGCCTCATCAGTGACACTCAAATATTTCCTAAATTCCGCAGTGGAACTAATGATCCCAAAGGACTAGAAAATATAACCCACACTAGGAGACTTTTTATAGCCGTCACACATTCCCTTAACTTGTGACACCAGCTGTGGTGAAGTTAAATGTTCTGAGAAAAGGGTAATCCTTTGGAAACATGGAGTACAGCACAGAACTTAAAATTATGGAGTGTAAAAGACAAATACCCAAAACTGTTCAAACAGATTATTTAGTATAAATTAAAACTTGAGAGGCATATACAGTGATATCCCGTCTATTTAGACATCCTAAAATAAAGACTTAGCTTCTTGTGATGGGTGCACTTAAGCTTTCTTTGTGGTTTCTGGCCAAAGTGTTCTCTGGCCACGGACCACCTTTTGGACAGTTCAAAAGTGGCCGTTAAGACAACTTTTGAACAGTCCCAAGGGTGATCCTAATATAGGAATTTTACTGTAATTTAAAAATGACCTACCCATAACACGTGTTTGATACAGGGAGTAAACCGAAACAAATATTAATATCCATGCAGTGACCCTTAAGAGATGGCTTAATTTCATTGCGCAGCAATAACCATGTAAGCAGCAGGGCGAAGAAACCAGAAAATTTGACAAAAAAATGTGTACGCCTTAAATCATGTTTTGGAAGGTATGTCAAACATCCTCTACAAGGCAGACCATCGTCTCCTCTCTCCTTCTCTGGACCAGCTCTTTTTGTCTGGTTCTGGCAATCTGACAGCCAACTAACACATTAAAGCTAGATAATAACTTCACTATACTGAAAAAAGTTACGATCGGAAAGCCAAAAGGACAGTTACTTTCACTGAAAATGGTCAATCCAGAATAAAAAGATTTTAACAACACATACATGAAAAGACAAGCTACAACAATAATAAACCAATCAAAGCTTATCTTCAAAAGTGGGTGAAAAATACAACTACCCTAATTATCATGATTTAAAACACTGTCTGTTATGACCATCAATAAAACATACAACATAAAATTCAAAACAAATGCGGCAATTTAGTGCTCAGCAAATGATGTTGTTTGTCCCGCTTAAAAGTTTTAAAATACCATGACTTGACATTCTAAAAGGTATGAGCAGGGTAATTTTCATGCTCAAGTGAGTTGAACATAAAAAAAGTTTTACGACCTCGTCCAAGATCTCGAAAAAATGTTTCCCCTATCGGGGATTGTTGGCATTTTAAAATTTGTGAGCAGGACAAATAACATTCTCTGAGAAAGAAAAATGTGATAAGTATTGCTAGATTCACATCGCCTCCTCAGCCTAGGCTTGGCTGAATAAATGTATTTGGCATAGCACTTGAGAGCACTGAGTTTTCAACGGTGTTTGAGGCACATCCGTCCGTGACAGTCCTCCGTGCCCTAGTGGATAAGAACTCTGTCTCTTAATCATTATGTAGCTCATCGCGGTTGGTTCGAATCCCTCTCGTCACATGTGAAAAGCTTAGTTTTGAAACACAAGGTTTTTTTTTTGTGTTGTTGTTGTTGTTTTCAATAACTCCGTTTTCGCCCAACTCTGATTAATGACTTCTAATATGTGACATTATCTTCAAAGGGCCGTAAATTTAAAACTAAAACAGAATTCTGTTGGTACAAGCCTTGCTTGGCCATCTGTGACGCTAAGTTCTGCAGCGTAAGGTCAGATATTATTTTAACCCGTTTAGTACCAGAAACCCCAAAACGGGTACCCTGGCAAACAGTGCATGTCCAGAACAGACGCCGCATTAGGGCCTCCATTGTTTGCTAAAAGTTCAGCCATTTTCCAAATAAATTTTGATTAAAAAATAAAAAACACCTGACACCCATTAATTTTGGAATGGACTCCTCTAATATATAAGGAGGAAGATTCCATTTGGTACTGAAACGGTTAAGAGGTATTCCGGTTTAAGCCCGTCACTTAGTTAGGCCCCAGTCATAATGCCACATATTGAGCTACATTTACTTTCTGAGGAAATGATACCTGAACCAACTGAAACGTAATAAAACGTACATCACGTGAACAAGTCCGTGAAATGAAGACCCCCTCAACCCCACTTTATATAGGGAAACTGGGGTTTACGGGGGTAAACATTAGTTTCCTTATTTCTGCTCCAAGACATAGGTTGTGGATACTCGTTAGAACCGCCTCAATGAGGCGGTTCTATCGAGCAACCAAAACCTATGTTATGAGTATCAATAAGAAAAATATCATAAATTTTCATCAGAAAATTACCTTTTTGAGGTATGAAAAAATGCACTATATCACACGGATGTGTTATCGTAATGAGAATAAAACATAGCCAAACATATTAAGACCTATGAAACCGTAGGTACTGCGTATTATAGTTCGTTGGGGATATGATGGTATATTGTTTATTACGATTTTGGGTACGTATTGAATGCGTTTCGTCTACGTTGGCAGGTAAAAGACTGATTTAACATTTATGTTAAAGACAACAATTTGCGGAATCATTATCGGTTCATTTTCTAAATATGGAAATAGGCGAATCTGATCTATGCATGCCTACGACAAAGCCTATACCAGTTCAACCTGTGAATGCTCTGATCAGCCTGCGCATGCTTTATATGAGCTTCTAGAGATTCTAGATTCTTGCACACCGGACAGAAAATCAGTAGTTTTAGCTTTGGATAGTAATTCTGTTCTATCTCAGTTGTGGCCCCCGCCCATCGGGGCTTGAAGAAAAAGATGGGCTGCATGCAGCTTCCACGCAGAGCTGACACCAACCCGCACACGAGTAACTGGTAAACCGCTTAGAGGACCTAAGCCTGCCCAGGCAAAGCGGTTCGAGTCGGACTGTCCATGCTTATAAACCCTATAGGTTTCATTGGGCGGCAGGGCTTGAGATGTCATTATGCCCCCAACTTCGAAGAAGTTGTGGGGGCATATTGGTTTTGCCCTGTTCGTCCGTCCGTCCTTCCGTCCTTACGTCCGTCCCACTTTTTACTGCATAGCATAACTTTAGAACCATGGGTGCTAGGTTTTTGAAATTTCATATATGGATTCCTCATGAAAAAATAATTGACCCGTGTTTTTTTTCTCGTCAGGATTATGCCCCTTTTTTGAGTTATGCCCCTTTGCAAAAAATACTATGAAATCTTGTAAGCAAGATATCTCAAAAACTGTTTGAGCTATTGCCCTGAAACTTTACATGCTGGTTGGGGATGATGAGTAGATGAACTGATTAACTTTTGAAAAAAAATCCGAAATTTTTTTCTTGAGTTATGGCCCTTTGAAATTTTTCGCGTTTTAAGCTTGTAAGCAAGATATCTAAAAAAACTATTTGAGGTTTTTCCCCGAAACTTCACAGACTTGTCGGGGATGATGAGAAGATAAACTGATCAACTTTTGAAAAAAATCCGATTTTTTTTTCTTGAGTTATGGCCCTTAGATTTTTTTCGTGTTTTCAGCTTGTAAGCAAGATATCTCAATAATTGTTTGAGCGATTGCCCTGCAACTTTACAAGCTGGTTTGGGATGATGTGTAGATGAACTGATTAACTGTTGAAAAAAAATCCTATATTTTTTTCTTGAGTTATGGCCCTTTGAAATTTTTCGCGTTTTAAGTTTGTAAGCAAGATATCTCAAAAACTATATGAGGTTTTTCCCCAAAACTTCACAGACTGGTTGGGTATGATGAGTAGATGAACTGATTAACTTTTGAAAAAAATCCAATTTTTTTTTCTTGAGTTATGGCCCTTTAATTTTTTTCGTGTTTTCAGCTTGTAAGCAAGATATCTCAAAAATTGTTTGAGCTATTGCCCTGAAACTTTACAGGCTGGTTGGGGATGATGAGTAGATGAACTGATTAACTTTTGAAAAAAAACCGAAATTTTTTTCTTGAGTTATGGCCCTTTGAAATTTTTCGCGTTTTGGCGTCCTTCCGTCCTTACGTCCGTCCCACTTTTTACTGCATAGCATAACTTTAGAACCATGGGTGCTAGGTTTTTGAAATTTCATATATGGATTCCTCATGAAAAAATAATTGACCCGTGTTTTTTTTCTCGTCAGGATTATGCCCCTTTTTTGAGTTATGCCCCTTTGCAAAAAATACTATGAAATCTTGTAAGCAAGATATCTCAAAAACTGTTTGAGCTATTGCCCTGAAACTTTACATGCTGATTGGGGATGATGAGTAGATGAACTGATTAACTTTTGAAAAAAATCCGAAATTTTTTTCTTGAGTTATGGCCCTTTGAAATTTTTCGCGTTTTAAGTTTGTAAGCAAGATATCTAAAAAACTATTTGAGGTTTTTCCCCGAAACTTCACAGACTTGTCGGGGATGATGAGTAGATGAACTGATCAACTTTTGAAAAAAATCTGATTTTTTTTCTTGAGTTATGGCCCTTAGATTTTTTTCGTGTTTTCAGCTTGTAAGCAAGATATCTCAATAATTGTTTGAGCGATTGCCCTGCAACTTTACAAGCTGGTTTGGGATGATGTGTAGATGAACTGATTAACTGTTGAAAAAAAATCCTATATTTTTTTCTTGAGTTATGGCCCTTTGAAATTTTTCGCGTTTTAAGTTTGTAAGCAAGATATCTCAAAAACTATATGAGGTTTTTCCCCAAAACTTCACAGACTGGTTGGGTATGATGAGTAGATGAACTGATTAACTTTTGAAAAAAAATCCAATTTTTTTTTCTTGAGTTATGGCCCTTTAATTTTTTTCGTGTTTTCAGCTTGTAAGCAAGATATCTCAAAAATTGTTTGAGCTATTGCCCTGAAACTTTACAGGCTGGTTGGGGATGATGAGTAGATGAACTGATTAACTTTTGAAAAAAAACCGAAATTTTTTTCTTGAGTTATGGCCCTTTGAAATTTTTCGCGTTTTGGCGTCCTTCCGTCCTTACGTCCGTCCCACTTTTTACTGCATAGCATAACTTTAGAACCATGGGTGCTAGGTTTTTGAAATTTCATATATGGATTCCTCATGAAAAAATAATTGACCCGTGTTTTTTTTCTCGTCAGGATTATGCCCCTTTTTTGAGTTATGCCCCTTTGCAAAAAATACTATGAAATCTTGTAAGCAAGATATCTCAAAAACTGTTTGAGCTATTGCCCTGAAACTTTACATGCTGATTGGGGATGATGAGTAGATGAACTGATTAACTTTTGAAAAAAATCCGAAATTTTTTTCTTGAGTTATGGCCCTTTGAAATTTTTCGCGTTTTAAGTTTGTAAGCAAGATATCTAAAAAAACTATTTGAGGTTTTTCCCCGAAACTTCACAGACTTGTCGGGGATGATGAGTAGATGAACTGATCAACTTTTGAAAAAAATCCGATTTTTTTTTCTTGAGTTATGGCCCTTAGATTTTTTTCGTGTTTTCAGCTTGTAAGCAAGATATCTCAATAATTGTTTGAGCGATTGCCCTGCAACTTTACAAGCTGGTTTGGGATGATGTGTAGATGAACTGATTAACTGTTGAAAAAAAATCCTATATTTTTTCTTGAGTTATGGCCCTTTGAAATTTTTCGCGTTTTAAGTTTGTAAGCAAGATATCTCAAAAACTATATGAGGTTTTTCCCCAAAAC
Organism: Lucinisca nassula; assembly: GCA_963580285.1. Lineage (NCBI taxonomy): Eukaryota > Metazoa > Mollusca > Bivalvia > Lucinida > Lucinidae > Lucinisca > Lucinisca nassula. The sequence continues at coordinate 13,347,036 of OY757022.1, read as the reverse complement.
TTCACAGACTGGTTGGGTATGATGAGTAGATGAACTGATTAACTTTTGAAAAAAATCCAATTTTTTTTTCTTGAGTTATGGCCCTTTGATTTTTTTCGTGTTTTCAGCTTGTAAGCAAGATATCTCAAAAATTGTTTGAGCTATTGCCCTGAAACTTTACAGATGAGTAGATGAACTGATTAACTTTTGAAAAAAATCCGAAATATTTTTCTTGAGTTATGGCCCTTTGAAATTTTTCGCGTTTTGGCATATTGGTTTTGCCCTGTTCGTCCGTCCGTCCTTCCGTCCTTACGTCCGTCCCACTTTTTACTGCATAGCATAACTTTAGAACCATGGGTGCTAGGTTTTTGAAATTTCATATATGGATTCCTCATGAAAAAATAATTGACCCGTGTTTTTTTTCTCGTCAGGATTATGCCCCTTTTTTGAGTTATGCCCCTTTGCAAAAAATACTATGAAATCTTGTAAGCAAGATATCTCAAAAACTGTTTGAGCTATTGCCCTGAAACTTTACATGCTGGTTGGGGATGATGAGTAGATGAACTGATTAACTTTTGAAAAAAATCCGAAATTTTTTTCTTGCGTTATGGCCCTTTGAAATTTTTCGCGTTTTAAGTTTGTAAGCAAGATATCTAAAAAACTATTTGAGGTTTTTCCCCGAAACTTCACAGACTTGTCGGGGATGATGAGTAGATGAACTGATCAACTTTTGAAAAAAATCTGATTTTTTTTCTTGAGTTATGGCCCTTAGATTTTTTTCGTGTTTTCAGCTTGTAAGCAAGATATCTCAATAATTGTTTGAGCGATTGCCCTGCAACTTTACAAGCTGGTTTGGGATGATGTGTAGATGAACTGATTAACTGTTGAAAAAAAATCCTATATTTTTTTCTTGAGTTATGGCCCTTTGAAATTTTTCGCGTTTTAAGTTTGTAAGCAAGATATCTTTTCATCTTAATGTCGGGTAAAAGTCCCACAAAATTGGAAGCAACGTCTCCTAAAGGACCTTTACAGTGTTAACGGGGAAGTCAAATCAAACAAACAAATAAACTAACCCAGTTGTCTTTTCACCCAAAATCGAATATTCTCGCGTGTGTTGAATACGACCTCATATGCGCAGTCGGTAAGGTTGACGTCACAGCAAGTTACGTGACGTCACTAAACACCACGGTAGTATCAACACAATAAATGGCGGACGTCGGCAACCAAAGTAACGGTAGTATTAAAAATCGCGCTCATAAATGGAAGGTATGCAAGAAAAAGAATCCTACATAGCTGTGAGGGTTGGAGAGAAAAATCCGTCCCTCGGGATCACTTTCCGGCATCACTCGGAAAGCCTCGTGATGCTGGACACAGTGACCTTCGGGACGGATTTTTCATCCACCCCTAACACCTAAGATTCATATACAGTTAATATCCTATATTAAGACCAGCTTTGGACCTGTTCAAAAGTGGTCTTAAAGAAGACCACTTTTGACCACTTTTTAAAACCATTTTTTCAAGACCACGTTGAAAATGTTTAAAAGTGGTCTTAAAGACCACTTCTGTATAGTCCCAAAGGTGGTCTCTGACCAGAGGACACTGTATGCAGAAAACACAAAGAAAGAATAACTTGAGCTTTCTAACTAAGCTTTTTAAATCAGAATAAGTCCCATTTTTGGTGGTCTTAACAGCGGAAATCTACTGTACTATTCCAGGAGAAGTAAGGATAGGCTCAGTCTGGTAAGACTGAATGAATGGAGAGGCCGATCCCAATCTTTGTGGTATTTGTTATAATCCCAGCGAGGCACACAACTTGGGTGCAACGTCGTACATGTATAAAGGTCGATGCAACTTCATGACGCTTAGCCGTCCTGTGTCGGCCGGAATACTCTAACTGTAGAGCCACTGTGGGTGGTTCTTTTGCATTTTGTTTGATTATGCGAATCCTGTTTATTTATTTATTATGCCCCTAACTTTGAAAAAGTTGGGGGGGGGGAGCATATTGCTTCTGGCTTGTCCGTTCGTTCGTTCGTTCGTCACGCTTTCTTCTGCATAGCATAACTTAAGAACCATGCACGCTAGTGTTTTGAAATTTCATATATGGTTTCCTCATGACAAAATAGTTGACGGTATTTTTTTTTCTTATCCGAATTATCTCCCCTTTTTGCATTATTTCTCTTTTAATTAAATAACATAGAAATCTCGATAGCAAGATATCTCAGGAAGTATTTGAGCTAGAGCCTTGATATTTGGTAGACTGATTGGGGCTGAAAGGGAAATCACCTTATTAAATTTTCAACAAATTTAATGAAATATTGTTAGAGTTATGGCCCTTTGCAATTTCTGACCATTTAATTGTGTTGCTTTCTAGTGCATAGCATAACTTTAGAACCATGTATGCTAGTGTTTTGAAATTTCATATATGGATTTCTCATGAAAAAATTGGTGATCAATGTTTTTTTTTCTTTTCCGAATTATCTCCCCTTTTTGAGTTATTGCCCCTTTAATTGAATAACATCGAAATCTCGTTAGCAAGAAACCTTAGAAAGTATTTTAGCTGGAGTCTTGATATTTGGAATACTGATTTGGACTAAGGAGGATATTACCTGGTAAACTTTTCAACCAATTTAATGGAATTTTGTTAAAGTTATTACCCTTTGCCATTTCTGGCCATTCATTTGTGTTGCTTTCTGGTGCATAACATAACTTTATAACCATTTATGCTAGCGTTTTGAAATTTCATATATGGTTTCCTCACGAAAAAAAAGTGTTTTACAAACACCATTTCTAGTTTATTTATTTAAGCCGACGTATGAGAAAACGGACCCTAAGCATTCTCCAAGCAGGCAAGTGACGTACTCGTGACGTCATGTCAAAGTCAGTGCAACGTCACGACGTAAGTGCAGCGTCACATCTACGTCGGTACAACGTCGTGACGTTGCACCGACGTTGATTTTTTTTTGAAGACCGTAACCCCGACAATGATTGGGGTTTCGTTACCAATTTCGTGTAACAAAACCCCGACAGCTACACTTTATAAAAAGAAAACTGGGGTTGAAGGCATATTCGCTTTCTCCTACTCCAAGACATAGGTTGTGGGTACTTTTTAAAACCGTCTCAATGAATGAATGAAGAGGTTCTGCCGAGCAACCTATGTGTTGAATAAAAGTAAGAATGATATCACTAATTTTTATCGGATAATAAACCATTTTGGACATCAGAAGGAATGCACTATGGCATATAGATTGTAACACAAAGTCCCCAAACAATTAATAGGGCTATTTTAAGGTTTATCATATGACGTCGCGTCTGAGAGTGTAATAACACCATGTAATAAATTCGATAATCCACTAGTGGATTAAATATGCAAATTAGTTAGATTAGACCCGTCACGTTACATGTACGACGCCCTAAACGACGTCGCGTTACTAATGGCGGAATAATGACTTTTTTGTACCAAAATCGTGAATAAAATTCGTTTTCAATGTCATGTGATAAATAGAATCTTGCAGTCGTGCTCATGTATTATTGAAATTATTAAACTCGTTAAGGACAAAGGATAAAATGCGCCGCAAGGCCTCGTATTTTATCCCTTTTCCTCAACTCGTTTAATAAATTCAATAATACATATACACTCATGTAAGATTCTCTATATCCTGTACATGTCTCGAAGCGCAGTCTCGATTGAGCCTTCCCTGGTCGCATATCATGCAAGAAGTACTCCTTTCCCACGCGCTGGATCATGCATGAAGTTCTCCTTTCCCATGAGCTGGATCATGCATGAAGTTCTCCTTTCCCATTAGCTGGATCATGCATGAAGTTCTCCTTTCACATGCGCTGGATCATGCATGAAGTTCTCCTTTCACATGCGCTGGATCATGCATGAAGTACTCCTTTCCCATGAGCTGGATCATGCATGAAGTTCTCCTTTCACATGAGCTCGATCATGCATGAAGTACTCCTTTCCCATGCGCTGGATCATGCATGAAATTCTCCTTTCCCATGAGCTGGATCATGCATGAAGTTCTCCTTTCCCATTAGCTGGATCATGCATGAAGTTCTCCTTTCACATGCGCTGGATCATGCATGAAGTTCTCCTTTCACATGCGCTGGATCATGCATGAAGTACTCCTTTCCCATGAGCTGGATCATGCATGAAGTTCTCCTTTCACATGAGCTCGATCATGCATGAAGTACTCCTTTCCCATGCGCTGGATCATGCATGAAGTTCTCCTTTCACATGAGCTGACTCATGCATGGAGTACGCCTTTCCCATGGGCTGGCTCATGCATGAAGTACTCCTTTCACATGAGCTGGATCATGCATGAAGTACTCCTTTCCCATGAGCTGGCTCATGCATGAAGAACTCCTTTCCCATGAGCTGGCTCATGCATGAAGTACTCCTTTCCCATGAGCTGAATCATGCATGAAGTACTCCTTTCCCATGAGCTGGATCATGCATGAAGTACCCCTTTCCCGTGCGCTGCTTCATGCATGAAGTACTCCTTTCCCATGCGCTGGATCATGCATGGAGTTCTCCATTCACATGCGTTGGATCATGCATGAAGTACTCCTTACCAATGAGCTGGCTCATGCATGTAGTACTTCTTTCACATGTGCTGGCCCATGCATGAAGAACTCCTTTCGCATGAGCTTATTTATTTATTTACATTTTATTTATTTCCTATCAATAAAGAGTTCTGTGTTTCCCAAGGCATGCTCCACAGTTCTACTTCACCTTGCACATCAGCCCAGTATCACTTATAAGCCTTCGCTTCCTAATGTCTAGTCTATGGTAGAGTCGACTCACTTATAAGCCTTCGCTGCCCTCAAGTTTAGACTATGAGTCGATTCTCTTATAAGCCTTCGCTACCTCATGTCTAGTCTATGGAGTCTATGGAGTCGATTCACTTATAAGCCTTCGCTACCTCATGTCTTGTCTATGGAATCGATTCACTTATAAGCCTTCGCTACCTCATGTCTAGTCTATGGAGTCGATTCACTAATAAGCCTTCGCTACCTCATGTCTAGTCTATGGAATCGATTCACTTATAAGCCTTCGCTACCTTATGTATAGTCTATGGAGTCGATTCACTAATAAGCCTTCGCTACCTCATGTCTAGTCTATGGAGTCGATTCACTTATAAGCCTTCGCTACCTCATGTCTTGTCTATGGAGTCGATTCACTTATAAGCCTTCGCTACCTCATGTCTAGTCTATGGAGTCGATTCACTTATAAGCCTTCGCTACCTCATGTCTAGTCTATGGAGTCGATTCACTAATAAGCCTTCGCTACCTCATGTCTAGTCTATGGATTCTATTCACTTATAAGCCTTTGCTACTTCATGTCTAGTCTATGGAGTCGATTCACTTATAAGCCTTCGCTACCTCATGTCTAGTCTATGGGGTCGATTCACTCATAAGCCTTCGCTACCCTAATGTTTAGACTATGGGTCGATTCACTCATTAGGCTTCGCTACCCTCATGTTTAGACTATGAGTCGATTCACTCAAAAGCCTTCGCTACCCTCATAAGTTGGCTTTGGAGTCGATTCACTTATTAGCCTTCGCTTCATTCATGTCTAGTCTATGGAGTCGTTTCCCTTTTATCCTTAGCTACCCTCATGTCTAGGCTATGAAGGCGATTCACGCTTGTTTATCCCATATCTACACTGGTCAGAGGAGACAAATCCATGTGACATAGTACAGTAAAATTCCTATATTAAGACCACCTTTGAGACTGTTCAAAAGTGGTCTTAAGACCACTTTTGAACAGCCCCAAAGGTGGTCCCTGACCAGTGGACACTGTGAGCAGAAAACACAAAGAAAGATTAAGTGCAGCCTTCAAAATAAGCTTTGAAAAGCAGAATTAGTCTTAATTCTAGGTGGTCTTAATAGCGGAATTTTTCTGTACATTCTTTCAAATCTCCAAAACGGTTAATTTTCAGATGAAAATTTGTGATAGGCCCCGCCAATGTGGGCTGCATGGTGCTTCCACGCAGAGCTGAAATCGACCGCACACGAGTACTGGTAAACCGCAATAATGATTTAAGCCTGCCGAGGCGAAGTAGTGGGAGTCGGACTGTCCATGCATATGACACTTTTTTGATTTCATTGGACGACAGGGCTTGAGATGTCACCGTCTCAATGTCGGATAAAAGTCGCACAAAATTGGAAATAACGTCTCATAAATGACCTTCAAAGTTTCGCGTGGGGCGTTAAACCTCAAATCAAACAAACAAACAAAATTGTGATATTCTTCTTATTTATACTGAAAGCATAAGTTGTTGATGTTCGTAAGAACCGCCTCACTGAGGCAGTTCTAACGAGTACCTCCGGCCTATGTCTCAAAACGTAAGTTGTAGATGCTCAGTACCCACAAAATTTGTCTTGGAACATTAATTAGAAAACAATAATGTATACCCTGTAATTCATAATCATCAGGAGAACAAGTCAGTGAAATGAACACCCCCTTAAACCCCACTTTATATAGAGAACTAAGGTTTACTGGGGTATACACTATTTTCTTATTCTGACTCAAAGACATAGGGTGTGGGTACTCGTAAGAACCGCCTCAATGAGGCGGTTCTAACGAGTACCCTCCACCTATGTTTGCAGCATAAATAAAAAAAAAATATCACGGATTTTCATAAGAAAAGTATCCATTTTGGAGATGTGAAAAATGCACTATGGCGCACGGGTGTGTTATCGTAATGACAATAATGTATACCCTGTAATCTATAATCATCACGAGAACAAGTCTGTGAATGAACACCCCTTAAACCCCACTTTATATAAAGAAAACGAAGGGTATACATTATTTTTCTTATTTTTTCTCAAAGACATCGGGTGTGGGCACTCGTTAGAACCACCTCAATCTGGCGGTTCTAACGAACACCCACAACCTATGTTTGCAGTAGAAATAAGAAAAATGTCAAGCATTTTCATATGAAAAGTAGCCATTTTGGAAATGTAAAAAAATACACTATGTCGCACGGGTGTTTTATCGTAATGTTTCTCGATATAAAGTGGGGTTTACGTGGCTGTTTAATTACGCTTTACTCGGCTCTATAAAACAAGAGGCCCATGGGCCACTACGCTCACAAGAGGTCATGTGGTTTATACCATGTACAGGCATGATGCCCATCTTGGTCATGTGACCACAAAAGGCCACCATGCAATCAGTAAAATCCACTGTCGTGCCTTTTTTCCATACAATTGTCTTTGTTTGTTTGCTTTTAGGTTTAACGTCCCCGTCAACACTGCAAAGGTCATTTTGGAGACGTTGCTTCCAATTTTGTGGGACTTTTACCCGACATTGAGTGAAATGACTTCTCAACCCCTGCCGCCCAATGAAACCAATAGGGTTTATAAGCATGGACGGGCCGACTTGCACCGCTTTGCCTGGGCAGGCTTAGATCCTCACTAAGCGGTTCACCAGTACTCGTGTGCGGGTCGGTTTCAGCTCTGCGTGGAAGCATCATGCAGCCAATCTGTTTCTTCAAGCCCCGATGGGCGGGGGCCGGTACAATTTTCTATGTGACCAAATTTGACTGTGACATAAAAACAGGTCAAGGTCAGCCAAAGGTCATCATTTGAACAAAATTGGTAGGGTCCAAGCCCCTGATGCTGCATACCAAGTTTGAAGGTCATCGGCCATTTGGTTCCTGAGAAGAAGATTTTTTAAGGTTTTTACCATATATGGGCATGACAGCCATATTGGTCATGTGAACCAGTCCTTACGAACAAACTTTCATTCCCCCTTCCCATAGAAGCTCCACGTGTAATTTGGTTTCAATCAACCTAGCAGTTTGAGTAGAGAAGTTAAAATACTGAATCTGAGCAATCCAGGACAAAGGCCAGCAAATGACCTTGACCTTTGGAGTTGGAAAACTTCAATTCAGCTGATTGCAAATATCATTTCTGATGCCACAGGTTACCATGCAAACAGAAAAATCCACTGTTTTGCCCTTTTTCCATACATATGTCTAAGTGACCATAATTGACCTTGACGTAAAATAGGTCAAGGTCAATCAAAGGTCATCATTTGAACAAACTTGGTAGGACCCGAGCCCCGATGCTGCATACCAAGTTTCAAGAACATCGGCCATTAGGTTCTTGAAAAGGAGATTTTTAAAGGTTTTTACCATATATGGGCATGGCGGCCATATTGGTCATGGGACACAGTCCTCACGAACAAACTTTTGTACCCCCTTCCCACAGAGGATCCACATGTAATTTGGTTTCAATTGACCAAGTAGTTTCAGAGGAGATGTTGTTTGAAAATGTTGACGACGACAACGACGGACGACGGGCCAATGCCTATACTGTAAGCTCCCCCGGATCTTTCGGCTTTGGTGAACTAAAAATATGCTGTTTTGACTTTTTCCCACACAAAAGTCTATGTGAGCAATTTTGACCTTGACGTAAAATGGGCCAAGGCCATCCAAGAGTCATCATTTTAGCAAACTATAATAGGCCCGAGTCTTCAATGCTACATACAAAGTTTCATCACAAGCAGACCACTGGTTCAGGAGAAGAAGAATTTTTATGGGTTTCTACCTTATATGGGCATGGAGGCCAGCTTGGTTATGTGACCTGAACCCTGAGAGCAAACTTTCGTTTCCCCATCCCATGAATGCTGCACATGAAATTTTACTTCAATCGGCCCAGCAGTTTTATGAGAAGTCATTTGAAAATGTTGACGCGGACGCGGACCACTGCCTATGCTATACGCTCCCCCAGGAGCCTTCCGCGCTGGTGAGCTAAAATATATGCTATTTTGACTTTTTCCCTTATAAAAGTCTCTGTGAAAAAATTGGACCTTGCTGTAAATTGGGTCAAGGTCGTCCGAAGGTCACCATTTTAGCAAATTATGATGGGCCGGAGTCCCCCGTGAATGCCACATATCAAGTTTCATCACAATCGGCCCACTGGTTCAGGAGGAGAATATTTCTTCAGTGTTTTTACCTTATATGGGCATAGCGGCCATCTTGGTCATGTGGCCAAACTCAAACTAATTTAAATTTCATTTATTTGTTCTAAAAAGTTTTCAGACAAAATTTGGTTGCAAATGGCCTCGTGGTTTCTGTGAAAAACAAATTTTTAATTTTCATATCTGAATGATCTTGCGCTAAGGTCAGAGAATAACCTTGGCCTTGAAAACTAGTGTAGTTTCACTAGCACATTTTGCCCACTGCATTTACTAATTTTCAGGTCACACGCTACAATAGTCTAAAAAAAAATATGCTGTTTTGACTATTTCCCATACAAAAGTCTATGTAACCAAATTTGACCTTGGCGTAAAAGGGTCAAGGACATCCGAGGGTCATCCTTTTAGCAAATTATGATGGGCCTGAGTCCCCAATACCACATACCAAGTTTCAACACAATCGGCCCACTGGTTCAGGAGGAGAAGATTTTTTAAGGGTTTTTACCTTATATGGGCATAGCGGCCATCTTGGTCATGTGGCCAAACTCAAATTAATTTTAATTTCATTTCCTTGTTCTAAAAGGTTTTCAGACAAAATTTGGTTGCAAATGGCCTTGTGGTTTCAGTGAAAAACAAATTTTTAATTTTCATATCTGAACGACCTTGGGCCAAGGTCAGGAAATAACCCTGACCTTGAAAACTAGTGTAGTTTCACTAGCACATCTTGCCCACTGCATTTACTAATTTTCAGGTCACAGGCTGCAATAGTTAAAAAAAATTATGCTGTTTTCACTTTTTTCCATACAAAAGTCTATGTTACCAAATTTGACCTTGGCGTAAAATGGGTCAAGGTCATCCGAGGGTCATCATTTTAGCAAACTATAATGGGCCCGAGTCCCCAATGCCACATACCAAGTTTCATCACAATCGGCCCACTGGTTCAGAAGGAGAAGATTTTTAAGGGTTTTTACCTTAAATGGGCATAGCGGCCATCTTGGTCATGTGACCTAGACCCTGCGAGCAAACTTTTGTTCCCCCATCCCATGGATGCTTCACATAAAATTTGAATTCAATCGGCCCAGCAGTTTCGGAGGAGAACTCATTCGAAAATGTTGACGCGGACGACAGACGACGGACGGCGGATCACTGCCTATACTATAAGCTCCCCCTGAGCCTTCGGCTCTGGTGAGCTAAAAATATAACTAGAAAACTAAGGTATACGGGAGTATACACTATTTTTCTTATTTTTTTCTCAAAGACATCGTGTGTGGGTACTCGTTAGAACCGCCCCAATGAGGCGGTTCTAACGAGCACCCACAACCTATGTTTGCAGTAGAAATAAGAAAAATATCACAGATTTTCATAAGAAAAGTAGCCATTTTGGAAATGTAAAAATACACTATGTCGCACGGGTATGTTATCCTAATGTTTCTCTATATAAAGTGGGGTTTACGTTGCTGTTTAATTACCTTTCATTTGGCTCTATAAAAATACAATTAGTAAACTAAGGTTTACGGGAGTATACACTATTTTACTTATTTTTTTCTCAAAGACATCGGGTGTGGGTACTCGTTAGAACCGCCTCAATGAGGCGGTTCCAACGAGCACCCGCAACCTATGTTTGCAGTAGAAATAAGAAATTTTCATAAGAAAAGTAGCCATTTTGGAAGTGTAAAAAATACACTATGTCGCACGGGTGTTTTATCGTATTGATTCTCTATATAAAGTGGGGCTTACATGGCTGTTTAATTACCTTTCATTTGGCTCTATAAAAATACAACTAGAAAACTAAGGTTTACGGGGGTATACACTATTTGTCTTATTTTTTTCTCAAAGACATAGGGTGTGGGTACTCGTTAGAACCGCCTCAATGAGGCGGTTCTAACGAGCATCCACAACCTATGTTTGCAGTAGAAATAAGAAAACTATCACAGATTTATATAAAGTGGGGTTTACCTGGCTGTTTAATTGCGCTTCATTCGGCTCTATAAAAAAATACATGTCAGCATTTTAACTTGCGCGATTATGCAAATGCACGTATTTGAGACATTTAATTATTGTTTTCAACTTTACCTGAGTTTATTTCTGTTGCTTTTTCTCTAGTTTTCTCTATTTTGTTCGCAATTATAGATCGATGCGTCTGTATTTTATGATAATCGAACACGTGTTCTGTCTGGGTCACCATCACTATCAGCAGCAACAACAGCAGCAGTAGCATCGGCAGCAGCACCGTTGTCATCATCATTATCATCATCATTGTCGTCGTCGTCACCATCAAGAGGAAGTCTTCTGTTGGGGTTTACGACACGTCAATTATTGTGGGTCATTTTTTGTCGTCTCCATGAGAAAGGGAGAAAAGAGATGTGGGTCATTTTGTGTCGTCTCCATGAGAAAGGGAGATAAGTGATGTGGGTCATTTTGTGTCGTCTCCATGAGAAAGGGAGATAAGTGATGTGGGTCATTTTTTGTCGTCTCCATGAGAAAGGGAGATAAGTGATGTGGGTCATTTTGTGTCGTCTCCATGAGAAAGGGAGAAAAGTGATGTGGGTCATTTTGTGTCGTCTCCATGAGAAAGGGAGATAAGTGATGTGGGTCATTTTGTGTCTTCTCCATGAGAAAGGGAGAAAAGTGATGTGGGTCATTTTGTGTCGTCTCCATGAGAAAGGGAGATAAGTGATGTGGGTCATTTTGTGTCGTCTCCATGAGAAAAGGAGATAAGTGATGTGGGTCATTTTGTGTCGTCTCCATAAGAAAGGGAGAAAAGTGATGTGGGTCATTTTGTGCCGTCTCAATGAGAAAAGGAGAAAAGTGATGTGGGTCATTTTGTGTCGTCTCCACGAGAAAGGGAGAAAAATGATGTGGGTCATTTTGTGTCGTCTCCATGAGAAAAGGAGAAAAGTGATGTGGGTCATTTTGTGTCGTCTCCATGAGAAAAGGAGAAAAGTGATGTGGGTCATTTTGTGTCGTCTCCATGAGAAAGGGAGATAAGTGATGTGGGTCATTTTGTGTCGTCTCCATGAGAAAGGGAGATAAGTGATGTGGGTCAATTTGTGTCGTCTCCATGAGAAAGGGAGAAAAGAGATGTGGGTCATTTTGTGTCGTATCTATGAGAAAGGGAGATAAGTGATGTGGGTCATTTTGTGTCGTCTCCATGAAAAAAGGAGAAAAGAGATGTGGGTCATTTTGTGTCGTCTCCATGAGAAAGGGAGAAAAGAGATGTGGGTCATTTTGTTACGTCTCCATGAGAAAGGGAGAAAAGTGATGTGGGTCATTTTGTGTCGTCTCCATGAGAAAGGGAGATAAGTGATGTGGGTCATTTTGTGTCGTCTCCATGAGAAAGGGAGATAAGTGATGTGGGTCATTTTGTGTCGTCTCCATGAGAAAGGGAGAAAAGTGATGTGGGTCATTTTGTGTCGTCTCCATGAGAAAAGGAGAAAAGTGATGTGGGTCATTTTGTGTCGTCTCCATGAGAAAGGGAGAAAAGAGATGTGGGTCATTTTGTTACGTCTCCATGAGAAAGGGAGAAAAGTGATGTGGGTCATTTTGTGTCGTCTCCATGAGAAAGGGAGATAAGTGATGTGGGTCATTTTGTGTCGTCTCCATGAGAAAGGGAGATAAGAGATGTGGGTCATTTTGTGTCATCTCCATGAGAAAGGGAGATAAGAGATGTGGGTCATTTTGTGTCGTCTCAATGAGAAAGGGAGATAAGTGATGTGGGTCATTTTGTGTCGTCTCAATGAGAAAGGGAGATAAGTGATGTGGGTCATTTTGTGTCGTCTCCATGAGAAAAGGAGAAAAGTGATGTGGGTCATTTTGTGTCGTCTCCATGAGAAAAGGAGAAAAGTGATGTGGGTCATTTTGTGTCGTCTCCATGAGAAAGGGAGATAAGAGATGTGGGTCATTTTGTGTCGTCTCCATGAGAAAGGGAGAAAAGAGATGTGGGTCATTTTGTGTCGTCTCCATGAGAAAGGGAGATAAGTGATGTGGGTCATTTTGTGTCGTCTCCATGAGAAAGGGAGAAAAGAGATGTGGGTCATTTTGTGTCGTCTCCATGAGAAAGGGAGAAAAGTGATGTGGGTCATTTTGTGTCGTCTCCATGAGAAAGGGAGATAAGTGATGTGGGTCATTTTGTGTCGTCTCCATGAGAAAGGGAGATAAGTGATGTGGGTCATTTTGTGTCGTCTCCATGAGAAAGGGAGATAAGTGATGTGGGTCATTTTGTGTCGTCTCCATGAGAAAAGGAGAAAAGTGATGTGGGTCATTTTGTGTCGTCTCCATGAGAAAGGGAGAAAAGAGATGTGGGTCATTTTGTTACGTCTCCATGAGAAAGGGAGAAAAGTGATGTGGGTCATTTTGTGTCGTCTCCATGAGAAAGGGAGATAAGTGATGTGGGTCATTTTGTGTCGTCTCCATGAGAAAGGGAGATAAGAGATGTGGGTCATTTTGTGTCGTCTCCATGAGAAAGGGAGATAAGAGATGTGGGTCATTTTGTGTCGTCTCAATGAGAAAGGGAGATAAGTGATGTGGGTCATTTTGTGTCGTCTCAATGAGAAAGGGAGATAAGTGATGTGGGTCATTTTGTGTCGTCTCCATGAGAAAAGGAGAAAAGTGATGTGGGTCATTTTGTGTCGTCTCCATGAGAAAAGGAGAAAAGTGATGTGGGTCATTTTGTGTCGTCTCCATGAGAAAGGAAGATAAGAGATGTGGGTCATTTTGTGTCGTCTCCATGAGAAAGGGAGAAAAGAGATGTGGGTCATTTTGTGTCGTCTCCATGAGAAAGGGAGATAAGTGATGTGGGTCATTTTGTGTCGTCTCCATGAGAAAGGGAGAAAAGAGATGTGGGTCATTTTGTGTCGTCTCCATGAGAAAGGGAGAAAAGTGATGTGGGTCATTTTGTGTCGTCTCCATGAGAAAGGGAGATAAGTGATGTGGGTCATTTTGTGTCGTCTCCATGAGAAAGGGAGATAAGTGATGTGGGTCATTTTGTGTCGTCTCCATGAGAAAGGGAGATAAGTGATGTGGGTCAATTTGTGTCGTCTCCATGAGAAAAGGAGATAAGTGATGGTAGTGGAGATGAACGAGAAGGGACGGGGAATTAGGAGGGAAATGAATGAACGCGAAGAAATATTGGGCGCCGTTTTACTATTTAATCCGTATTTATAGATATCCATAAATCGAATTATGGATATCCATAATTCGATTTATGGATATCCATATTTCGATCTAAATTAATGATATCAATAAATCGATTTATGGACATCCATAATTCGTGGATATCCATATTTGATTTATGGATATCCATAAATCAACCGAATAATGGATAACCATAATTCGATTTATTGATATTCATAATTAGATTTATGGATATCCATAATTCGAATTATGGATATCCACGAATTATGGATGTCCATAAATCGATTTATAGGTTGTGTGAAATTTATTTATTTTCAAGTGAAGACACAATTATAAGATGGATGACATAAAATAAACTCTTAAAATGCTGCAGAAATTTCTGCTAAATAATTATGGATATCTATAAATATGGATTAAATAGTAAAACGGCGCCCCATAAAGAAACAGAAGAAAAATCAACAGCTTGATCCCTCCTCCCTTACCTACCTTACCTTACCTTCTACAAGGACAGTAAGCCTTGCCCAACTGTTGCCCAATATCAGTTTGTGCCCTCATCACGAAAACACCTCCTACTTTTGACCCCCTTTCATCGCACTTTTATATAGTAAAACTAGGGTTTACAGGAGTAAACCTAATTTTTCTTATTTCTGCTCTAAAATATAGATTGGGCGTACTCGTTAGAACAGCCTCCAGGAGGTGGTTTTAACGTGTACCCACAATCTATATTTTGAGCAGAAATAATAAAAAATGTCACAGTTTTTCGTCTTAAAATTTGCATTTATTTTTTCGGTGGTAAAATTTATAATGTATTTGTATAGGCGATTTTTCGTAATGCTAGTGACCAACGATACACGACGTCTTCGCCTTACCCCACCACTCCCAACAAAGAGGGAACAAAAGTGTGTACTCTTTACGTCTGCTTAATCGTCTGGAAAATTCAATCTTCATTACATGTACAGCTGAACATCGATTGCTCGAACCCCTTTGGAACTTAGAAAATTTGTCCGAGACAGCGGTGATTCGAGCCACTGAGGGTTACTGTCAGGAGGCATAACGAGATACTTTTAGACATCTTTTCGGTGTTCTATAATGAATATGTATGCTGTGTGTACTCATAAGAATCGCTTCATCGAGGCGATTCTAATGAGTACACACAGCATACATTTGCAAGATTAAAGACTAAAATCTCCTAAATTATCCCCCACTATTTCTTATGTAGAGGATTTCGCTAGGGGCTCAAGAATGGGTTCGACACATCCATGGTAAACGAGCCATCGGTGTTCGATCCATCGAAGTTCTACTGTATTTTAAACCTGCATGAAATATAGTATTTGTTTGTTTGTTTGATTTGAAGTTTAGCGTCCCCAGCAACACTGTAAAGGTCATTTTGGAGACGTTGCTTCCAATTTTGTGGGACTTTTAACCGACATTGAGATGAAATGACATCTCAAGCCCTGCCACCCAATGAAGCCAATAGGGTTTATAAGCATGGACAGGCCGACTCGCACTGCATTGCCTGGGCAGGCTTAGATCCTCTAAGCGGTTTACCAGTACATGTACTCGTGTGCGGCTCGGTTTCAGCTCCGCGTGAAAGCATCATGCAGCCCATTTATTTCTTCAAGCCCCGATGGGCGGGGGCTAGCATGAAATATAGTAAATACATGGTTAGTATTTGTTTGATTTGAGGTTTATCGTCCCCGTCAACACTGCAAAGTTCATTTTAGAGACGTCGCTTTCATTTTTTTTGTGACTTTTACCCGACATTGAGATGAATTGACATCGCAAGCCCTGTCGCCCAATGAAACCAACAGGGTTTATAAGCATGGACGGTCCTACTCGCACTGCTTTGACTGGGCAGGCTTAGATCCTCTAAGCGGTTTACCAGTAGTCATGCGCGGGCCGGATTCAGCTCTGTGTGGAAGCATCAGGCAGCCCATATATTTCTTCAAGCCCCGATGGGCGGGGACCAACATGGCTAGTGCCTTTAATGATAAAATATAATCGGTGAGCATTAGCCAATTTTATAGGGACGAGCTTTAATTCAGAGACGCAGCTGTGGGTTCTCATTAGAACCGCCTCATTGAGGCGCTTCTAATGAGCACCCACAACCGATGTTTGCAGTATAAATAAGCCGAAAAAATCACGGATTTTCCATGAGAGAAGTAGCCATTTTGGAGATGTGAAAAAATCACTGTCGCACGGGGATGTTATGGGAATGTTTGGTCTCTATGATTGGACGTGTGGGTTAATTTAATTGTATTTCACCAGTACTCGTGTGCGGTCGATTTCAGTTCTGCGTGGAAGCATCATGCAGTCAGTCAATTTCTTCAAGCCCCGATGGGCGGGGGCCAACATATTAAATGACTACATTAGCATATCAAATGACTATATTAGCATATTAAATGACTATATAACTGATTAAATTATACGCAATCTAGTCATCTGACTGTGCGACAAGGATCCAAAGGATGGAAGTAAATAGCGCTGTCTTGTGTGCGGTCTTGGCAATTTTCATGCCTTTTTCAGAATTTGCAGTTAAAATGACCATTCGTTTTACAAAATGATGTGTTAGATTATAAGAATCTGATATGGGGTTCTGTTGTAGATGAGCGTTTCCAACCAGAGGGATGACCGTGCTGAGCGGAACCGAGGCTACGCCGAGGTTCCGCTCAGCACGGTCATCCCGAGGGTTGGAAACGCACATCTACAACAGAACTCCATATTGGATTCTTTTTCTTCCACAACAGCTCCGGTTAACTTTGACAGCTCGCACATGTATATTGTAGCACCAGTTCGATTTCTTTTCTATGACTATAACTTTTATTTACAAATATCCTAGATGCAGAAAATTTCATGTTGTATCAGTATACGTATGTTGGGATATACTTCCATCAAAGTGCGTACACTTTAAGAGTATCGGACATTTTCGTCCACTGAATAATAATAGTGACAGTAAAGAGTTTATTTTTATTATTATATTAGTATTTAGTTGTAGTGGTAGGAGTTGTAGTAAGAGCATAATTATTATTGTCATCGTTTTTGGGGCGATGACCCCAGAGTGAATAGAAGAGAGTGAAATTGTCTTACTGCAAAATGCCTATTTTGTACAGGAAACCCGAAATTGGTAATCGGCAAACAGTGCAGATCCAGATCAAATGCCGCCTTTCGCGGCGTGTATTCTGGGCCTAAGCTGTATGCAAATAATTTACTGTTTTCAAAATAAATTTCGAAGAAAACACAACCTGGCATCCTAAACTTTGAAATGATCTTACGCTCATATAATGTAGCAGATTCCATTCAGTACAAAATGGGTTAAAAGTACTCAGTTATAGAAAATACAGTAGAACTTCGATGGCTCGAACACCGATGGCTCGTTTACCATGGTTGAGTCGAACCCATTCTTGAGTCCCGAGGGAATTTCTCCACATAAGAAAAGGTGAAGGTAATTAAGGAAATGTTCTCCTATTCTTTTGTAAATGTATGCTGTGTGCACTCATTAGAATCGCCTCGATGAGGCGATTCTAATGAGTACACACAGCATACATTTTTATTATAGAACACCGAAAAGATGTCCCAAAATTAACCCCGTTATGCCTCCTGGCAGTTACCCTCAGTGGCTCGAACTACGCCTGTCTCGAACAGATTTTTGAAGTCCCAAAGGTGTTCGAGCCATCGAAGTTCGACTGTATAGTAGAGTTCAATTATATTCTGTAGACCCATCTAAAAATAGCGGGTGATGGTAAAACATAGCAGGTCCAGATCAGATTCCACCTTCTGTGGCGTCTTATCGAGGCCTACGCTGTTTGCAAAACAGTTTAACTACAGTCGAACTTCGATGGCTCGAACCCCTTCGGGACCATAGAAATTCGTTCGAAACAGCGGTAGTTCGAGCCACTGTTGCATACTTCCAGAAAACATAACGGGGTATTTTTGGACTTCTTTTCGGTGTTCTGTAACATAAATGTATGCTTTGTGTACTCATCAGAATCGCCTCATTGAGGCGATTCTAATGAGTACACACAGCATACATTTGCAATATAAAAGTCGAAAATCTCCTTAATTATCCAACACTTTTTCATATGCAGAGGAATTCAATAGGGACTCAAGAACGTGTTCGACTTAGCCATGGTAAACGAGCCATCGGTGTTCGAGCTATCGAAGTTCGACTGTATTTCCCAAATAAATTTTGAAGAAAACTCAGCCTGACATCCCTAAATTTTGAAATGATATTGTGCTTCTTTAGGTAGCAGATTCCATTCAGTATGAAATAGGCATTAGAAACAGAAGTGAAGGCAATGATCAGGAATCGATACAATTAACCCACAGCTCCCATCAGAGACACCAAAGGGAAAGAAATACAAACATGAAACAACAGACCCTAATGGAAACACCAATAGCGGAAATCCAAAAGGACAGTTACTGTCCCACAAAATGGGCAATTGGCTATCCAACGTTCAAAGTATAGCAGAGTTCAATTATATTCGCTCTGGTTAAGAATTTTTAGCGTGTTTCTGATCAATAAAGAAGTTATTGTTGTTATAGAAAATATCTTATCGCATTTCTTTGACGACATAGAACTGGCTAGTGCTTTTTCGAGCATGCACAATCGAACGAGTAGGATTTTATGCAGAGATCAATCTAATAACAGCGGGTGAGGGTAAAACTGGTGACTACCGTGGTAATAGGACGTTTCGTGCTAGAGACGTTTTGCCCCAAACTGTCACAAAACCGGGAGGCAATTGTTCCTATTCCGCATTTATTCTACCTAGGTGTTCTAAGTGGGGATAGGTAATGGAGAATAAAGTGACAACCATTTTAATGATACTTTATTAATATAGGGGATGGTGAAAGATACCACTTTAGAAACTATTTGCAACGGATTCTGATTGTTTTGTTTCTGATGATATTGTTAACATCGATATATCATTCATAAATTTATATAGTTTAAATACTTGCATGTTGTGACAAAGAATTTTTTTTTCTAAAATGGAAATTACTAACAACCACAACAACAATGAAAACAATTTTTGGTGACAAAACAGTCCCTCAATAACTGGGCTATAGTTAATGTCTTCTGTTAAGATTTCTGCTTTGGATCAAAGACATGAAAACCGTCAAGTGTACAAATTTTCTGGGTTAGATTATCTAGTTCCATCAAATTATGCCACATCAGTGACCCCTCATATATTCTAGCACTAGTTAAACTACTATATTCTTTAAATATTTTCAAGAAAGGGTTATCCTTTGGAAGCAAGGAATACTCCACAGAACTGGAAAATACGGAGTGTACATGTTTTCTGGGCCAGACTAGCTTGTTTCGGCCATTTAGGCCTCATTAGTGACCCTCAAATATTTTCAAAATTCAACAATGGAATCAATGATCCCAAAGGACAAGAAAATATAAATTACACTATGATGTAGGGCAGGGAGACATTTTACGGCCGCCACAAATCCCAGACAACAGCTGTAGTGACGTCAAATATGTTCTATAAAGGGTTATCCTTTTGAAGCAAAGCCTGATTTAAAAAAAAAAAAATAACAAGATGCAAAATTTGCCTAGTGCTATCCAAGGATTGTAAACCATCGCCCTATCAGCACTGCCAGTGCTTTGATTATTTTTAAGATAATTATTTTCGTTCTTATAAGTAGTATCATCAGCAGTAGTAGTTTGTTTGTTTGTATTGAGATTTTATGTTCCCAACAACATTATTAAGGTCATTTTGGTGACGTTGCTTCCAATTTGTGAGACTTTTACCCGACATTGAGATGAAATGGCAGCTCAAGCTCTGCCACCTAAACAAACCAAAAAGGTTTATATATAGGGACGGTCCGAACATTACTTTGCCTGGGCAGGCTAAGACCTCCTTAACGGTTTACCTGTACTCATATGCGGTCAGTTTCAGCTCTGTGAGGAAGCATCATGCAGTCCGATCTATTTCTTCAAGCCCCGACCAACGGGGGCCCAACAATAGTAGCAGGAGTGAAAAAATTAGTAACAGTATACTTATTATCATCATCTTTTCATTATTAAAATTATTATCAGTAGTAGAAGTATTAGTAACATAATTATTATTATTATTATTATTATTATTATTATTATTATTATTATTATTATATTATTAATGTTTATTCCAACAAACAATATTGGCTAGTTTTATCCAATTATATTTTCATCATGTTACACCCTTGTAAATCCGATCGGAGTCTAACTGTTGGTTTTCTTTTGCTCCAGCATTTCAGTGGTTTTTATGCTGTCGAGTTCTCACCGTTGTCTCACCTCTGTGGTTATTTGATTATTTGTGTTCACGGAGATGTTGCACTGATGAGTTAGGAGGCCTTCATGCGGACTGAATAAATTATTTGTCTAAATCGCGACGGAAGTAAGGGCAAGAATTGTGGCCACGTAAAATCGATTTAAGCCCCCCCCCCCCAGTGGAATTCTTTCCACTGACCGTTCCAAGGCGGTTCTTCTGTGGCGGTTTATTTATTTTGTTGTTTGTTACTACTCACTGTATGTATCACTTGTGTCTTTTTATTTTGGATGACCGTCCTTATGGCCATCCTTTGTTTAGGTTTCCATTATGGTCGGTCGCTTAATGTTTGTGTTTCTTTCCCTTTGGTGTCTTTGATAGGTGGAGTAAGCTAATTGTATCGATTCCTGATCTTTGTTTTACTTCTTCTTTAATAGGAAGAAAAATAGGGTTTAAATTTAAACCCGTTATTTACATGCAATTGTGATTATTTTAAGTTAGCATATTGAACTGCTTCTCTGCAAAGTCAGGGCACACCACAATGCACATGTTGCGTACCCTTATAATATCCGTCAAATGACCTTTTAATACTGTATCCAAAATAATCAGAACCAATCTTATTTTTTTCACAAAGTATCTATGGAAAAACATTTAATTGCTGCCAATTAAAATATGACATACAAATCTTTTACTCTTACTGAACTGCAAAAATACACAGTTCTATTAATAGATCATGAAAGCAACTCGTGTTAGAATTAATGTGTAAGAATAATATTAGTTCCCTTAAAGAGTTTGGTCAATCAAAAGCTCGAGTCAAAAAATCATAACGCTTTAGAATTCAGAAAACTGTCAAACTGTCTAAACAGCAATTACATTTTTACACGGCCACTACATCACATGCTCTTTAACCTTTAACCTGCTGAATATTCAATTAAGCCACACCCATTTCTGACTTTGAACCTTACTTCATACAATTTATTTATACATATTCATAAACTGAATGTCAAACAGAGTAGATCCTGATCAGATGGCTTCTTCAGAAGCCATCTGATCTGGATCTACACTGTTTGCAAAGATAGGGCTTGTCGCCTACAGCAGGATAAAGGTTAAAAAGCATTGGTTGCATAGATAGCAGGAATTATGACAAGAGGCCCAAATGGCTCTATATCGCTCACCTGTGTACCAGAAAATCATTAATGATGTTTTAAGAATGGTCATCGGGGCATGAAGAAATAGATTGGGCTACATTGTGCTTCTATGCAGTATTGGAACCGACCACACATGAGTACTGGTAAACAGGTTCTGAGCCTGCCCAGAAAAAGTGGTGCCAGTTGGACCGTCCATGCATAATGACCCTATTGGTTTCATTGGGTGGAAAGGGACAAAGATATAATTTCATCTCGATGTCGGGCAAAAGTTCCACAAAACTAGAAGCAACGTCTCCAAATGACATACACTGTGCTGGCAGGGATGTTATCTCTGCGCTTGTTTTATCATCTCGTTGAATACTCATGAATACTCATGAATATAGTAAATTGACTAATTAGCCGGAAGAAAAATACGACAACTCATACAGTATTTTCAATGTTTCACGGACTAAAAACATTATTAAAGATGTTTTAAAGTAGTCGGCGTATGTTATGTTGGCCATTCTCAGGACAACATATTTAGTCCAATTTGTTACGACTAGCAGACACATTTTCATAGTTATTAGGCGTTGATTAATTATTTCTTGGACTGTTTGCGCTCATGAATACACTTAAAAGTGTGTCAGACGGACACGTGCGGATACGAACCATCTTACACCGTTTGCATTACTTTCTGATTGCGGACTTAGCCCTGTACTGCATGATTTTATCAAAGATTGAAGGTCTTGAAACCACTGAATTGACCATTTGTATTGACGCTATCAACATAGCTGTGTGATTATTGGTAAAAACAGACGTCTACTGAAAAAGGTCATAAAATGCTCTACATTCCTTGATATTCCTTGATAATCTGATTAAATCTGACAACATTATTGCTTTGTAAAAGTTTATCCTGCATCGTTTTGTGGCTTTTTTCTGTGTGTGTGTGGGGGGGGGGGGGGGGGGGTGGGGGTGGGGGGTTGATTGTACAATCCTTTCAAGATTATTTCACTCATATCTAGCCGATAGTTAATCATAGGTTGGCGAAAACCGGAGTACCCGGAGTAAAACCACCTGACCTTCCGTTGCTGAACTTAACGTCTCAAGTGACCCGAACCATGGTCGAACCCACAGCGATGAGGGACCTAATAATTAAGAGTCAGCGCTCTTATCCACTAGGCCACGGAGACCCGCCCGTTTTTTGTGGCTCTATTTAATGAATACCCTTTAACTCCATTGTACTCTCAGAGAAAAAAAAGGTACATTACGCAAACACGCCTATACAAATACATTGCCACCTTTATCGCCGAAAAAATGAAAATTTTAAGTTGAAACATTGTGATATTTTTCTTATTTCTGCTTAAAGTATAGACTGTGGGCGCTCGTTAGAACCGCCTCATCGAGGCGGTTCTAACGAGTAGCCACAATCTATATAATAGAGCAGAAATAAGGAAAATAAGGTATAACCCCGGAAACCCCAGGTTTACTATTTTAAACTGGGGTTCAAGGGGTCAAAATTATATAGGCGTGTTTTCGTTATGTAGGTAAATAGGGTCTGCAGGGTAAAATTATTCTTTTATATTTTTGCTCAAAAACAAAGATTGTGATTACTCGTTAGAACCTCTTCACTGGTGCAGTTCAAACGAGCTACTACTATCGAGGTTTGAAACAGCAATAAAAATAGCACTAGAAAAAAAATAACAGTTTGAGCTGTACAACAGTGAAATGAGCACCCCTCTAACCCTACTTTATATAGAGAAAACTGGGGTTTACATGGGTATTTATTTGTGTTTATTTCTGCACCAAGTCATAGGTTCTTGGTTCTTATTAGAACAGCCTCAATGAGGTGGTTCTAATGGGCACCCACAACCTATTTTCGTAGTATAAATAAGGAAATTTTTACGCATTTTCATCGGAAAAGTAGCCATTGTTTGAGATATGAAATATGTTCTATAAAAGGGTTATCCTTAGGAAGCAAGGGATACACCACAGAAGTGAAACATGTGGAGTGTACATGTTTTCTGGACCAGACTAGCTAGTTTCGGCCAATTAGGCCTCATCAGTGACCCTCAGATATTTTCAAAATTCCACAATGGAATCAATGAGCCCAAAGGACAAGAAAATATAATCTACACTATGATGTAGGGCAGGGAGGCGTTTTACCGCCGCCACACATTCCCGCACACCAGCTGTAGTGAAGTTAAATATGTTCTATAAAAGGGTTATCCTTTGGAAGCAAGGAATACACCACAGAAATGAAAAATATGGAGTGTACATGTTTTCTGGGCCAGACTAGCACTATGTCACGGGGACGTTTAACCGCAATTCATACAAAGCGAAGGCAGATCTTCCCTACATGTGGCCCAAACAATAAAACTATCAATTTTGGTCGGAAAAATGTTTTCGTAAACCATGAAAGAAGGTTTTATGCCACCCAGGCGTGTCAGGGTCATTAACGAGGTTGAGAATGGAGTACTGTTATAGTAATTTGAAGTGAAACAGTCTAGCGATATGCCAACATCTCTTAATGAACACCACTAGATAATTAACATCAGATGATGTTGAACATGATCACACCTATATAATTTTGAACCCCAAATTTTATATATTAAAACTGGGGTTTACAGGTGTGTGTGTGTTGGGGGGGGGGGGGGGGGGGGTTACAGGGATAAACCTTATTTTTCTTGTTTCTGCTGTAAAATATAGAATGTGGGTACTCGTTAGTACCGTCTCGATGAGAGGTTCTAACGTGTACCAACAGTCTATATTTTGAGCAGAAATATGAAAAATATCACAATTTCATTTTATATTTTTTTTTCGTTGCTGTAAAATATACAATGTTTGTATAGGCGCGTCTGGTGGCAAAGCATTAACAAGTCAGTGTAAGGAATATCCCTCTGAAGCCCACTTTATATAGAGAAATCGGAGATTAACGGAGGTTTACATTATTTTTTTCTTATCTCTGCTCTAAGACATAGATTGTGGGTACTCTATAGAACTGTTTCAATGAGGCGGTTCTAACGAGCACCCAGAGCCAATATATGTTTAGGGTAAAAGTAAGAACACGTTCGTAAACTTTCATAAGAAAAATGACTATTTTAGTGATATGAAAGAATGCATTATGTCGCAAAACTTACCGCTAATGAAACAAACCTGACAACCCTATAATTGGAAATAGACTATTCCAAACTTATTAGGTGAGAAATTATCATTGTCATGTTTAATGAAACGATCCTAGCCCCCAGTTCAGTCCCTATATCATTACGATAACACACCCGTGCGACATAGTGCATTTTTGTACATCGCCAAAGTGGCCATTTTTCTGATGAAAATCCGTGATATTTTTCTTATTAATACTGCAAACATATGTTGCGGGTGCTCGTTAGAACCGCCTCATCGAGGCGGTTCTAACGAGTACCCACAGCCTATGTCTTGGAGTAAAAATAAGAAAAATAATGTTTACCCCCGTTAACCCCAGCTTTCTCTATATAATGTGGGGTATAGGGGGATCTTCATTTCACGGACTTGTTCACGTGATGTGCAATCTACATTTAAAGACAATCGACCCACAAATGTCCTCAGTGCTTTGATGTATCAATGTTCACATTCATCATGAAAACAGGCCTATATTGACCCCCTTGAACCCCAATTTTATTTAGTAAAACTGGGGTTTACAGGGGTAAACGTTATTTTTCTTATTTCTGCTCTAAAATATAGATTGTTGGTACTCGTTAGAACCGCCTCGATGAGGCGGTTCTAACGAGTACCCACAATCTATATTTTGAGCAGAAATAAGAAAAGTATTGTAATTTTTCATCTGAAAATTTTCATTTTTGGCGATAAAAATGACAATGTATTTGTATAGGCGTGTTTGCAAAATGTTACCCTTAATTAAGGGGAATGTATACACCTGACATATTTTTCCGCCATTGTTCAAAGGGAGACAACTGTCTGGACTTCCTGTTTATTTTTCTATGGTCTCTTTCCTCAAAAGATAGGTCTGCTCTTAAAGGAAAGAATTTGCTCTTCAGGAGCAAATTCTTTCCTTTAAGAGTTGATCACTATTGGCATGGAAGACAAAATACTTTTGCAGTAATTGCCTCCCCTGAAAGTGTATTCATTACCCTTAAGGGCCTTAACGTAGGCGAAAATGGTACTAGCTTATTCCAATTCCGCTCAACAGCATCAATTTTGCAAGTGTAGACTCTTGCATTGTCCTGTTGGAGCAGAATCCCTTTGGAGAGTTTACCTCAGCGGTTTTACGCACATGTTATTGTACTTTTCTTTGCTAGATAGAAAGTCCAGCATAATAACTCCTTGTGCGTTCCAAAATACAGTTGCCATCACCTTGCCAGCAGAGGGTTGCGTCTTGACCTGGAGGCTTTGAGTTTTATTCTCTGGCTTATAATAAAGGGTCTCAGGTCCCATCTACAGTCCCTAGACGTGAAAGAAAATTACCTTCCTTTGACCTAAACCGCTTCACCAATGCGCTGCATACTGATGCCCTGGTTGCCATTTGCTCGTCGCTAAGGAAGGGACTGTTTGCTTGCGCATACCCAAGCGATCATGTTAACTTGTTAACACGCTACCATGTGAAATGTGTAAAGCATTCACTATTTGTTCCACCTTAATTTGCCTATCAGAGTACGTACGCCAGACCCGTACTTTATTACACATTTCTTCATCGGTGGCATCTGATAGGCGTCCAGACAAGTTTTCGTCTTCTTAAGACGTTCTACTGCGTTTGCATTCCCCAACCCAGAATTTAACTTTTGCATATGATGGTGCTGAAGACCCAAAAATATTGGTCACCTCGCAATGTATTTCCTGACCGGCCCAGGATTACAATGCGTACTTAAATTTTAAGTACCTACTTAAACTAAGTATTTACTTAACTGGCGTATAAAGTGAACTACAAAGAAATTCATTCGTTTAAGTCGATACTTAACCAAAGAAAATACTTAAATATTTAAGGTAACCCAGGTAGGTACCTTAACTTTTAAGATTTGACCTTGACACATGAATGTATATATCAATAACGGCAAACCTTTGAGCTTTTATTTTTCGAAATCACCAGTGATGCTCGGTAGCTCAAACGGTAGAGGGTTTTCTTGATATACGAGAGGTCCTGATTTCGAGTCTCGGTCGGGCCAATTTTTTTTCCTCCCTGTGGGGCAAGTCTACTTGCCATATAGGTACTGGGATGTATTTCTCCCTTGATTTGTCAAAGTGTGCGACGAACAGAGCTAAGTAAAAACTTCCTTTTACATAATACTGTTTATCATATATGACGTTATTGATAAGCAGTGGATAATGTCGTGTAATAAAAATCGTATGACCACACGTGTAATAAGACTTTGGCGGGATTACGTAACGTCATGACGACGTCCATGTCAACCATGCATTTTCTGTGAAGAAAAGTGTCAACTTTGATGGCGATAAAATCTAATTTCAAGTGGCCATATGATAAACAGAATCTTACACTCGTGGTCACTTCATATGGATTTTATGAAACTCGTTAAAGGCTCGTTTCATAAATTTCATATGAAATGACCACGAGTGTATTGTAAGACCCTCTATATAATACTGATGACAGGGCAATAATTAATTGTTTGGTGCGGGAAGGTTATTATACGTGAGAGGGGATCCTAAATGACTTGATTGTGTGTGTGTGTGTGTGTGTGTGTGTGTGTGTGTGTGTGTGTGTGTGTGTGTGTGTGTGTGTGTGTGTGTGTGTGTGTGTGTGTGTGTGTGTGTGCGGGGGGGGGCGGCGCATATCACTTTTGTCTGTTAGTTAAAAACTGATCCTGTGGCACATCGGGTCCATGTTCCTACGCTTATGCCCTGCTAGTTTTACGCATACACTGTTCACAACGTTCATGTGCCTTCGACGTCAACGCCCATTGAGATCATAGAGAACCATGGTTTAGGGTGTAGACTTGCGACACTTGACGTCATTGAAAATCATGTGATTCGATGCGTTCATGAAAGCGTGAACAGGCGTATAGGTTTACAATAGGTTTTACACTTGAAAAGTAAATATTAAGTATTTTGGCGTGAACAACTGTAACGTATGTCAACGATGTACTTTTGTTCGGCAAATGGTCAAGGTAAACGGTAAAGGCAATAAAATCCTATTTAAAATCCAATTCGAAGGCCCGTTTCGTAACTTTCATATGAAAGGACCATTTGTGTAAGATTCTCGATACCAAAATTAATGAAATACAAAGAAGTTTTTTTTTTGATTGATTGATTGATTGATTGATTGATTGATTGATTGATTGATTGATTGATTGATTGATTGATTGATTTGAGATTTAACGTCCTCGCAACACTATTTAGGTTTGATTTTGGAAGTGTTGATTCCAATTTTGTCGGACTGTTACCCGACATTGAGATGAAATTACATCTCAAGCCCTGTCGCCCAATGAAACCAAGAAGATTAATATGCATGGACGGCCCGACTTGCACCACTTTGCCTTGACAGGCTTAGACCTTCTAAGTGGTTACTGGAGGTCGCGTGTGGTCGTTGTGTACTGGTTGGGTGAGGCGAAGGCGACGTGTATCTTGCGTCACTGGGGCGTCCAGCTGATTGTGACAAGGCCTGCTTTCCTAGCAGCAGGTAATGGTAGAGGGAATGTTGTTATTTCTTCTGTTTCTGCACATCCAACCATTTGCCTCTTCTCCCTGCCTTCAATTAAAATGAGTTTGAGGCGTTCCACCTCCCTTTGTAAGCTCGTGCATGCGAGTAATTAAGTGGGTTTGTGAGTGAGTGAGCGCTTTATGTCTCACATCACTCATAAAAAGACGGGGAAATCCAAGATCGAATGTACAGTGATTTTTTATTCATGTTTTTCTTTTTCTTTTTTTCTTTTTTTTTTTTTTTTTTGTTTTTTTTTACTCCGACTGGAGCTACGGTTTTCTCCGTGTTTGTCTGTATGATGTTCGATCGTATCCTTTATGACTATTATCAGCTACATACATGTAATGATGACATCCGAAAACAATATCGTAGCTTGGGTAAAGTGTCGGAGTCTTCCCTGTTCTTCACCATAGCGCAGAATATGTTTATTTTCTTAATTATCGACTCTACCAGATTGTTTTGAATATTATTCAATACGACTGACGGCATGAGAAGGGTTGAATCATGGACAAACCACATAAAAACGATTCCGCCCCCGCCCCTCGGGGCTTGAAGAAACAGATTGGGCTGCATGGTGCTTCCATGCAGAGCTGAAACTGACCACACATAACGTAAACACGCCTATACAAATACAATATAAATTTTACCTCCATAAAAGGAAATTTTTAAGATGAAAAATTGTGGTATTTTTTCTTATTTCTGCTCAAAATATAGACTTTTGGTACACGTTAGGCTGTTGTAACCGGTACCCACATTCTGTATTTTAGAGCGGAAATAAGTAAACAAAAAGGTAGACCCCCTCCACCCTAAACCCCAGTTTTACAAAATAAAAGTGGGGTTCAAGGGGGTCAGAATTATATATAAGCACCCTAGTACTTGTAAACAGCTTGGAAGGACTAAGCCTGCCCAGGCAAAGTGGCGTGAGTCACACCGTCCACTGCATATAAGCCTTTTGGTTTCATTGGGCGACAGGGCTTGAGGTTTCATTTCATCTCAGAGTCGGTAAACATCCCACAAAATTGGAAGCGACGTCTCCAAAATGACCTGCATAGTGTTGACAGGGACGTTAAACCTCAATTCAAATAAGACTCCATAAAACCGAGCTTTGCATATTCAAATATTGTATGAGTTCTTGTTTCTGAAGGGACCCCATAGAAACAGCGTTTTGAATATTTCGTGGTGCTACTTTGTGACCAATGTTTGCCCGCACTATTTGAGATCGAGTGTGATCCTTCAATTACACAGGTTTTGTAGTATATAAAACATTTTTTCATGGTTTATGCAGTGAAACGGAAACTAAACCATCATATTTTCTATTGTCTCCATCCATTCAAGCAGAAGCAGAGATTATTGACAGATCGCGGGAAAGTTGTGGGCCGCCTACATCAATGTGTAATTGAAACTTACGTGCTAATCTTCGTGAAAATTTCCGTCAAAATTACGACTTCATCTGAAGTTAAATACTTAGCTAAGTAAATGAAATAGGGGGCTTTCGAATGCACTTTTTAAGGAAATACTTTACTAAGATAAGAACTCCTCCTTAAATCGTTAAGTCGACCTTAACTTAAGGAACGATTGTAATCCTGGGCCCTGTTCTCGTACCGAATTACAGCACGGTACTCAACTTTTGACGAACACCTTGCTTTTGCATCGCTAGCCATGTTTTATGAGTGAATCACACGATAAGTGTGCAATTTTGCCCTCATGCCTCAAGCATGTATTGAAACAAGGCATGCAAATCTTGGTTGTCTCTGTCAATTTGAAATGGGATAGGCTGATTACTTATTGACTTGCCCTCGTAGGTTGTGGGTGCTCGTTAGAACCGCCTCATTGAGGCGGTTCTAACGAGCACTCACAACCTATGTTTTGGAGAAGAATTAAGAATTATAATGAAAACCCCAGTTTTCTCCATATAAATGAGTTTAAGAGGGATAGGATGTGTATTACACGGACTGGTTTACATGATGAAGACCAGAACCATGATGCATATAACCCTATTGACTGAGCACGCGCTTTTGAAGACCTTAATCGGACCTGTTCTTTTCTCATGCGGTGGCTCATACATGTTCGTCGATGGATTATTAGATAAGGCTTAACCAAATTGTTCGTTGACTAATTCCAGCCATCGTAGAAATGTAGCAAATTGGTGTTGATAAATAGATCTCTAATTACAAGCTCCCCCGCTCTTTCCTTGTGTCTGTTTACCAACACTGACAATTCCGTGATTAAATCATACATCACAGAGGAGGTACGCAGCATTACAATACCACACCCTTGCGACATAGTACATTTTTTCACATCTCCAAAATGGCTACATGTCTGAGGAAAATCCGTGATATTTTTCTTATGAATACTGCAAACATAGGTTGTGGGTGTTGGTTAGAACCGCCTCAGTGAAAGGCTAGGTGTTCCCATTCCCCTTAATAGTGGACTTTTACAGCATTAAGTTGAAAGTAATTCATCACGAAAACACGCCTATATGATTTTAACTCCCTTGAACCCCACTTTTATATAGTAAAAACTGGGGTTGACAGGGTAAACCTTATTTTTCTTATTTCTGCTTTAAACTATAGATTGTTGGTACTCGTTAGAACCGCCTCGGTGAGGCGGTTCTAACGAGTACCAACAGTCTATATTTTGAGCAGAAATAAGAAACAAGAGGCCCATAGGCCGCTACGCTCACCACAGGTCATGTGGTTTGTACCATATACAGGCAAGGTGCCCATCTTGGTCATGTGAAAACAATACCACGAATAATGTTTAATTGCCTCACCCCATAGAGGCTTTTCATGTAATTTGGTTTCAATCAGCACAGCTCTTTTACTGGAGAAGAAGATAAAAATACCGAATCTGAGCCATCCAAGACAAAGGTCAGTAATGACCTTGACCTTTGGAATTAATAAACTTCCATTCAGCTAACTGCAAATATCATTTTTGATGTTGGAGTTTTACGGCCCTGTCAACACTAGTTAGTTGGTGTCGAGCCATCTCGGTGGCTAAGTATGTTGCGCGTCTGATTAGGCCTGATCATAGGACCGCGTGTTTGATCCCCGCCTTGTCAGCTACATATTTTTCGCGAAGATTGATCATGAGATCTTTTCGAAGTCCATTCTGTCCATTATGATAACACACCCGTGCGACATAGTGCATTTTCAACATCTCCAAAATGGCTACTGTTCTGTTGAAATTCCGTAATTTTTTTCTTATATATTGCAATCATATGTTGTGTGTGCTCTTAAGAACAGTCTCAATGAACCGCCTTATTGAGGCGGTTCTAACGAATGCCCACAACTTATGTCTTGGAACAAAAATAAGAAAAATAATGTTTACCCCCATGAACCCAAGTTTTCTATAGATTAAGTGGGGATTAGGGAGTGTCCATTTCACGGACTTGTTACCACACATATTTTGTTTCTGCGCAGGTTTATACATAAGCGGTTAGCCAATATAATGCACTTTCTTTCACTGACAACTACATGCAGCCTTCTTGAATCAGCGAAAGGGACAGAATGTCTTTGAAAACGACGAAGATGGATAAAGAGGGATAACTTAGCATTAAGCCTTTATTTCGGCGTGGATGGCTAATATGCTCTTTATCACTAACAGAGAAGTTGCAGCTTATAGATTTGTAACAATTTTGTTTTCGAAAAGAGCCATACAAAAGGTCCCTTAGCCGTTCTCCGATATATATTTTTCAAATGTCTGTGACCAGCAAAGGTTATGACGAGTCTGCGCAGAAGCACATTACGATTACATATCCGTGCGCCAAAATTTTTTTTCACATTTCCAAAATGGGTACTTTATTGATGAAAAACCGTGATATTTTTCTTATTCATACTGCAAACATATGTTGTGGTGCTCATTAGAACCGCCTCAATGAGGCGGTTCTAACGAGTACCCACAACCTATGTATTGGAGCAGAAATGAGAGAATTAATGTATACCCCAGTAAACCTCATTTTTCTCTGTATAAAGTGAGGTTTAGTGGATGTTCATTTAACGGAGTTGTTCACGTGATGTGTCCCGTAAGAGACTTTGCTTGTCACGTATGCGATAAGTACCTTTTTCTGATGGTCTGGCTCAACTACATCTTCGAGGCCCGGCACATGAGAAAGTGGTTCTTAGTTGTCTGCGATTGCGCGTGTAAAAGCAGGTTAAAGGTTTTGTCGCATATGTTCTTGCATGAAGCTGGGGTGGATCGGTATAAGGCGACATGTATTTTCCCGTCCTCTGTACCTTCTCCACCTGCTGAACCTGAGTATTAACATATGGATGTCAAATGGTTGATGCATATTCAAGTTGAGGGCGAACCAATGTTTTATATGCAACATCCTTTGTCTACCTAGGTGTGAAGACCAAATTACGTCTAAGGAATCCTAAAGTCCTAGTTGCTTTAGATGTTATCTCTAAGATATGTTGACCCCAATCAAGATCGTCAGTGATGGGGATACCAAGATATTTGGCGGAGTTAATTTGCTTGTCCGGAGGGTGTCGTGACACCCTTATTTAATGACATTTGGCCACATTGAACTTCATCTACCAATCGGCCGCCCACTGTGCCAGTTGATCCAGGTCATCTTGTAAAATAAGACAGTCAGAAGGAGAATATATTTTCCTATAAAGGATACAAACATCAGCAAACGAACGAACCGATGACCTGATATTATCAGGGAGACCATTGATGGACACCAAGAAGCGGACCGGTCCAAGGACCGAACCTTGGGGGACTAAAGATAAAACAGGGACTGGGTCAGACGCTTGGCCATCAAGTACAACTTGTTGTGAGCGCCCAGAGAGCCATGAGCTAATCTTGTACTATGTGTGGATCCTCTTATCCCATAGTAGTCCAGTTAATATAATAGCCTTCTGTGAGGTACCTTGTCAAAGGCCTTAGTGAAGTCTATGATGATCAAGTCAGTCTGTTTGTGGCCACGGTTTATGGTCCCATCCAGATTGACCACTATGTCATGGTAAAATTGAACTATTTGTGTTTCTCAAGACCTTTGACTTCGGAAATCATGTTGACAGTCAGCAAGAATGCTCTCAAAGGCTAGGTACTTGTTGATATTGCTAATATTTGCTCCAGGGTTTTGCAACAGATACATGTTAGAGACACTGGTCTATAATTTGCTGCATCATATTTTTCACCTTTCTTTCAGGCTTGGATAATATTTGCTTGTCGCCACTCATCTGGTTCAGTGCCCTGGGCAAGTGCAGGGCAAGTGATTCATTGAAAATAAAGGCCGTGCAATTAAGTCAGATTTTTTTTTATTTTCAGATGAAGAAATTGTCATGATACAAATATGATGTTTTATTAGAAACGTGCTTTTACACACACGTTCTTACAACTTGTTTCTTTGTGTAAATGCATTGTGTGTTCGATTCATTAGGTTTCCTATCCTGTCCTATCTTGAGTCGGTCTCTGACCATTTCTTCGACTAAGTGGGTTGCTAATTTTAGATTTTAGTTAAAATCACTGGATTATTTAGAATAAATAATTATTTAGCGAAGGTATGCTTTCACAAATCTACACCATACCTTTGCAGTCGTGGCATCTACCGATCTACCAAAGAAGGTAGGTAATCACAAGGAAGAACAGTTTTGGGGGGAAACATTCTTCAGGGCACTCCTGTAGAGGACTGGTTGGTACACGTATAAGCACCTAAAGAACAGTGTGTTGTTTAATTCTGATGCATCTTTTACACTAAAGCGGCAAAGTCAAAGCAGATTCTTTTGGCGATATGGCTTGAGACGTCATCTCATCTCAATGTCCGGTAAAAGTCTGACAAAGTCGGAAGGAACGTATTAAAAATGACCTTAATAGCGCTGACGTAAAACCTTAACATAAACAAATAAAATAGGTTCAGGTAACTTAAACGGGTGGAGACAATGTATCAGTAATTGTTTTAAAGAATTTTTCAGGAAAACTGTTAACGACAGGCCTCCAGGCATTGCCTCTCCTATTCGTTAAGCATGCCACAGATGCCATTTTGTTCCGCGATCACCACCATTCATACACCAGGACTGTGATATGGGAAGTTGGCCCCAATCTCTCACCAAAGAGATGGGGCTTGAAGAAATAGATGGGCTGCATGATGTTTCTACGCAGAGGTGAAACCGAGTACTGGTAAACCGCTTAGAGGATCTTGGCCTGCCAAGGCAAAGCGGTGCGAGTCGGACCGTCCATGTTTATTAACCCTATTGGTTCATTGGGCGGCAGGGCTTGAGGTGTCATTTCATCTCAATGTCCAGTAAAAGTCCCAGAAATAGAAAGCAACATCTACAAAATGACCTTTTCAGTGTTGACGGGGACGTTAAACCTTAAACAAACAAAACAAAATATCTTTTACACTACAGCGGCAAAGTCAAAGCAGATTCTTTTGGAGATATGGCTTGCGACCTCATCTCATCTCAATGTCGGATAAAAGTTTCACAAAATCGGAAGGAACGTATTCAAAATGACCCTTATAGCGTTGATGGGGACGTAAAACCTCAACATAAACAAATAAAGTAGGTTCAGGTATCTTAAACAGGTGGAGACAATGTATCAGTAATTGTTTTAAAGAATGTTTCAGGAGAACTGTTAACGACAGTATTAAGGGCTGGTAAGATCCAGTTCTTGACTGTTCATCTAAATGTGGGGAATTAGTCCAAAACACAGGAGACAGTATAAAGTTCTATTTTCCACTTTTAATTATTTTCAACAGTTCATCATATCAACACAATACAGTAATTGGCAACATTCAAATTACATGTACATTCAAAGTTCAATGTAGCAACTTAACAATTTCAACAATATTTTGCTGGTAAACTCCAAGCATCAATTTTAACTATTATTTTACGCCTTTACTGTTTAGTTGGAAATTCCTAACTGATTCTACAATTTTCAAAAATCTACAAATTCACACAAAACTAAAAAAGAAACGCCCACTAATCAAACAAACAAACTCTTATCAACCAATAACTTTTACGCATTAAACTTAGATGCTCAGTTCACATAAACTGTGAAAACTACAAACAACAAAAATGGTTTCCGCTGCCAAACTGGCTTTTTTAGCAAGATTAACATCTCAGTCTCAAAAACGTGTTTACTTAACTAAGTGAGAACTTAACCGGCTTATTCTACAATTCAATGCACGGCTTCCGTCAGGACGCGAAACCAAAATTAACTAATCATACATCAAAACATGCTAAAAGCTAGTCCGATTAGTCTAAAGGTTGAGACTTGTTTCTTTGTTTCAAAAATGCAAAAATGAACAAAATGAACAATTTTGACTAAAATTTTATATTTTAAAGGTAAAAATGACAATTTCAGAATCTGCTTTTTTTAAGGAACAGTTTGATACCAAACATGATAATCTAAATTACGCATTCAGATTTATTGCAAAATACCAAAATTTTGCATCATAATAACTCCTTCGTTGCTGAAAAACTTTGGCCTCCAAAGTTAGCTTTGTTATTTTTTTCCGTTGGTATATGTTTTTGATAATAACAGTATATACAACAAGGTATTTTGTACAAATCAAAATCAACATACAACAAAAAATCCTAGCATCCTTTACTTGACCATACATGCAATCGCCTACATTTAATAAATTTGCAAAAGTATGTACGAATGGTACATGGCGGTGATATCGTCGGTATAGCGGGACTGTTATAGAATACACGTTTGTATGTCTTAATTCTATCGCAAGTATGACAACGATGTCGATTAAATGCTAGTGAAAGCATGCTGACTTAGATTATCAATACGTACGCGCTTGGCAGTTATCCTCAACCATACATGTATCCGAGTCCTACCCAACGCCACTATACAAATGCAACTTGATGCAGGGTGCATGATGCGCTGCCTCGCAATGAAATTACGGACAAAATCATGCTTGCATATTATTATTTACATTGACAAAGTATAACGATCTATAGGTCGATGAATGTTTACTGAACATTACGTCACACGGGCCGGTCCATCTAATACCGTTATCTAGGGATGACAATGTCACCAGTGAATGCAAACTTCTTAAATAAAAGCTGAAACTCATTCTCATGCGCAACAATAGAACACATTGTGTGAATTATAATAGATAGAAAAAAATAATATGACAAAATTGTCGAGAAGAACTGAAAACTTAAAAACAAATACCTTACGCAATAATTTGATGGTAGGCATCGTTTTGAATGTAGGTTTACTGTGCGCAAATATGCTCGTGAATAACAAATAGCCGAGTGGTTACAGTTACAGCTCATAACCATTGAAGTCCTCGCGGTGGTGAGGGTGGAAGAGACACTCGGACGATGTAATTATTTTAAAACTTTTTTTTACCTTTTTTTTCTGTATTATATTTTTCCTGTTTCTTTTTTTTTTTGTTTTGTTTTTAATATCAGTATGTAATTCATTATTTTCAAATTTCAGCAATTCATATTAACTTGAATTTCATAATTTTAGAATTTCATATTTCGAAATTGCATTACAAAAACAGTTCTGATTGTTGGGCAGTGTCGGTAGATTCATCACCCTCAGAAGCAGTTTGTGTAATCGCAGTCCATGTGGTTAATGATTCGTTCCATTTCAACAGCGATGTCACTTTTACAATTGTCCTGTTCAGGCCCCCGCCCATTTGGGCTTGAAGGTGGGCTGCACGATGCTTCCACGCAGAGCTGAAACCAACCGCACGAGTACTGGTAAACTGCTTAGAGGATCTAAAAATAGAAGTGGAGGCAATGAGCAGGAATCGATATAATTAACCCACAGCTCCCATCAGAGACACCCAAGGGAAAGAAACACAAACACGAAACAACAGACTCCAATGGAAACACCAACAGCGGAAAGGACAGTTACTTTCCCCAAAAAAGGCCAATAGGCTATCCAAAAAAAAAAAATATAAGTGACACAAACACCCAAAGACAAAGCATAACAAAAATAAACCGTGACAGAAGAACCGCCTTGGAACGGTCAGCGGAAACGAATTCCACTTGGGGCGGGGGGGGGTGCTTAAATGGATTTTACGTGGCCACAATTCTCGCCCTTACTTCCGTCGCGATTAAGACAAATAATTTGTTCAGTCCGCATGAAGGCCACCTAAGCCTGCCCAGGCAAAGCGGTGCGAGTCGGCCCGTCCATGCTTATAAACCCTATTGGTTTCATTGGGCGACAGGGCTTGGGATGTCATTTCATCTCAATGTCAGGTAAAAGTCCCTCAAAACTGGCAGAAACATTTCCAAAATGACCAATACAGTGTTGACGGGGACGTTAAACCTCAAATAAAACAAAACAATAGTCCTGTTCAGCCTTTTCGACATGTGTTAAGCAACCAAACCATTCTTTTTCAACAATGCCTCCAATGCCTTCTTCGATCAGAGCCTTTATATCTGCCACGCGAAGCTGAAAATTTCATTGGCCAACATAGCCTGACAAATTTCCCCATATCATCTTTTTGGCAATCAGATCAGGATGGTATGGTGAAAGTTTTGGTTTGTATTGGAGTTTAACGGCCCAGTCAACACTATTTAGGTCATTTTTGAGCCGGTCAGTTTACCTATCCACACTTTCCTGGGCAGGCTTATACGTAAGCGGTTAACCAGTACAGTGCACATTCTTTCGCCAGAAAGGTATGGTGAAAGCCGCAGAATTGTGTGCCCGTGTCTCTTCAAAAGCTGGTCAACTCGATAAGGAGGAGCTGGTTTATTTCGTTTGCAAAGTTCCAAAACCTGAGGCTTGAACATTTCTTGCCACAGGCTGCATAAAACTGTGTATTTAAGGAAAAAAAAAGAACGAAAAATAAAAATGTTATTCAAAATTTGAGTTTCGAACCTACGACCTTCGGGTAACTAGGTCGTTAAAGTTCATGCATCAAACCAATACCGCCATATCATATTCCTGCAACGATGTCATATCAGAATAATATACAGCAAAGATTTGGTGAATTAACCGAGGGCAAAATTGGTAACCCCTACATAACGGTTTCCGATGGAATAATCCGTATGACGTAGTGTTCAGTAAACAGTCATCGATCTATACAACCTATTTTGTTTGTTACGTTTATATACAGTTTACAATAGTAGGCGTCCCTACTTCAGACAACAGTACTAGTACCCTTTGATTTGGACCAAGGCTGCATTTCCTATTTCCAGGTCTGAACAGCCCTGTCCTGCATAGTTGCTTCGGACTCAGATTGCTTAATGTTGGCAACAAATGTCCTATGTCGTGACGGGCTCAGATTGCCAACACAAGTTTATGCAACAATGCCCTGTATGACTATAGACTCAGATTGCAATAACAAGTTAGCAACAATGTCCTTAAACAAAAATGCAGAATGTATCTTCAATACACTACAATAAAACATGTTGCAACATCTTTAAATTACATTACAATCTATCTGACGAATAGCACTACGTTTTGGTATGGTTTGGAAAACTTAGACCGACGGAGCAGATGTCGCATAAACGACGTCCTCGAGGCTCCGACTTACGGTACCAGTTCTCAATTACCGGTATTATTGTTCCGTCCAGTAGATGTCTTCACACCACAGTAAATTCCAATTCACTCGTGCGTGTGGAAATTCTAAATGACACAGCCCCGCTAACGAACAACACTGCAATTTAGTTTTGGCATGTTTGGACAACTGACCTGCGAAGCCAATAGCAAATGTCGACGAGAGACTGCTGGGCTCGGGTTTGCAGGGACAGCTGCCAGTTACCCCAATCAATGCTATTCCGTCTAGCGAACTTGTCCTAAAATTACCTGTAGGCCTACCAGTCTGCATATGCTCTACTATTGGCACGTCCTATGTTTACCGCATAGACACATATCAGAAAATTCCCAGCGGAATAACTACATGTACATGTACAAATTATCATTAAAAATACTCAGTTGCTACTCGCAACAATTATAGTCGACTCCAGCTATCACGACTCTTGATAGCGAGTGTGCATCAACGAAATCTACCCAGCTATAAGCATTAAATTCGTCTGTACCATAGAACAGGTTGTCTCTGGGCACACGACAGTCTTAATCTTTTCTACACAGGTCAGATTCCTCCTTTCATTTCCCATATTAAAACTTGATTAATACCTACACGCCAAGCAAGGCTCGAAGCAGGGACTTTAATATTATTTAAAAAAGAAAAAAAAAAAACATTTCCGAACGAACCTACGTCCTCTATTATACGAGCGCATTACCGTGAATTTGCGTTTTATTCAGAATGACAACAATGACATATCTAATACCGCTTTTAGGAAAGTGCGAAACATACCGTACCCGATCCGCAATGGGTAAACTTAATCTGACAAAGGACTTACCCAGTACTTTTTTAAAAGCAAATTATGTTCAAAGTGTGCCCTTATGCTCGATATATTTGTAAAACCCTTTGATTTACGGAACGAAAAACAAGATACTTTTCGATGCTATATGCTCTAAAATTTTCAGAATCTGAACGAAAATCAATGCACTTGCTGTAGCCTAATAAGTTATACAAAAACGAACTCTTCCTGATTAGAATAGGCCTGCCGCGATGATGATTTTAGTGACAATGAATAAATTTCAGGATAACCTTTCTGCTAAAATCCGCCTATAACAAGCGATACGGAGAGAATAGTATTTCTACATTTAACCAAATAAAATGTGATTTGTGAACCCAATCCGACTTT
Source organism: Lucinisca nassula (assembly GCA_963580285.1). Taxonomy (NCBI): domain Eukaryota; kingdom Metazoa; phylum Mollusca; class Bivalvia; order Lucinida; family Lucinidae; genus Lucinisca; species Lucinisca nassula. The sequence goes on along the minus strand of OY757022.1, from coordinate 13,307,330 downwards.
GAGCCGAAGCATCTTCACAATTTTTGACAATAATAATAATAATAATAATAATAATAATAATAATAATAATAATTTGTAACATTTTTTTTTTATTTATTTTTTTTTTAACGACCCAAAATATACCAAATTTGACTACATGTGTGCCATGACATGTACGCGTAGCTGCACTTAGAAACAAAACAACGTTTCTTCATACTTTGATTAATAAAGTTTTACATGTAGTTTCAGCGGGTAGATGGGGTACCTCCATCAGTAGCACTATAGTCAACAAATTTTCATTTGTTTAGGGTTGCTTACAACTACATGTGAAAGGTTGGTGCTACAAGCAGATTTTTTTTTCTTTTTGTGTGCGTCCTTTAGAATATATTTCTTAAATATTTATTGAAGTATGTGTTTATTTTAATCGTTTAAAAAGCATGCATTTTACATGTACGACATACGAGTATATAAGAAAGTTTATGATATACTTTCCATATCTGCCCAATGCATGAATTGCGGGGACTCGACTGGACCGTGTCTATCGAGTACCCACAATCTATGTTTTTAAGCAGAAATAATGAAAATAATGTAAACCCCCGTAAATACCAGGTTTACTACATAAAAGTGGAGTTTGATGGGGTAAAAGCTACATAGGATCATTGATTCCATTTTGGAATTCTGAAAATATCCGAGGGTAGTTGGCCGAAACTAGCTAGTCTGGCCCACAAAAAATGTACACTCCATATTTTTCACTTCCATGGTGTATTCCTTGCTTCCAAAGGATAGCCCTTTTATAGAACATATTTAAAGAATTGTATTCCAGAACGAAAGTTATGCTTTAACATCGAAATGAGAAAATTTAAAACTATTTGATGGACAACAAATTACGGACTAGTAAACATATCTTTATAAAAATATTTTGAACAACGCACCTCCTTTTTTAATTTCCGGTTGTATTGAAATCAAGAAATGTTGACCAAGTAAATATCGAGACAGCAGTGTGCGTTGCAATGTTGTGTCCATATGAAGGTGTCAAAAATGCATACTTATGTCGCATGAAGTATGAAAAAATAACATTTTTCATAGGTTTTTCGCCTTAAATAAATATCAAGGGTATTATATTTTCAGTTGCATATAGGTGTACATCTACATTTACGTTGAAATCAAAACATACAACTTATATACTCTATTATACATTCCCCATAAAACTCTAATGTGTCAAGTAAAACGTGTTAGCAAACATGTTCTAAAATATAACTGAGGTCTAAAAAAGACAAAAAAAAATAAAAAAATGATATCATCACGAACGTAAATATGAAAACATTTTAACTCAACAACATAGAAAAAAAAACTGAAAATAATACCATTAACTTCATCCTACTCAAGTCTTTATATTAAATGTATGTTCTTCTAAACTGTTCATAAATTTATTCGGGCGAGCACACTCTGTAAAATGCCTCAACAATGCTACACCACTCACAGTTCAAATCCTCACTATTCGTCTGATTGTTCACATCTTTGTATGCTTGTAGATTTTCGAAGCATTGTCGCACTGCATTCGATAACTTAGTCTTATCGTCATGTAGTTTCTCGCATGCAGAGTTTACCAAGTTGAAACTCTCCTTCAGTTGTCTGTTCCTCTCCTCGAGGTCTGCATTCTTCAGGCGACAAAGTTCGGCATCGAATTTGTAGCAGTTAAGTGTCTCCATCATTTGTTCCATTTCTGTCGAGTGTCGTTGTTGCAGAGTACACTGCACCGAATTCACCTTTTCAAGTTCGCGTTGAAGCTCGGAAATGCGAGTGTCTGATAGTTCTAGACTGCGAACTAATGCATTGTTTACCACTGTATGATGGTCGTCTAGTCTAGAGAAAACTTTACAAAATTGCTTATATGGCAAGTCGGCACCCGGTAGTAAAGAACATACCGCTTTCCTCTCCTCTGGTTTAGATTTTGAATAAGACTGCTTTTCCTGAAACACCGTGTTACTTTCTTGCTGAAGTTCTAGATTGTCAAGTTCAAAGAAAGGCAGTCCCGAACAAATTGTTTTATTTTCGAGAAATGTTTATCTACGTTTGAAGTCCCTAGTTCTCGTTGACTTACTTTTTGTTTTCACGAAGTGTTCCTGATCAGCCCTGTTGAAAGTCGGCTGTTGATCCCTGAACGGCGTTCGTGTTGTTACTGGAACATGGATCACCAGTACTGGAGGCTGTCGCAACTGTCCATAAGGCAGCCAGTATGGCCTACCTAAGCCACCGTAGAAATTTACAAAGTTCACTTTCTGTCTCCTTTTATAATCCATGATTTTCACGAGATCGCGTAGCAAGCTTAAAAGATGCTACCCGGATTCTCCACCAAGTTATTAAGGGCTGGTAAGATCCAGTTCTTGACTGTTCATCTAAATGTGGGGAATTAGTCCAAAACACAGGAGACAGTATAAAGTTCTATTTTCCACTTTTAATTATTTTCAACAGTTCATCATATCAACACAATACAGTAATTGGCAACATTCAAATTACATGTACATTCAAAGTTCAATGTAGCAACTTAACAATTTCAACAATATTTTGCTGGTAAACTCCAAGCATCAATTTTAACTATTATTTTACGCCTTTACTGTTTAGTTGGAAATTCCTAACTGATTCTACAATTTTCAAAAATCTACAAATTCACACAAAACTAAAAAAGAAACGCCCACTAATCAAACAAACAAACTCTTATCAACCAATAACTTTTACGCATTAAACTTAGATGCTCAGTTCACATAAACTGTGAAAACTACAAACAACAAAAATGGTTTCCGCTGCCAAACTGGCTTTTTTAGCAAGATTAAAATCTCAGTCTCAAAAACGTGTTTGCTTAACTAAGTGAGAACTTAACCGGCTTATTCTACATTTCAATGCACGGCTTCCGTCAGGACGCGAAACCAAAATTAACTAATCATACATCAAAACATGCTAAACGCTAGTCCGATTAGTCTAAAGGTTGAGACTTGTTTCTTTGTTTCAAAAATGCAAAAATGAACAAAATGAACAATTTTGACTAAAATTTTATATTTTAAAGGTAAAAATGACAATTTCAGAATCTGCTTTTTTTTAAGGAACAGTTTGATACCAAACATGATAATCTAAATTACGCATTCAGATTTATTGCAAAATACCAAAATTTTGCATCATAATAACAGGCCTCCAGGGATTGCCTCTCCAATTCGTTAAGCATGTCACAGATGCCAATTTGTTCTGCCATCACCAACATTCATACACTGTGATATGGGAAGTTGGTCCCAATCTTTCACCAAAGAAATGGGGCTTGAAGAAATAGATGGGCTGCATGATGCTTCTACGCAGAGCTGAAACCGACCCGCACACGAGTACTGGTAAACCGCTTAGAGGATCTAGGCCTGCCAAGGCAAAATGGTGGGAGTCGGACCGTCCATGCTTATTTATCCTATTGGTTCATTTGGCGACAGGGCTTGAGGTGTCATTTCATCTGAATGTCGAGTAAAAGTCCCACAAATAGGAAGCAACGTCTCCAAAATGACATTTTCAGTGTTGACGGGGACGTTAAACCTTAAACAAACAAAACAAAACATCTTTTACACTACAGCGGCAAAGTCAAAGCAGATTCTTTTGGAGGTATGGCTTGAGACGTCATCTCATCTCAATGTCGGATAAAAGTTTCACAAAATCGGAAGGAACGTATTCAAAATGACCATTATAGCGTTGATGGGGACGTAAAACGTTAACATAAACAAATAAAGTAGGTGCAGGTATCTTAAACAGGTTGAGACAATGTATCAGTAATTGTTTTAAAGAATGTTTCAGGAGAACTATTAACGACAGGCCTCCAGGGATTGCCTCTCCAATTCGTTAAGCATGTCATAGATGCCAATTTGTTCGCCATCACCAATATTCATACACCAGGACCTGTGATATGGGAAGTTGGTCCCAATCTGTCACCAAAAACCGACCCGCACACGAGTACTGGTAAACCGCTTAGAGGATCGAGGCCTGCCAAAGCAAAGCGGTGAGAGTAGGACCGTCCAATCTTATTAACCCTATTGGTTTCATTGGGCGGCAGGGCTTGATGTGTCATTTCATCTCAATGTCGAGTAAAAGTCCCACAAAATTGGAAGCAACGTCTCCATAATGCCCTTTGCAGTGTTGACGGGGACGTTGAACCTTAAACAAACAAAACAAAACTCACCAACGAGTTAAATATGTTTTATAAATGGGTTATCCTTTGGAAGCAAGGAATACTTAACTTAGTTACACTATCCTCAGCACCTTTAGCTGTGGAAATGATTGAATCGGGAAGGGAATTCCAATCTCTAATGGTCTGAGGTATGAAAGATTCTTTGCACATGTCAGTTCTGGCAGTAGGGGTCTGAAACGCCAGTGAATGGTGATTTCTACAGCGCCTAGCTGGGGGTCAAGGTCATCTCTTGAAAAGCTGACAGCACCCTTTAGACCTTTGTATAGCAGTATTAGCCTGCTATCTCTTTTCCTTTTCTTGAGAGACTCCCATCTTATTTTTCCTAATATTCCAGTCAAACTCCCAGTTTCGAATCAGTAATTGCTTGTTATCTAGTAACTCTATTTTTATTTTTTTTTTATTTTATATTTCTTAGACTTAATGTGGCAGACAAAGGATAATGCATACGAAACACTTGTTCTCTCTCAGCTGAGGTATGTATTGGCGGTTTGGCATCCCAATTTTATTTCAGATTCAGTAGGTTGAGAAGGTCAAGAAGACAGCAATCAAGATTGTCAGCAATGGTGATGCCAAACTATTGGCGGATTTAATCTGGCCGTGAAGTGAGAGGTGACTATTTTTTACCCGTTTCTAAAGGCACTTTTTTACAAAAAAAAAAAAAAAAATAAATAAATAAATCAGATTTAGTCCCACCTTATTGTAACGTTACCATCCATTGCGACATGGTGCATTTTTTCACATCTCCAAAATCGCTACTTTTCTAGTGAAAATCCGTGATATGTTTATTATTTTTGCTGCAAATATAGGCCGTGGATGCTCGTTAGGACCGCCTCATTGGTGCGGTTCCAAGAGTACCCACAACCTATGTCTTGGAGTAGAAACACGAAAAAATATTTTTACACCCCGTAAACACCAGTTTTTATCTATATAAAGTGGGGTTTACGGGCGGGTCGTTCATTTCATGGACTTGTTCACGTGATGATTAATAAATGTGCCCCGAATTAATTTTTTTTTTTTTTGTTGTTGTTTTTGTTTTGTTATTCTACAGCTTCAGTTTCAGCTTTTTTAAAAGCTATCCTTGTATCAGCTACAGTAAATCATCGCATTTCAGCGAATGCAAGCGCGAGAGGGTTTATATACATGTATTTTTGCTCACGGGGTACATGGGAAATATTTGCCCTTGCGCTGTCCAGTCTCCTTTGCAGCGTAACAAGTATCACTCAAATGCACATGTGTGGCATAGTAACAGGGATAGACAAGTGACTTCTGGCATGAGGTTTCATCAATGTCTCCTTCACATGTCTGTGGGCCGCAAAGGTTTTGGCGGGACTGCACTTACCCGCTTTCCTGAGCATTTGCTGGTTGCCTATGTCATTGCGAAAACACGAATTATGATGAAACTAGAAATGTGTCAATACAACACAAATGCCCCCGTCCAGGGGCCTACCCCCCCCCCCCCACACACACACGCAAAAAAACGACTCATATTACAATAACACCTGTCATTGGACAGCATAACTCCCCTGGAAAAGTGTCCTTAGGCCATTGGCATAAATTGGTGTATGGCTGATTAAACCTTGGAAAACTATCAACATCACGGGGGTAATACCATTTTCTATACCTGTGTTGTCGACCGAGCCGGTACTGTGTAAAGCTGCTGTCGACCGAGAAATACCGTTGTCGACCGAGCAGTACGGATGTCGACAGAGGAGGGTAGTCGATAAATTCGCTGTAAATGTGTTATTTTTGTGTATGTCTGTCCATTTTTGTGGTATCAAATCGTTTATGAAATAGTTTGCTGTTGTTTCAAGTGTTTTGGAAGTCTAACTGATAGCCTGTTTTGACGCTTAGCGGAATTAAACGGGAAAATATATAAAATAAGTACTTCCGGGGAAATGCGTGGCTCTTATTCAGTGTCATGGAATATCGAGGACGAAATGATGCAGATACATCATTAACATACGCGATAACCTTTTATTTGTGTGTCAACTTGTCTTTATATGCATCTGTGGAACTGTTTATAGTTTCATCGATACGGCTGTCGATGAAGTGAAAGTTTGCGGGGTACAGTTGTCGACGTTACTGGGTACGGATGTCGATGATTCAACGAGAGTGTAGGGGACAGATTTACTGGAAATTAACCCCAGTTAAACAATGAAATACTTTTGCATTCTTCGCCAGGCTTTGTTTGTTTGTTTGAAATGGCTGATTGATAATGAACTATCGTTGCTTTGTTTTGTTTGTTTGATTTGAGGTTTAACGTCCCCGTCAAGACTGTGAAGGTCATTTTGGAGACGTCTCTTCCAACTTTGTGGGCGAAAACCTGAGTATCCGGAGAAAAAACACCTGACCTTCCGTTGCAGAATTTGGCATCTCACTTGTGACCCGAGCGAGGCTCGAACCACAGCGGTGAGAGACCTAATGATCAAGAGTCAACGCTCTTAACCACTAGGCCACGGAGGCCCGTCAACAATGAGATTGGTCATTAGGTTTTTAGCTCACCTAGCCGCAAGCTCAGCAAGTGAGTATACTCCTTCCCCGGCATCCGTCGTCGTCCGTTCACATTCTGCAAACATCTCATCCATCACGAAAACACGCCTATGTAATATTGACCCCCGTAAACCCCACTTTTATATAGTTACACTGGGGTTTACAGGCGTATATATTATTTTTCTAATTTCAGCAAAAACAGATTGTGGGTATTCGTTAGAACTGCCTCGTCGAGGCTATTCTAACGAGTGACCTCAATCTATGTTTAGAGCAGAAATAAGCCAAATTCAGCAAAATTCAGTGCGAAATGTTTCATATTGAGGCCGTTTTACTATTTATTCCGTATTTATGGATATCCATAATTATTTATGGATATCCATAATTCGAATTATCGATATCCATAAATCGATGTGAATTAATGATATACATAAATCGAATAATGGATATCCATTATTCGATTTATTGATATCCATAAATCGAATTATGGATATCCATTATTCGGCTGGTTTATGGATATCCATTAATCAAATTATGGATATCCATAAATCGAATTATGGATATCCATTAATCGTTTTATGGATATCATTAATTTAGATCGAAATATGGATATCCATTAATCGAATTATGGATATCCTTAATTCGAATTATGGATATCCATTATTCGGCTGATTTATGGATATCCATAAATCGAATTATGGATATCCATAATTCTCCTCTGCATATAAACCTAATGAATAATGACTGCTCCCTTTGCAACAACAAAAAAAAAAAAAAACTCGACTATTCGCGTCAGATTTCCGATTTAGGTGTGAAATAAAAGCCGGGATGGAGGGGGAGAAAATGTCGGGTAGGCTTAGTGGTGGCCTATGGTGTGGGAAAGATATTTTTTTTTGATTTGAGGTTTAACGTCCCCTTCAATGTTATTTAGGGAATTTTGGAGACGTTGCTTCAAGTTGGTCATTAAGCGTTCATTGAGATTAAATGACATCTCAATCCCACCGGCTTCGGTAGCTCAGTCGGATGCGCGTCTGACTGGTGATCAGGAGGAAGCAGGTTCGATACCTGCCGGGGTCGGCAACATTCTTTCGTGGAGATTGATCATGAAATATTTTCTATAGTCATTCTCTCCCTTCCGCTGATTCAAGCAGGGCAGTTGTCAGTTTCTGCCGAAAGGATGCGCACTGTACTGGTTAACTGCTTACGTATAAGCCTGCCGAGGAAAAGTGTAGATAGGTCAACTGACCGGCTCAAAAATGACCTAAATTAGTGTTGACTGTGCTGTTAAATTCAAATACAAACAAACAAACAAACAAACAAACATCTCAATCCCTGTCGCCCATTTGACAGACTTAGACCTTCTAAACGATTTAACAGTACTCTCAGCTCATGCAGCCAAATCTATTTCTCCAAGCGCCAATGGGCGGGGGCCAGGAGATATATCTGAATCTGCTTGGTACTCCATACATCTCAAGAAGAGGATTTGTTTGTTTGATTTGAGGTTTAACGTCCCCGTAAACTCTGTAAATGTCATTTTGGAGACGTTGCTTCCAATTTTGTGGGACTTTTACCCGACCTTGAGATGAAATGACATCTCAAGCCCTGTCGCCCAATGAACCAATAGGGTTTTTTAACATGGACGGACCGACTCGTACCGCTTTGCCTGGGCTGGCTTAGATCCTTTAAGCGGTTTACCAGTACTCGTGAGCGGGTCGGTTTCAGCTCTGCGTGGAAGCATCATGCAGCCCATCTATTTCTTCAAGCCCCGATGGGCAGGGGCCGTCAAAAAGAGTGTTATATGGATATATGTTAATACTATATATAACGACCGTGTGCATTTTTCTCCAGAAAACATGCGCGGATTGCCTGTTTGGATCATTATAATCTTTCGTCCGATTAGGTGCGCAGTCCTCATAGAGGTGATTCCAGAGGGACCGGATGCGTTGACCGGAATTACCAGATCTTACGGCTGGTTCCGATATTTAACTGCACACATGGCGGGCGTTCAGCGTATGCCGTCCGTTGCTTTGGAAGCCTTACGGGCTGAAAAGGCTGCACGGCAGATAGGTCCCTTTGACCGGCCATCATCTTCCAGCGATGATGAAGGCCTTGAAGATTTTGAAGATTTTTACAATAAACAATCACGTGTTTTAGGGAGAAATCATTACACCAAAAGCTTTGGCGGTGATTTGTGGATATCCATAATTCGAATTATGGATATCCATAAATCGATCTGAATTATAGATATCCATAAATCGAATTATAGATACCCATTATTCCGCTGATTTATGGATATCTATAAATACGGATTAAATAGTAAAACGGTACCCCATACGTGTTTTCGTAATGTCTGAAAACCGATTGGCCAATCAAAGCCAACATGTTTTGAACCTCTTTGGGTAGGGGGAACGCTAGTTTGTTCGCGACATCTGGGTCACATGACCAAGATGGCTATCACACCCATATATGGTTAAACCATTGAAACGCTTCTCTAGGACCAGTCAAGAAACATTGTATGTAACAGATAGGACTCCAGCACATAATAATTTGTTAAGATGATGATCTTAGGATTACCCCGAACTTATCTCCAGACACGGTCAAATTTTACAACCTGTCCTTTTCTATAGGAAAAATTAAAATAATTAATTTTTCAGAAACTATTACAGCCAGTGAAAGTTGGTAGGCAACTAGTTGAGATTCTTCACATGTGTGTGGATTTGGTGAATGAGTGTTTGAGTTTTTCGTCCCACCAACAACTAAGGTCATAATGGAGACGGCACCTCGGTTTAAAGACTCATCCGAATGTCCGGAGAAGCCAGGGATCGATCCTGCGACCCCAAGTTTTCAAGGCGAGTAGCGTAACCACTACACCACGGAGGCGTCTGTGTGGATTTGGTACCGATTCCTCACATGTGTGAAGTATTGGTATCAAATACACTCTTGTGTGGGAAATTGGTACCAATTCTTATCATGTGTGAGGAATCGGTACCAGTTCGATACATGTAAGACAGGTGTAATAGTAATTGGTACAAATTCTCCACACCCCATAAACACAGGTCACAGGTGTGACGATTACTTACCATTTCTTTACACGTCAGACATTGTCAACGAAATCTTCACGTGTGAGGAATTGATACCAATTCTTCACACCCTATAAAAAGTCGCACTAGTTTTTCACAGGTGTGACGAATACTTACAAATTCTTTATAAGTCAGAAAATTCAGACATCAAAATTTTTCGAAATTGACCATATGTAAATTTGGGTGGAAATTTAGGAAATGAGAAATTTACGGTTCAACAAAGCCATTCCTAGACATATTGGAAGTGTTGGTGGTGACAGTGACGCAGGTGTGTGGCAAGGTATAGATGAGTCTAGGACGCCACCGGTCGCTTACGAAATACTATCACACGGTTCCGTATTTTTGCGCATGCACAGTTTTGTGTGGGAAAAAATATAACCATTGTTCAGACTGCTCCGATAGCAGTCATTAATTTCTTTGAATATGACAATTTTAAATATAGCGTAAGGTAATGGTGACGTATGTCTTGCGTCACTGGGGCGTCCACCTGATATTGGCTGACGGTTGGGTAAGACCTGCTATCCTTGCAGCAGGTAAGAGTAGAGGGGAGTGCTCTTATTCCTTCTCTTTGTACACTCCATTCATTTTCCTCTTTATCCTCTGTTATTACTTTAACCTACGATCTCTTCTAATGTTTTTCTTCCTTTCTCTGGGAGATGAGACAAAATTACCCACAGGGGTTGACGTGTCGTTAAACCCAAAACAATTAATAATCGAATAATTGACTGACAATGGTCGCGTCATATTGCGCTAACCGCAAGGAAGGATTAACACCCAGACGGGTTCAACATGTGGATGAAAAAGATCAATCGTTTACGACCTGTAGCCGTGTTGTTTGAATATGGAAATTCACCGGCCCCGCGACCCTCGCCCATCGAGGCTTGAAAAAATAGATGGGCTACATGATGCTTCAACGCATAGCTGAAACCAACGCACACGAGTACTGGTAAACCAGTTAGCCAGCGACGTCTCCAAAATGACCTAAATAGTGACGGGGACTTTAAATCTCAACTAAAACAAAGAAACAACAAACGAATTACCGTCCCCGCCAACACCATTTGCGTCATTTTTTAGACGTTGCTTCCTATACCCACATTGAGATTAAATAACATCTCAAGCCCTGCCACCAAATAAAAAAAATGTAGTTTATCATGTTTATAGCGGTTTTGTTTGAACTGAGGTTTAACGTCCCCGTCAACACTATTTAGGTCATTTTGGAGACGCTGCTTCCAATTTTGTTGGACTTTTACCCGACATTGAGATGAAATGACATCTCAAGCCCTGCCCCCAATGAAACTAAAAGTCTTATATGCAGTAGGCGGTCCGACTCACACCGCTTTACCTGGGCAGGCTTAGTCCTTCTAAGCGGTTTACCAGTACTCATGTGTGGTCAGTTTCAGCTCTGCGTGGACGCACCATGCAGCCCAATCTGTTTCTCCAAGTCCCTATGGGCGGGGGCGAGAATTTATAGCGGTTTTACCAGTACTCATGTGCGGTCAGTTTTAGCTGTGCGAACCCAGGACCTCTCGTATACAGTAGAAACACTCTACCGACTGAGCTACCGGGCCACATCTTCGACCTTTTACATCCCCAACCCCCGCCTAATGAGATTCGTCCCGAAAACCTAAGTTCTATCAAGTCTGGCTATGGGACTTTCATGTTCAGATTTTTCAAAGTATCGCTTCGAAAACTCTGCCTTAACTGCTCATTTTTTTTTCTGGCAAATCAGGTCAAAGATTTATTCAGGGCCCCGTTACTCAGGGTATGAGCATTAAACAAGCACCCATTTAAAACATACAGCAAAAGGCAGCGGCGGTGAACAACAAATAGCATGTACATGTATAATGGAATAGTAAAAAGAGAATTCGGAAATTAGGACATATCTGCCAAGTACTGTTGTGATTCAAAAGATTTTGAAGTTTGATTTTAGGTTTAACGACCCCGTCAACACTGTAAAGGTCATTTTGGAGACGTCGCTTCCAATTTCGTGGGACTTTTAACCGACAATGAGATTAAATGACATCTCAAGCCTTGCCGCCCAATGAAACCAATATGGTTTATAAGCATGGACGGGCCGACTCGCACCACGTTGCCTGGGCAGGCTTAGATCCTCTAAGCGGTTTACCAGTAGTCGTGTGAGGGTCGGTTTCAGCTCTGCGCGGAAGCATCATGCAGCCCATGTATTTCTTCAAGCCCTGATGGGCGGGGGGGGGGGGGGGGGGGCACTGAACTGCAGTATAAAAGTCTATGAATGTTGTGGATGAAATGACAAACACTATGCTTAAAAAATCTTATTTGTCCTTAGTTTACTGTACACACGCACGCTTGACTTGTTACTTTTTGCCACACAAGACTGCGCATGCGCAGCGTTACCAAGGAAGTTAATCAGCCTAAACTCATCTATACTGTCTTCTTCTTCTTCTTCTTCTTCTTCTTCTTCTTCTTCTTCTTCTTCTCTATTAAATCATATTATGCCGATTACTAAATTTCGTTTAAATATACACGTGTAGCTTTTTAAAAAATCTTAGAAAGCCTTCCGTAGACAAGTTATAGGATACAGCGGTCTTGAACAGTTCTGCGTTGTGTTTTCCAGGGTCCGACACTTGCTGCAAAACTGCATCTGGTGAGGAAATCACGACGAACATACTGACATTGACCAACCGTGAGCATTTGTATACCCACAATTCCAAACAACTTATTAGAAACCATATTACCGCTGATAGGTGACTTTTGTTTCAAATACAGCTAAGCACGGGACATGTCAAGACACTGTCCAGTGAATCCCCGTTAGGAATGACAAAAAGTCTGTTCTACTATCAACATAGACAACTGATAAACTATTAACATGTCAGTACAGTTATGTGGTTATGTTTGTTTGTTTGAGGGAGGTTTAACGTTCCAGTCAACACTATTTGGGTCATTTTGGAGACGCTGCTTTCAATATTGTGGAACTTTTACCCGACATTGAGATAAAATGTCATTATACGCACGGACGGTCCAACTCGCACCACTTTGCCTGGGCAGGCTAAGACCCACTAAGCGGTTTACCACTACTCATGTACGGTCGATTTCTGCTCAGCGTTAACCATTTATACCTCCTTTACTTAAATATGCACTTTCGCACACATAACAAACGCAAAATCAAAGCACTAAGAGTACTGGTTGGTCTATTGTCGCTGACTATAGGTCGGAAAAAGTCCTGGACTGTGATTTAAACTGCTTAATTTACCCTTGAAATCAGATTTTTAAGTATATAGTGCAAATCTTGATCAGACGCCGCATTCTGTGGCGTCTGGTCTGGGTCTTCACTGTTTGTCAAGCCAAACCTATGATTCCAAGATAACCCTCTTACACAATACTCTGACCTCAGTCACTGCGGCTGTTTTCTATAAAAAAAAGTAATTCGGACAAGTCTGTGATAGTCACGTGGACTGAAGAGCTTTTCTGGTTAGGAATTTTGGGTAGTCGGAAAAGGAGCTCTTCACGAAAACACGCCTATATAATTTTGACCCCCTTGAACCCCACTTTTATATAGTGAAACCGGGGTTTACAGGGTTAAACCTTATTTTTCATATTTCTGCCCATATACACAGATTCTGGGTATACTTGTTAGAACCGCGCGTTCACACAATCTATTTTTGGAGCAGAAATATAAAAAGTATCAGATAATTTTTTTTCTGAAATTTTTCATTTTTTGGTCGATTGTTTATCAATCGACCTAAAGATATAAAGGACAAAACCTCTATTAGTGCTGGAGTCCACGTGACTATCACTGATTTGTAGGAATCCACGCAGATTATTTATAGAATTTTATCGCAGTGAGGTCAACGTGTTTACGTGAAAAGGTTAACTGTAAAGTCTGGGCTGGAATCATGGGTTGGGCTAGGCAAACAGTGTAGACCCAGATCAGACGCCACAGAACGCGGCGTCTGATCAAAGTCTTCGCTGTTTGCTTAGAGTATAGGAATTTAAGGGTCAGGCGCAGAAAAACGCAGCGTCTGATCATTGTCTAAACGGTTTGCTTTCAGTAAAGGAGTTTAAGGGTTAAACGAAACAGTCCACGCTCAGGCCCATTTTTCCTAACTACAATCAGAGACAATCGACCCACGAGTACTCTCAGTGCTTTGATTGTTTTTAGGGTAAAATTTTCAATTTATTTTAATAGGCACGTTTTCGTAAAGTCTGCTGATCAACCCTACTGTTTGTCATGGCATTTGTTGAGAAATATTCATCTCTGCACATGCGCTTGAAGTTCTAAGCTCAAAACCTAAACAACGGACCTCCGTGGCCTAGTGGTTAAGAGCGCTGACTCTTGATCATTAGGTCTCTCACCGCTGTGGTTCGATCCTCGCTCGGGTCACATGTGAGACGCCAAGTTCTGCAACGGAAGGTCAGGTGGTTTTTCTCCGGGTACTCCGGTTTTCGCCCACCTCTGATTAACGATCGGCTCGATATGAGTGAAATAATCTTGAAAGGGCCGTAACCCCCCCCCCCCCCAAAAAAAAAAAAAAAAAATAAATAAAAAATAAAAAAATAAACATGAATGTTAATATTGACGTAGTCAATATTCAATTTCGTTATGGCCTTTCAAACAAATTTGAAATGTTTAAGCATTTAAACTTCAAGCGCCTGTGATCTTTCCGACATTATTCTTCAAGAGCATTTGCACAGGTTTACATTTTTTTTTTTAATTTCAATCTGATTTGGCATTTACATGTTCAAGTGTTTACATCAGTGACCAGCCTTGTAGCCCGTTGTGTAAACTAAATATGGGAGAGTTAAGGATGGAGTTATTCTTGGTGATTGTTGCGACTTTAAGACACCAGTTCGCACAAAACATACATTTTTCTTCATGGCTCCCAGTGAAATCTGCCTTATAGTGCAGATTTTACTAATAATCATAGAATAAATCAAGTTTTTTAACAGCAGTACATGAAATGTAGTTTGTATATTTCGTCGACAGTCGTATCAATCAGACTAGGATACCGTCGACGGTCGTATTTCTAATAATCGACATCCGTATCCCGACATTTTTCAAAGGTCTATAAAAACTCCCAGAGTGCATGAATTATGTCAAACCCACGTTGTTGTCGAAGTGTAAATGGTGGATAAAATATATATGGTGTTGTATTGCTTTCCTACTTTTCATAAAGCATTAGATTAATGAAATTCTGTGAAAACTGATTTTTTTCGAAAGAACCGGTATTTTATAGTGTTTTTCAGACTCACGACTTTCTATAAGTGAACAGACAATTAACAGCTTGTCTCTTTAAAACACCGACATCGTTTGTAAATGTTCAAACGAACGTTTTCGCCTCTCCAAGTGCATCAAAATCGAAGACCCCCTCTGTCGACATCCGTACTGCTCGGTCGAAAGCCGTATTTCTCGGTCGACAGCAGCTTTACACAGTACCGGCTCGGTCGACAACACAGTATAGAAAATGGTATTACCCCCGTGAACATACCAAATAGGAACTCAATCCATCAAATGGTTTGGAAAATATGAGCTCTTACAATCGTTAACATTGAACATTTCTAAGTCTGCAACAATGACCTTAAGGTCATGGAATGGAATGGAACTTTTGACCTGTATCTATCATCATTCCAAATATGTAGCAAATCCATCACATCGTTCAGGAAATATGAACTCTCAAAAATATAACTTAAAAAAATTCTATGTCTGTGACCTTGACCTTGAGGTAAGGGGTGGGGGTATAGCTCAATGAAACTTTAGACCTGGAACTATTGTCATACCAAATATGAAGCAAATACAAAATAAAATTTGGAAAATATAAGCTATTAACATACTTGAAAAATTCTATGTGTGCGACCTTGACGTTGAAGTCATAGGCATGGGTGGGGGTATTACTGAAAAAAAAACTTTGGACCTGCATCTATCATCAAACCAAATATGAACCAAATGAATAATAAAAGTTCAAGTTCAACGTGGTACAAATACCTTAACCTGAGTCTTAAACATTAAATTTTTTTTTTAAGTCTGTGACCTTGACCTACTTGGACCTATATGTATCATCATACCGAATATGAACCAAATTCATTATACGGTTTGGAAAATATGAGTTCAAGTTCTACCTGGTACCAATACCTTAACCTGGGTCTTAAACATTAAAAATTTCAAAGTCCATGACCTTGACCTTGAGGTCATGGGTATGGACTGGGGTATTGCTGAATAAAACTGTGGACCTATATCTATCATCATATTAAATATAAACCAAATCCATTGTATGGTTTTGAAAATATGAGCTCAAGTTCTACCTGGTACAACTACCTTAACCTGGGCTTAAACTTTAAAAATTTCTAAGTTCGTGACCTTGACCTTGAGGTCACGGGTATGGGTGGGGGCACTGCTGAATAAAACTTTGTACCTATATCTATCATCATACAAAATATAAACCAAATCTATTGTATGGTTTGGAAAATATCCATGGGCTCAAGTTCTACCTTGTACAAAAACCTTAACCCGAGTCTAACAGGATTACGTACGTACACACTTTCGTAGAAAAGGACGTACATTCGAACGCAAGTACGCACATACGCACCGACGCACGTACGGAAAACCGAAAAACTCTATGCCCCCAGCATCATCCGATGCGGGGGCATAAATTTTTTATATTTTTCATATTTCTGCTCAAAATATAGACTGTGGGTACAAGTTAGAACTACCTCATCGAGGCGGTTCTAACGAGTACCCACAATCTATATTTTAGAGCAGAAATAAGCAAAAAATAGGTTTACCCCTGATAACCACAGTTTTACTGTATACAAGTGGGGTTTAAGGGGACCAAAATTATATCGGCGTGCTTTCGTGATGTGTTGAGTGGAAGACTCGCTGGTGGTGTTAATAAGCTACTAGGCCTCGTAAACCAGGGATTGTGGGATAAATTCCGGGCTTTTCCTGACATTCGGATGATTCTATAAACCGTGGTCCCATCTCCATATGACCTTTGTTGTTGGTATAGGAATGTTTTTCATTTTTGTGGATTTTATCGATGTGTAAACTCCAGCTAATCACTCACAATATGCATAAAGCTTGAGGGGCGTTATGGTAAGTTTGTGAGTGATTCACATCGATAAAATGATAAGTGCACGACCCGCAGAAAAAGCGACCGACTGAAGTCGGTAGATTTTCTAATAGTGCCCTAAAATCACCGCGCCATGCTGTCAGTCTGTCTGTCCGTCCGTCCGTAACCCGTTTGTGAAAATTGGTGATAGTGACTTAACCGATTGGAATATTTAAATAATTTTTGGCATACTGATAGATATCAATGAGATCTAACCAATGAACTTGCCAAATATTACATTCCATTTAGTATAGCTTCGCCGAGGCGAAAATGTGAAAATTTTCGAACTACTTCTCCTCGGAAACCGTTGGGCCGATTGAAGTCAAATTTCATATTGAGCCTCTATGGGATGGGTAAAACCAAAATTTGCTATGGGGTCCAGATCACATGACCAAAATGGCCGCCAAGCAATATATGGTAAAAACCCTTCAAAAATAGTCTTCTCCAGAACCACTGGGCAGATTTCCACGAAACTTGATAAATAGCATCTGGGACGTAGGCCCATCATAAAGTGCTAAAATTGTGACCCTGGATTGACCTTGACATTCTGTGTGTCTAAGTCAAACTTTGACACATATGCTTTTGTATTGGAAAAGCAAGAATGCATTCTATCCTGCAAACGATTCAGAATACAGTACTAAAGTATAAGATATATTTTTTTTTCCTTACGATAAGGCGCATTTATTGGGGGAACCGTTTTAGGTCCAGGTCACATGACCAAAATGGCCGCCATACCCATATATGGTAACACTCATAAAGCTAAAAGCATCCGGCGGGTCGTGCACTTCAGCTGAAGCACTGGTTAAGTCCTTATAATTCCAACTTTGTCATCGAAATGTTAAGAATGCCCCCAAAATGGTACATTATAGAGATTCTTTCGAAAGCGTAAGAATGAATTACCAAAAAAAAAAAAAAAAAAAAACAGGCAAAGCCTTTCAATTTTGTTTTTTGTCTTCTAACATTTACGTTTTCAATAGTTTCCCATCTTATAATCGAACGCTGTTGACTTTATTTCATATACAATAACGTAACGCGGGAGTCAAAACCACGTTGTATTATTGCCTATCGCTCTGTGAAATAATTCTAAGATTCTAAGAAGACGCGCCTATACAAATACATTGTAAACTTTACCCCCAAGAAAACGAAAAATTTAAGATGAAAAATTGTGATAGTTTTCTTATTTCTGCTCACAATATTGATAGTGGGTACGCGTTAGAACCACCTCATCGAGGCGGTTCTAACGAGTACCCACAATCTTTATTTTAGAGCAGAAATAAGAAAAATAAGGTTGACCCTAGTTTAATATATAACAAGAAAAATGCCTAATGGCATTATGGACGGGTTTTTTTTTTTTTCAGTATGGTTAGGATGGTGGTGGCATGGGTGGGGTAGGGTGGGGTGTGTTGGTGTGGGGTAGGGTGGGGTGGAATGGGTTAGGAGTCGGGTGGGATGGGGTGGAATTTGTGGTGGGGTGGGGTGTGGGGTGTGATGGGGTGTGTTGGGGTTGTGGGGTGGGGTGGGGTGGGGTGGGCTTGGGTGGGTGGGATGGGGTGAGGTTGGGTAAGGTGGGGAGTGGTGGGATGGGGTTGGGTTGGGGGTAGATTGGGGTTGTTTTGGGATGGGGGTGGGGTGGGGTTGTGGGGTAGGGTAGGGTTTGCTAGGGTAGTTTGTTTGTTTGTTTGATTTGAGGTTTAACGTCCCCGTCAACACTGTAAAGGTCATTTTGGAGACGTTGCTTCCAATTTTGTGGGACTTTTACCCGACATTGAGATGAAATGACATCTCAAGCCCTGTCGCCCAATGAAACCAATAGGGTTTATAAGCATGGACGGTCCGCCTCGCACCGCAGTTCCTAAACAGGCTTAGATCCTCTAAGCGGTTTACCAGTATTAGTGTGCGGGCGGGATTCAGCTCTGCGTGGAAGCATCATGCAGCCCATATATTTCTTCAAGCCCCTATGGGCGGGGGCCGCTTGCTAGGGTAGGGTGGGGTGGGTAGGGTATGTATATAAAACTAAGTATGCATGTATGTACAGAACAAATGCAATATCCTAACCCAGTAACAACTTTTTGTATGTGTGTGTGTGGGGGGGGGGGGGGAAGATTTGTTTATGTGTTTTACGAAGAAAAAAAAAAATAAAGTTTTTTTTCTATTTTTAGCTCTATTTTTAGCTCTAGTGGCCACTGATTTTAGCAATTTTGAAAAAGGGTCACCTAATGAACATTTCTGTAAAATAATTTTGAAATTGGGCCATTATCCCAGGAGGAGATGTCGTTTAAAGAAATTGTTGACGGACGACGGACATCAACTCACCTTGAGCACTTCGTGCTCAGGTGAGCTAAAAAAAGAACGAAAAAAAAAAAAAAAAAAAAAAAAAAGAAAAGAAAATTCCATGCCTGTGCATGCATGTATGTATTATTACTAGCAACTATCAGGGGAGGAAGATAATAATTGTTCATATGTGTTTATGGAGAGTGAGTGAGTGCTAAAGTTTTACGTCCCGCCAACAGCTATGGTCATATGGAGACGGGACATCGGTTTAAAGACTCATCCGAAAGTCTGGAGAAGCCCGGGATCGATCCTGCGATCCCTGGTTTACAAGTCGAGTAGCGTAACCACTACACCACGGAGGCTTCTATGTGTGTTTATGGAGAAGAAAAGAAAAATAAAGAAAAAAAAAGAATGAAAAAAGAAAGAAAAAAAAAGAACAGAAAAAAAAAAAAGAACAGAAAAAAAAAAAAAAAAAAAAAAAAAATGTCTCCACCGGGGTTTGAACTCACGCCCCTCAGATTCATAGTCAACAATAGGATCCGTAGTCCAGCACTCTATCCACTACACTGGCATTTGAAAAAAGGTTTACCAAAAGGTAAACCTGAAAAACGCAAGTTTGAAAAATGACAATTTCCGCCAAAATTTTAGTCTTTTGCGCCATTTATGGATAATACATGAAAGCGGTACCTCCACTTATGCATCAGTCCTGATATTAAAATAATCTGCTGCAGAATAGATGAAAAATATCACTTTGAAAAAAGGTTAACCAAAATGTAAACCTGTGACGACGCCCGCCCGCCCGCCCGTCCGCCCGCCCGCCCGCAGGACGCCCGCCCGCCCGGACATCGCTATTTTAAGATACGGATTTTTTTTAAAAAAAAACCCGTCCAAAAATGGGTTTCAAATGGGTCAAAATTATATAGGCGTGTTTTTATGATGAGTAGTCAATGAACTGACAGCGCTTGTGGGTCCATTGTCTCAGACGGTAGGCTGGGAAACTGGTCTTGAACTGGAACTTAGACTGTTTGGTTTTACCCTTGAATTCCTTAACTTTCAATAATCAATGTAGGAAACCCGCCCATCAGGGCTTGACGAAATATATTTGGCAGCATGCTGCTTCCACGCAGAGCTGAACTTGAGTACTGGAAATCCGCTTCGAAGGACTAAGCCTGCCCAGGCAAGTGGTGCGAGTTGGACAGTCCAATGAATATAAACCCTGTTGGTTTCATTTGGCGGCAGTGCTTGAGATGACGCTTCATTACAATGTCGGATAAAACAAACAAAATCAAACAGTATAAACCCTGATCAGACTCCGCGTTCTGAACTGGGACTACACTGTTTACCAATGACGTAGTACTCCATATAAATCCAGATTTTTACACAGCGCTATGTTGTCACTGGAAAAGCGACGAGAACGCTTTAACACAGCGCTCTGTTGTCACTGGAATAGCGATTAGACGCTTTAACACAGCGCTCTGTTGTCATTGGAATAGCAATGAGAACGCTTTAACACAGCGCTCTGTTGTCACTGGAATAGCGATGCTATAATAACCGCTACCTGGATTTTGTACATGTTCAGCGATAATCACGAAGACAATACCGGTCTGGAAACTTCTCTAGTTGGTAACTTTGGGTCAATTGATAAGCAATCGACCATATATGTGCGGTCCGCAGGGAATTACGTTCGCTGACCTTGAAGATATAGACTGTAGATATAGTTTGACTTCTTGTCTACGCCCATGGGCGTAGACATTATAGATGTAGGGTTTAACACGGAAGTACAATCATTTGTTACCCACGATTCGGCGGCGCATAACAAGTATAGGTTTTTACACAAAAAGAGACCCACGGACAGAGCTACGGCACAGAATTGCTATCACATCTGTACAAGCCCATGTTTGCTGTCATATTTGTACAGGCTAAAACAAAATATACATTTATAAACTCTCGACCATGACGGACCATTGCCTATCCTATAAGCTCCCAAAGAACCTTCAGCTCTGGTGAGCTAAAAAAAAAAACATGCCTCGCCGTTAGCAAAATTTTGGGTTAATCTTCAATTAGTCTTCTATAAAGTGCAGGGAAGTTGTCTACTTAACTTCGCCGGTTGGTGTAGACTGGCAATTAGACTATTGCCAAAGACAGTTAATTGTATAAATACAGTTTATTTGTCTTCTAACATTTGCGTTTTCAATAGTTTTGCATCTTTTAATCGAACGCTCTTGACGTCGCTTCATAAACAATGACGAAACTCGCGGGTTCTAAACGTGCTCTTTGACGTCACATTATATTACTACCTGCATGTCGCTGTGTGAATTAGTTCTGAGATTCTTGCTCATAGAATGTATAAAAGAATAAATCTTCTATTTCAGCCAATCAAATCGCTCGAAATGTAGATTTTGATGGAGAATTGGAATTTTGATAGATATGACCAAGCAAATGTTGTATGGTATACCTTTGACTGACGTACATATGTACATGAAATATACAAAATAGAAGTGAAGGCAATGATCAGGAATCGATACAATTAACCCACAGCTCCCATCAGAGACACCAAATGGAAAGAAACACAAACATGAAACAACAGACCCTAATGGAAACATCAATAGCGGAAAGCCAAAAGGACAGTTACTTTCCCACAAAATGGCCAATAGGCTATCCAAAACAAAATAATATAAGCGACACAAACATCCAAAGACAAACCATAACAAAAATAAACCGCGACAGAAGAACAGCGGGGGGGGGGGGGGGGGGCTCAAATCGATTCTACGCGGCCACAATCCTCACCCCACTTCCGCCGCGATTAAGACAAATAACACTTGAGTATTTAAGGGAATAGGAACACCTGCAGGGGAGACAACTCCTGCAAAAGTATTTTTGTCTCCCATATCAATAGGGGTCAACTCTTAAAGAAAAGAATTTGCTCCTGAGGAGCAAATTCTTTTCTTTAAGAGTAGACCCCTTTTTCCGTGGGACAGAGCTTATAGAAAGACGAACAGGAAGTCCCGCTAGTTGTCTCCCTTTGAAAAATGGCGAAAAAAATCAGCCAGGTGATCCCATTCCTCTTAAGCATTAGTAAACATTTTCATAATAGTCTTGTTTTTCCGGAACATTTTTTGTTAGTTTTCGTTTCTAAGTCCTGCATGAATTGTAACAGCCGTTTTTTTGTGACTCGAACCTTTGGTTGACCTAGTTAATAGCCACTAATATTGTTGTTTAAGGCTTCAACACGGCAATTCTTACACATTTTCTTTACACAAGTAGTTCATGAAATGCAGCAATTCTTACAGGAAGGTTTTACATGATATTCTAGCAGTTCAGCCAGAAAAGGTTGCGCAAGAGAATAAATAAAAACCTAAAGGTTGTAAAAGATTATTTTACATACTCGAGTACCATATAAAAAGATCATTTGATGAATAGTATAGACGGATCCAATGTTTTGACACGTGACCTTGTTTACATTTCACTGCGCATGTGCCAATTACCTCCCCTATCGAGGTACTCTTTTATCTGGTTGGCAAAACATGACTGTTGCCGTTCAGTGTCAATGAGAATTTCAAATATTTATCGTGTGATTAAACTCATTTCTTTTCCAAAAAAGTTACTGATCCTTGTCAGTTTGTGTTTTTGAAGTAATAAATGATATAGAACCAGTCTCTTCTGACATTTTATCGCACATTTTGTTGCCTAAAAAGCGTTATAAAACTACCCACCATCACGCCAAAACGTAGTCGATGCGCTTTATTTAACGAATGGAAATAAGATTAAAGCATGTATATTTTCTATCCAATTCTATACGAAAAAAAAAAAAAAACAGTTTAATGTCAAAAATGGTTTGTGGCAAACAGTTTAGATAGAAAGAAGATTTAACTAAGGTTATTACAGAAAATTATTCGTGCTACATCAACGGAAGAGTATGGAACGGGAAGTTTTTTTGCCCACCAGATAAAACGAGGCTAATGACCTTTGACCTTGTGTGACGTAGACTTTGGATGTGTCTATAAGGTTGCGCAAGGAACATAGTGGACACTTTGTTTCAAACGTGCCAACCTGCCCTGTCTGTTGATGTACACACTCAATATGCTCACTTAGAAGACGTATAAATGCTATAAGTGCTTTAGTCACAAACGTTAATATAAAGCTGTCCACAAGATATCGTTTAATTATGTTTCTCATTTGTTTCAAATGAAGTTCATTAGAACAGAAAACATAATTACAAAACATACATAATAATACTGTGTTTCTTGACTGTACAAATTGCATTTTTCTAACGATTCAATTGTAGGTTGCGGGTTGAAATATTGCAAGTCGGACATAAAATCGGATTTATAAGGGCACCTCAAGAGCATGCATCACGATAAAAAGTCTGTAAAACGTAGACCCCTCTAAACCCCACTTTATATAGAGAAAAGTGGGGTTGCCACATATTTAGATGATTTATTAAATATTGATAATACCTATTTTGATGGTTTGATCAGTCAGATTTACCCCATAGAACTTCAGTTAAATAAAGCAAATTCTTCTGATACCGAGGCCCCGTTTTTGCATTTACATCTATCTATTGTAGATGGATTTGTTTCGTGCAAAATTTATGATAAACGCGATGACTTTGATTTTGTGATTGTAAATTTTCCTTGTTTGGATGGTGATGTTCCTCGTGCGCCATCCTATGGCGTTTATATTTCGCAATTAATTCGATTTGCTAGAGTGTGTAGTCATGTAACTGACTTCAACACTCGTAATAAATTATTAACGGCTAAACTCCTTAATCAGGGTTACCGGTACCATAAACTACGCAAAGCCTTTTCAAAATTTTATACACGCCATTCTGATTTAATTTCAAAATTCAATATTGGACTTAAATCTCTTCTGCAACAAGGTCTATCGGAACCCGAATTTTATGGTGACTTAGTATATAAATTCAGAAAAATATATAACCGCAATGACTTCAGCACCCAATTTCGTAAGATCATTCTTCGATATAAAAAGATTGGGTACAACATGGATATTATACGACAGACTGCATGCATGGTAGTTAACCCAATCACGGTTGGCAACTTGGCTGCCCTCTTTAATCGCACGCCGGTGGGTCAGGCCTCAGATTCTATGACGGCTCCAACGTAAAGGCTTATTGAGAATTAGAGAGATCTAATTCAAGGTAATGTTGGTTGGTGCCTGATGCTCTGTCTCTGGTCGGGCCAATCGGAGTCTAACTTGGTTTTCTTTTGCTCCAGCATTTCAGCGGTTTCTTGCTGTCGAGTCCTCACCGTTGTCTCACCTCTGTGGTTCTTTGATTTTGGTGTTCACGGAGATGTTGCACTGATGAGTTAGGAGGTCCTCATGCGGACTGAACAAATTATTTGTCTAAATCGCGACGGAAGTAAGGGCGAGGATTGTGGCCACGTAAAATCGATTTAAGCCCCCCCAGTGGAAATCTTCCACTGACCGTTCCAAGACGGCTCTTCTGTGGCGATTTATTTATGTTGTTGTTTGTTACTTACTGTGTGTATCACTTGTGTCTTTTAATTTTGGATGGCCATATGGCCATTTTGTGGGAAAGTAACTGTCCTTATGGCCTTCCTTTGTTTAGGTTTCCATTATGGTCTGGTCGCTTAATGTTTGTATTTCTTTCCCTTTGGTGTCTTTTATGGGTGGAGTAAGTTAATTGTATCAATTCCTGATCTTTGTTTTACTTCTACTTTACAGGGGTAGGGGAAGCCATTATCTGACTTTTTTACTCAAAAACATAGATTGTGGGTACTCGTTAGAACTCCCTCATTGAGGCGGTTCTATGTTGAAAGCAGAAATAAGAAAGATGTTATGATTTTTAACTAAAATTTGTCATTTCTGACGCCATGCTGGACGCCATTATTTCAGACGGTCTTTGAAAATGAAATTTGATAAACACTAGCCAATATTGTTTGTCGGAATGTACATGATAATAATAATAATAATAATAGCAACACAATAATAACAACAACTACTACTACTACTGATAATGTTAATAATGAAAACGATGGTGACAATTATTAAACTACTTCTACTATTACATGTGCCCCTGCCCACCGGGGTTTACATAAACAAACTGGGCTGTTTACAGAAACAAACTGGACTGCATAGTGTTCCCACGCAAAGCTGAAACCGACCGCACATGAGTACTGGTAAACTGCTTAAAGGGTCAACACTTGCCTAGACGAATTGGTGCGAGTCGGACAGCCCCTACATATAAACATTTTGGTTTGTTTGGGCGTCAGGGATGACATTTCATCTCAATGCGGGATAAAAGCTCCACAAATTTTGAAGTAAAGTCTCCAAAATGACCTAAATAGTGTTGACGGGGATTCAAACAAACTACTACTACTAATTCTACAACTTATAATAATGATAATTTTAATACTTGAAACAATTATTATAATAATTATACTCTAACTCCAACTCTTACTAATAGCCTGCTCAGGCAAAGAGGTGCGAGTCGGATTGTCCATGCATATTAGCCTATAACAGGTCCACGGTCAGCTATATTGGCCGCGAGGCCGAAACATACAGCAGACCTCGGACCTGTAACTGAGCCAATAGGAAATAACTCGATTTATAACATCATAATACAACTTAAGTAATACAAAATGTTCCCATCCAAGTGGAATTCGTTTCACTGACAGTTCCAAGGCGGTTCTTCTGTCGCGGTTGATTTTTATTGTGGTTTGAGTTTACGATCGCTTATATTATTGTGCTTTGGATAGCCAATTGGCAATTTTGTGGGAAAGTGTGTGTGTGTGTGAATTCGGCTTTAACGTCGCTTTCAACAATTTTTCAGTCATATCACGACGGTGTCTGGTTGCGACAGGGAGCTCAATGCTCACGTTTATAGTGCTGCCTCACTGAAGTATCATGTCCCAGACACATTAAATGATACCACACCCAGTCACATTATTCTGACACTGGGTCGACCAGTCCTAGCTCTACCCCGTAAATCTAAGTGCCAAGCAAGGAGCAGCTAGTACCATTTTTAACGACTTTGGTATGTCGCGGCCCGGGATCGAACCCGAGACCTCCCGTTCCCCGGAGAGGACACTCTACCAACTGAGCTATCGGGGCCGGTTTTATGGGAAAGTAACTGTCCTTTTGGCTTTCCACTAGTGATGTTTCCATTGGGGTCTAGCTGTTTCATGTTTGTGTTTCTCTGCCTGGGAGCTGTGGATTAATTGTATCGATTCCTGCTCATTGCCTTCACTTCTATTCATTACGCAAACACGCCTATACAAATACATTGCCACCTTTATCGCGGAAAAAATGAAAATTTTATGATGAAAAATTGTGATATTTTTCTTATTTCTGCTCAAAATATAGATTATGGGCACTCATTTGAACCGCCTCATCTATATAAAAGTTGGGTTCAAGGGGCTCAAAATTATATAGGCGTGTTGTTGTGATGTAGATCGTCCTGTATTTCGATTATTCTTTACTTTTCACTAAGGATGTAGAAAGTAAGTGAAGATATACAAATTAAACATTTTATTGTCAGTATTTTTCAAACACACAAGACAGTGATTCAATAAATGTACATATTTACATTGTTACATGCTTGCATATACTCTTACTTGAGTTTAGCACAAATTAAAATAACGAAGAGAGAAAGAAATGAGAAAAGTAACAAGAAGAAACTCTTTGATCAAACCAACAACAAAACCCCGCCCCCGCCCATAGGGGCTTGAAGAAATATATGGGCTGCACGATGCTTCCACGCAGAGCTGAATCCGGCCCGCACACTAGTACCGGTAAACCGCTTAGAGGATCTAAGCTGTCCAGGAACCGGGGTGCGAGGCGGACCGTCCATGCTAATAAACCCTATTGGTTTCATTTGGCGACAGGGCTTGAGATGTCATTTCATCTCGGTGTCAGGTAAAAGTCCCACAGATTTGGAAGCAACGTCTCCAAAATGACCTTTACAGCGTTGACGGGGAAGTTAAACCTCAAATCAAACAAACCAACAACAAAACCATCACCCATGACTGCTGTTCATTTGAACTACTTTTGCAAACAGTGTAGATCAAGATCAGGGCCCAGTTGTTCAAAACTAACGACGTCGTTAGTTAACGTATCGTTAAAACTTTGATCATGTATTATGGAAAATATGTTAATATTTTTGCTGAAAAAATGTGAGCAACTTTTGCGTATGCAAAAGCTGCTCATATTTTTTTCAGCAAAAATACCAAAATTTTAAATATTAAACTTGCTAGAAAAGTTAACAATATGACCACTAACGAGCTCGTTAAGCTAACGATGCTTTGAACAACTGGCCCCAGATATAGGTAACTCATCAGGATTTACACTGCCATTGCACAAATACATTATATCAAATAATTTGATTGGTTGCAAGTCTAAGAAGCCATCTGATCAGGATTTACACTGTCATGTATATTTTTGAACTGAAAAAAAAAAAAAAAAAAAAACATTAAATCAAGTTACTTGATTGGTTGAGTCACAAATGGGTGTGACTACATTAATATATTCAGCAGGATAAGGGTTAAGAACAGGAGCCAGTTGTTCAAAACTAACGATCTTGCATTACGAAAACACGCCTATACAAATACATTGTAAACTTCACCGCCGAAAACACGAACATTTTAAGGTGAAAAATTGTCATATTTTTCTTATTTCTGCTCAAACTATAGATTGTTGGTACTCGTTAGAACCGCCTCATCGAGGCGGTTCTAACGAGTACCTACAATCTATATTTTGGAGCAGAAATTAGAAAAATAAGGTTTACCCCTGTAAACCCACTTTTACTTTACAAAAGTGGGGTTCAAAATTACATAGGCGTGTTATCGTGATGTTAGATAATGTATCGTTAAAACTCGTTCCATTTCGTACGGCAAATACAGTGAATTCCACTATTAAGACCAGCTAAAATGTAGTATGTACATTCTTGTATAAAAATGTTCCAGTTTTTTCAAGTTTTTTTTTACACCAAATAGCCTCTCACATCACGAAAACACGCCTATGTAATTTTGACCCCTTAATTGATGTACTGATTTGATGTTTAACGTCCCCCATCAACACTATTTAGGTCATTTTGGAGATGGAGTTTCTAATTTTGTGGGACTTCCATCCGACATTGAGATGAAATGACATCTCAAGCACTGTCGCCCAATGAAACCAATAGGGTTTATAACCACGGACGGTTTGACTCGCACCCCTTTGCCTGGGCAGGCTTGGATTCTCTAAGCCGTTTACCAGCTCTGTGGTGAAGCATCATGCAGTCCATTTATTTCTTCAAGCCCCAATTGGCGGGGGCCGATTTGACCCCTTAAACCACACTTTTATATAGTACAGGGATAACCATTATTTTTCTTATTTCTGTCCAATAACATAGATTATGGGTACTTGTTAGAACCGCCTCCTCGTTTTGAGCAGAAGTCTGACTGACTGAACTGGTTTTTAAGGTGACCGGGCGCTATAAGCACATAGGGGCTACCCCTTGAGCAGAAGTATGAAAAATATCAGAATTTTTATCTTACAATTTCCAATTTTCGGTGGTAAAATTTTAAATACATGCATATTTGAATACAGTCGCTTTCATAATGGGCACTTTTGAACAGTTTGTTTGTTTGTTTGTTTGATTTGAAGTTTAAAGTCCCTGTCAACACTGCAAAAGGTCATTTTGGAGACGATGCTTCAAATTTTGTGGGACTTAAACCGACATTGAGATGAAATGACATCTCAAAGCCCTGTCGCCCAATGAAACCAATAGGGTTTATAACCATGGACGGTCCAACTTGTGCGCACCACTTTGCATGGGCAGGCTTAGATCCTCTAAGCCGTTCACCAGTACTCCTGTGCGGGTCGGATTCAGCTCTGCGTGGAAACATCATGCAGCCCATATATTTCTTCAAGCCCTGATGGGCGGGGCCGACTTTTGAACAGTCCCAAAGGTGACCTTAATATAGGAATTTGACTATGTTAACATGTTTTCCTGAAACAAATATGAGTTACTATTACAAATGCAGAAGCTACTTTTTTCAGCAAAAATACAGTTATCATTACGTTAATAAGACCGTGCATAGAATGCCTGTGTAAAAGCTCACTTAAGGGGAATGGGAACACCTTCAGGGGAGGCAACTCCTGCAAGTGTTATTGTCTCCTAAGTCTACAGGGGTTAACTCTTAAAGGAAAGAATTTGCTCCCTAGGAGCAAATTCTTTCCTTTAAGAGAAGACCCCTTTTTCAGTGGGACAGGGCTTAGAGAAAATCGAACAGGAAGACCCAAAAGTTTTCTCCCTTTGAAAAATGGCGGAAAAATGTAATAGGTGTTCCCATTCCCGGTAATACAGGGAATATTGACATTTTACTAGTTTTGTTTGTGTTGAGATTTTACCCGACATTGTGATGCAATGACATCTCAAGACCTTCTGTATAAAGAAAGGAAATCTAGTATGTTCCTTATTTACTTAAAATCATTGACTGCATTTATTTGTTAGTTCCGTCTCGATAAGGCGGTGATTGAGTGTCCTTGTGTTTTACATCCCACTAACAGCTAAGGTCATATGGAGACTGGACCTCGATTTAAAGACATTCAAAAGTGTGGAGAAGTACGGGATCGAACCCACGACCCCTGGTTTATGAGTTGGTAAGGCGGTTCTTACGAACATTGACTATGTTTGTTTGTTGCAGAAATAAGGACAAAATAAGAGAATCACCAGTTATGACATGGAATACAGTTTAGTCTTATGGCTATTTTATACTACTGTGATAATTTTTACAGGTTATGGTATTCTAAAATCATATGGTTAAGCTTACATGTTTACATTTGACCCTGTACCTGATAAATCTGCATTTCAAATTGATTTTCTTACCCCCAAACATATTAAACTAACTGCCACCTACAAAATTATCAAAAAAAAAAAAAAAAAAAACATGTGGCAATTTCAAGCATTCTTACAATCTAATGGAGGTAAACCTGCCTCAAAGTGAAAATTCAGTCTAGATACCACATGTACAATTTTTATCACAGCAACAAATTCAGGAGACAGAATCATTTTATTTCCTACAGAATTTACTGCACAAAAAAACAAGGAAGAAAAAAAAAACAATAACAGATAATTGTTACTCATCAATTTCACAAAAATATCCAATCAAATGTAACTATTGTCTCGTACATGGCTGAAGGCTGGGTCCACTAACCTCCTTTTCCAGTATCATAACCTATAGCAACAGGTAAGTAAGGTATTTGGTTATAACTGAAAGATTATTTTCCTTATTTCTCCATATAAACCTATGTTGTAGGTATAGTATGTATTCATGGAAAACTGACAAAAATTATCTTTGAATTATTCAAAATTATTTAAATTATAGACTGTTCAATCAGATGCCAGAGCTTTCACTAGTTTAGTTTATACTAATTTATTTTAGTTTGATTGCGATGAAAGCTTCAAGCTTATTGAATCGCTCTCGAACACTTACTCCGGGTGTTTTCACGCGCGTGCGAGAGAGAGGCAGTTGCTTTTACACCACTGCTACCCATTTACACCTGGGTGGAGTGGGGCAGTGTCATTACGTGTCTTGCCCAAGGACACACCTCGATACCGGTGGCCGGATTCGAACGCACAACCTCTCGATCATGAGTCGAACGTGCTAACCAGTGCGCTATCGAGCTTTCACTATGAGGACCCATGTACAACTGAAAAAGATCTAATGATCGTTTGCTGTGCAATACGCAAACACGCCTATACAAATACATTGCCACCTTTATCGCCGAAAAAATGAACATTTTATGCTGAAATATTGATATATTTTTCCTATTTCTGCTCCAAATATAGGTTGTTGGCACTCGTTAGAACCGCCTTATCGAGGCGGTTCTAACGAGCACCCACACTATATTTTAGAGCAGAAATAAGATAAAGGTATACCCCCGGAAAACCCAGTTTTACTATATAAAAATGGGGTTCAAGGGGGTCAAAATTATATAGGCGTGTTTTCGTGATGGCCATGACAGACTCAGGGCTCTGCCATCACGATAACAAGCCTACAAAATGAAAAATTAATGTAAATCCACATTTACATGGAGAAGACATGGGAATACATTAATTTTTGTGTGTCTGTCCCAATACATTGGATTGTAAGAATCTCTGGAGGCGGTTCTAACGAGTACCTGCAATCTAAGCTCACTTCATAAGAAAAACGCCATTCTATGAGCCAGTTAAAATTTCCTTTTATTTGTATTTATGGGCCTATCAAGATTATTTCAGTTACACTTAGCCGGTCGTTAATCAGAGATTGACGGCAGACAAAGTAGAAGTAAAACAAAGATCAGGAATTGATACAATTAACTTACTCCACCCATAAAAGACACCAAAGGGAAAGAAATACAAACATTAAGCGACCAGATCATAATGGAAACCTAAACAAAGGAAGGCCATAAGGACAGTTACTTTCCCACAAAATGGCCATATGGCCATCCAAAATTAAAAGACACAAGTGATACCAAAGTAAGTAACAAACAACAACATAAATCCACTGCATTTGTTATTGCGAACATGGCATCTCACACGTGAATTGAAGAAATTGTGCAACGTAGGTGCGATATATATATATGTCACAACTCATGTTTAAAGGTATTATTTTAAACTTCTCCTGCTAATATCTTTCACTACTAACAATATTATTCCTGTTCAAGTCATACCGAGGATATTCCTCCAGGAACAGAAATATAGAATGGAATCAGAACACAAAATTATTTATAACAATGAATTAAAAAATATGAACACAATATGCAATTAATAAAATGCCAACTTAAAGAACTGCATTTCAGAAGTTTTACTGCAGTATGATCCTATCATTTCAGTGCTTCACACGCCCATAAAATTTTGACCCCATTAAACCCCACTTATATATCATAAAACTGGAGTTCACATGGATACACAACAGTATCTTAAAAGCATAGATTGTGTGGGGGGGGGGGGGGGGGGCAGTACTAACGAATATCCTAAATCTATGTTTTACACAGAAATATGAAAAATTTCAGGATTTTTATATAAAAAAAAAAAAAAAAAAAAAACAAATTTGGTGGTATAATTTTATCAATATATACTGAGCCAAAGTTATAACGCAACAGTGGTTTGTATTGATAATAACAAGAAGAATGTACACACATACTAAGAATTGTCTATTTAATAACACTGGCCACTTTCCCAAGCATCCAGCAGCTCTTTGGTTTTGACATTCTGGTTAGAGCTGTTCAAGAAACAAACCATATTCTGGGGCTAGGGTGTTTCTTAAAAATGAATCACATTGTGATTTTCAAGAACGCGGCATGTGACATGCATTCGTACAACTGAAATGAAGATCGTTTTCTGAGAATACTGCTGCAAATTTTTAGAGTAATGATTAATTTTATTGTTATTTGATAGGTTTTCTTTATTTTTGATCACAAGCGACGACCTGTTTTCACTTCCAGACAAGAAATTATGGAACTTTGGCATAAAGGGTCCAGTCTGCAATTTCAGAATTTGTTGAAGACAGTTCTAAGTCCTGATGCAATAATTCCACAGACTTGTGTTTTCTAACACCCAATAACAATACAAGTAAGCGAGGTGTACAAGGTTTTCATTTGAAAATCTCATCATTGGAATTTGTTGCCACTTTAATTTTCTATTGTTGTCTATGGAATGTGCAGTAAAAATGCCAACATGTCAGTCGTTTGAACTTCGACATTAAATTTTGAGACAACAGAAAAGACAAATTTAAAACACACCATCTTTCCTTATTGGGCGATCACTTAAAAAGGAATTATTGAAAAAAAAATTGCATTCCAGATGTCTCTGGAAGCGCCTGGAATCAAAATTACCATTTTGACCAATCAGATTCAACCTCCATGAACCTTGCTCTGGAAACTGAAATCAATGAAACCGAATCTTTCATTGGTGATAGTTCAGCAACATATGCCATCCAGATTATCCTGCACCAGACATTACCACGAAAATTCAACCATATCCGTGTTGCGTTATGTGTTTGGCTCAGTATATTGAATAGGCGTGTTTTCATATAGTATTTCAAAGGTAAGACTAATGTCAAAATTGACTGAAAGTCGACCCATAGCAACTCTGAGGAAGCCATTTAACATACCTATTGCTCAATGTGTCTTGTTTAAAATTACGGTTACTTTGTGTAATTTTTGTGTGCGTGGATGAACTGCCTCAAGGAAGGGGTTCTAAATAATATTATTATACCAGCAGTGACGTTCGATACAAAACTCCCTATTATTAGGCCTGAGGGTGAAAATTGGTACTATCACCCTGCGATAATTTCGACTATCACATGCCTGAAATAGGGTGTGCTTACGGCTCAGTTCTCCAGAAAAGCTGAAGAAAAAAAAAAGAGTCTAAACCAAAAATTGTAATAAAGTTGAGAAATTTTGGTATCAAACTGTTTCGATTTAATTAGGAAAACGCATACCCACAATTTAGGTTATATTCGGAAATAACCAAGTTATAGAGGTTTGACCTTCTGAATTTCTGTTTCATCCGCTAGCGTCGCTCATGTAGAAACCCGACATTATCCGATAATTTGGAACGCCATGGCATGAAATGTCTATCTATCTATCTTCTTATACTGAGTCGGTCATATTTGGCCATAACCTCAGTTGGGTGCGTAGCTGAATTTAGAAGTTAGCTTAAAAAAGATGAAGAAGTCACTGGATGAGTCCTTAAAACTATTTACAATCTGAAAAACAGAGGTATACTAAAACGCATACCTCTGAGTCTCAATCTTACACTGTATGGGCTTTGAACTCCTCTGCAGTCTTAGCATTCATCACAGAAGAGGGAAGACTATTCCACTGGGGAATAGTCCTAGAAAAGAAGGAATTTTTCAGGGCATCACTGTAATAATAATAATAATAATAATAATAATAATAATAATAATCGACCTTATTTATAGAGGGTAACACATTTAGTAAACTAGTACTAATCTTCCATGTGGCCCTCTTTTCCTGGGTAGAACCAGTACTAAGCAATGTGGATAAAGTCTCTTGCTCAAGGAAACAACACTTGCCGCTCGTGGGATTCGAACCCGGTACCTCTCGATCCCGAGGCCGATACTTTACCACTGCACCACAGCGCACCACTGGTGCCTGTGATACTGTGAGTTGTTTACTTTTGATGCCATGTGTGAGCAGTCCTGTTCTTTTCATTAAAAAGCCCTTACTGTAATTATTTGCTTTGTTTGGTATAATAAAATAAATATTACATTCCTGAGAGGGTGATAGTTAAAAAAGTGTCACCCTGAGGAATATGAATATCAACCTCGGCTGCACCTCGGTTGATTTTCATATTCCTCAGGGTGACATTTTTCACCCTCTCAGGAATGTAATATTTATATAATTTGTAAAAAAACACATTTGCAAATTTACAAGGATTTTTAACATATGCTGTTGTTTACTTGATGCAATTTAATAAACAGAAAAAGACAACATTAAAATGATCTGGTAAACCGCAGGTAAATTTGCTATATGACAACATTTCTAACTCTTATCCTGCTGGTCACGACAACACATTCCTTTGCAAACAGCGTACATCCAGATCAGATGCCTTCAGATCAGGAATTACACTGTTTGACATAGAGGATCTTACATCAGTGTTCATGTATTATTGAATTTATTAAACGAGTTGAGGAAAAGGGATAAAATGCGAGGCTTTGCCGAGCATTTTATCCCTTTTCCTCAACGAGTTTAATAAATTATTGATATACAGGATCTTACATGAGTGTTCATGTATTATTGAATTTATTAAACGAGTTGAGGAAAAGGGATAAAATGCGAGGCTTTGCCGAGCATTTTATCCTTTTTCCTCAACGAGTTTAATAAATTCAATAATACACGAGCATGAATGCAAGATACTATTTATCATATGACATTTAAAACGCATTTTATGCACGATTTTTTACAAACATGTCAATATTCCGCCATAAGTAAACGCGACGTCGTTAAGGACGTCGTGGATGTAACGTTATGGGACGTATCTAGCTAATTTGCATATTTAATCCACTAGTGGATTATCGAAAATAATACATGGCGTTATTACACTCTCAGACGCGACGTCATATGATAACTCAGTTTGTGAATTTGCAGGAATATATTACATCCATCACGAAAATACGCCTATATAATTTTGACACCCTTGAACCCTACTTTCGTATAGAAAACTGGGATTTACAGGGGTAAACCTTACTTTTTTCATTTCTCCTCCAAAATATAGATTGTGGGCACTCGCGGTTCTAACGAGTATCCACAATCTGTATTTTGAGCAGAAATAAAATATCACAAATTTTCATCTTTAAAATGTTCAGGATATTTTTTTTGGCGGTAAAGTTTACAATGTATTTGTATAGGCCTGGTTTCGTAATTAATTTGATTGGTTCAAAGTCAGAGAAGGGTGTGGTTAAATTAATTATGCAGCGGTATAGGGGTTAATTGGGATAACTAACCCATATATGGATGGGCTTTTTTATTGCGCACGTTTTTTTATTCTTTTTTTTTTCAAATAAAATTGTGTGACATTTTTCTTTCTCATTTGTTCTAAACTGATTCTGGGTGCTTGTTAGAACTGCCTCAGTGAGACCATGGGACTGTTCTAACAAATACTTACAATATCTGTTTTTTTATCTGTTTTTGTGCAAAAATAACGAAAATAACATCCAGTAAAATAGTGTATGTTGAGGCGGCCTTTAATACTGCAAAAAATGTCTTTAAGTCCACATTTGAAAACCTCTTCTGAACAGTCGCAAAGAATGCTCGCCTTTCAACATTGAGAGTAGAAAATACAAAGAAAATATGAAACCTTTGAATATGTTTTTTTCTTTTGTAAGAATCTGTTTTATCATATGACGTCGCGCCTGAGAATGAAAAAACGCCCTGTAATAAATCTGATAATCCACCAGTGGATTAAAAATGCAAATTATTTAAATACGTCCTGCAACGTTACATGTACGACGTCCTTAACGACGTTGCGTTTACTAATGGCGGAATATGGACATTTTTGAAAAACAGTTGTGAATAAATTCGTTTGAAATGTCATATGATAGAAACTTGCATTCGTGTTCATGTATTATTGAATTTATTAAACTCGTTGAGGAAAAGGGATAAATGCTCAGTAAAGCCTCGCATTTCATTCCTTTTCCTCAACTCGTTTAATAAATTTATTAATACATGAACACTGATATAAGATTCTCTATTTATTTTTTAGCTGGTCTTCACACATCGCCGTGTACACCCCACGACAAAACCCCTGTTAGTGCTGGAGTCCTAGCTGCTATCACCAATTTGTAGGAAATCCATGTAACTTATTTATAGTATTTTATCACAGTGAGGTCAGAGGGCTGTCTTTACAATCTGGGCTAGAATCATGGGTTGAGCTTGGCAAACAGTGCAGGCCCAGATCAGACGCCGGTGTATGCTTTACAGTACAGGAATTTTAGGGTTATTCGAAACAGTCTAAGACTCTTAAGTCCCTGTTCAGGCCCATGTTCCCAATCTACACTCAGAGACAATCGACACACCATTACACTCGGTGCTTTGATTCTATATAAATCAGGCTTACAATAGTATTCATGATTCAGAAAGTATAGTACATACATGATAAACAAGAAATAAAATAAAATCATAATCACTGTAAAACTGCATATCTACTGCAGAAAATATTAAGGATGAAAAAAAAATCTTAACATCGTAAAACTTCTTTCATTTTTATAATTAATCAAAAGCAGTAATCATTTACAATAAAAGAATAACTATCAATATAACACCTAGCAAAATATGAGTATTGGTAAATTACTAAAAATAATAACAAGAGGCTTTTGAAGGCCAGCCACTAGCTCTCAATACAGTAAAATTCTCATTGGCACACACCAGGTAAATGAATTCTATTGATGCCATTTAAATGAATTTTGTTTAATAGTCCCTGTAGCTTTAGAAATGTAATAACTAGAAACAGTGGAAGCCCATGCACATGAATAGAACCTGCGTATCCTGTAGTTCTGGTGAACTAAAGAAAACAATTATGCAAAACCTAACAAAAGGAAAACTTTTGATAGGGCCAGCCTTATATACACACTTAGTCCTAGCCTAACCAATCAAAAAGCAAAGTCTAGCAATGTCTATAAGTAAGACAATTTATGCCACAACTGTCTTCAACAGAAAATCAATAGACTACTTATTCCCTTTTTGTTATGATAAGTCCATGGCACCATGCCACCATTTTTTCCTTTCTGCCCAAAAATACCATAATTATATACTTCGACTGAAGAGTTATTTAATTCGGGAGCTTCCAAAGATAGTATTTGTTTGTTTGATTTGAGGTTTAACGTCCCTGTCAACACTGTAAAGGTCATTTTGGACACATTGCTTCCAATTTTGTGGGACTTTTACCTGACATTGAGATGAAATGACATCTCAAGCCTGGTCGCCCAATGAAACCATGGACGGACTGACTCAGACCGCATTGCCTGGGCAGTCTTAGTGTAGTTTATATTTTCTTGTCCTTTGGGATCATTGATTCCATTGTGGAATTTTGAAAATATTTGAGGGTCACTGATGAGGCCTAAATGGCCGAACGGGCCTCCGTGGCCTAGTGGATAAGAGCGCTGACTCTTAGTCATTAGGTCTCTCACCGCCGTAGGTTCGAGCCTCGCTCGGGCCACGTGTGAGACGCCAAGTTCTGCAACGGTAGGTCAGGTGGTTTTTCTCCGGGTACTCCGGTTTTCGCCCACCTCTGATTAACGATCGGCTCGATATGAGTGAAATAATCTTGAAAGGGCCGTAAAACCCAAAACAAAAAAAAAAAAAAAAAAAAAAAAATGGCCGAAACTAGCTAGTCTGGCCAAGAAAACATGTACACTCCATATTTTCCAGTTCTTTGGTGTATTCCTTGCTTCCAAAGGATAACCCTTTCTAGAACATATAACGTCACTACAGCTTGTGTCTGGGAATGTGTGGCGGCCGTAAAAAGTCTCCCTGCCCTACATCGTAGTGTAGTTTATATTTTCTTGTCCTTTGGGATCATTGATTCCATTGTGGAATTTTGAAAATATTTGAGGGTCACTGATGAGGCCTAAATGGCCCAAACTAGTTAGTCTGGCCTAGAAATCATGTACACTCAATATTTTCTAGTTCTTTGTCGAACTCCTTGCTTCCAAAGGATAACCCTTTCTAGAACATATTTAGATCCTCTAAGCGGTTTACCAGTACTCGTGTGCGGGTTGGTTACAGCTGTGCATGGAAGCATCATGCAGCCCATCTATTTCTTTAAGCAAAAACGTCTGCAATGATGATGAATTCTGTGTAGGGAAGAGCAAGCTTTCCTGGCTTTGTTTTTCTATTATATTTCTCGATATACAAGTCCTCTTTGACGTCAGTTACGCCTCGAACCTTGAACCATAAACAATGAATCAGATCAGAATTGTTACTGGTGACACGTCAAATGACATTCATGCACCATTGAAGATTACTTGTACTGAATTGCTGACAAAAACTTTTGTTACATGTGTTTCGACACTCAGTTTAGCCTCCCAAGTCCAACAAAACTCTTTTGTCTAAGATTTCTCTGGAACCGTTTGTGACTTCAACTAACAGTTAGACCTGTGCACGATAAAACGAACAAGAAGTCCAGTGTGGCAAGCGAAGCCAGTTCTGGCTGATAGCATGAACCTTCTCTAGTATTTGGACTATATAAAGAAAATTGAATGATAATTTCTGCCAGTGGTTCATGTGCTGTCTGTTCCAGATTTTGATGAGCACAAAACCGGATTTTGTGCCGGTTTTGTCAGGCGCCATCTCAGTTTTTCCTTACAACAGTGTTCAACGGTTGCCAAAAATCAAATCATATAATCACTGCATGGTAGCAAGTATTGATTTAAAAGATGTTTCATATTAGTTCAAACCTTGAAAATACAAAACAAAATATGGAAATGAAAATACAGTCGAACATTTCCAACACTTCGACTTATGCAATCGGTCTGTTAGAAAATTCGATAATTTCTTTGAATCCTTTGACATGAAAGACACACACAAACATAAACCTCTTTGCCGCCTGTTGCATGCCATGTGTATAAAATACTAAAAACTCAAATGCCTCTAACACAGTCAGAAACTAAAAGAAAGCTTCCTTTTGATAGTCTGCTCTTAGAGATGTTCATTTTAATGATTAAAATATCAAATGTGAACTGTGAAGGATTACTTGCAAGCCAGTGTCTAAACCAGAAATGATTGAAATTTTTTTTGGCAACACCTGACCACAGAAAGAACCTAGACTGCTATTTGATCATCACATCACGAAAACACACCTGTATAATTCTGACCCTTGAAACCCATTTTATATGATAAAATGTTATTTTAATGTAAAATTAATTTTAATTAATAATATACCTACCCATCACTACAATTAAAGCCTTTTAACCAGACGCAGCTCTTGGAAAGTCTGACAAAAAAAAAATCTACCATAAAATGCCACACGCATGCCCATCTCCATAAACGCCTCACGTGACCTCCCTAGAAACGAGTCCTGATTGGTTGCTGAGGTCACATGCCTAATACGGCCAATAGGCAGACGATACGGGTCACGTGACTCCGCGATCATGCTCAGCATGAGAACAAAGCTCATATTTCAGCGTTTATGAAGATGGGCATGCCTGCGGCATTTTTATGGTAGATTATTTTTTGTCGGACTGTCCCAGAGCTGCGTCTGGTTAAAAGCCTTTAACTGTAGTGATGGGTAGTTATATTTGATATTAAAACTGCGTTCCACAGGAGTTTTAATCTTTATAATTTCAGCTTTAAAAAATTAAGGGTACCCGTTAGAAATGCTTCGATGAGGCAGTTCTAACATGTACCCACAAACTATATTTTTAGCAGAAATAAGAAACTACCTTTTGAGCAGCAATTAGAAAAAATAATCAGCTGAACATGTTCATTTTTTTCTGTGGTAAAATTTACTATGTACTTGAACTGGCGTATTTTCGGAATGACTGTTATTTGATTATCACATTAACAAGTCCATGCCTTTGTAAACGGCACAATATATCGAGAAAAGTGGGGTTAAAATGGGGCTTATAAAGGGATCTTACAGGAGTTTTCATGTATTATTGATTTATTAAAAGAGTTGCGGAAAAGAGATAAAATGTGAAGCTCTGCCAGGCATTTCATCCCTTTTCCTCAACGAGTTTAATATATTCAATATAAATACATGAGCACGAATGTAAGATTCTTTTTATCATCTGACATTAAAAACACATTTTATTCACGATATTTTACAAAAAATATCAATGTTCCGCCATTAGTAAAAGCAACGTCGTTAAGGACGTCGTACATGTAACCTTACGGGGCGTACATGTAACGTTACGGAGTTTATCTCAATGATTTGCCTATTTAATCCACTAGTGACTTACCGAATCTAAAACAGGGCATTATTACATTCTCAGATGCGACGTCATATGACAAATGGGGCATATATTGTTTTACTTTCAATGTACTTTCATAGGAAAAAAAAAAACAATGCGGGTTAATAGTTTTAAAAGGTCATGTGAGGCGGTTTTAACAAGCAAATCCTTTGTTTGAAGCAGAAATGAGTAAATAGTGCCATAAATTTTGTCATATTTTCTTGACATAAATGTGATTTTCGAGACAAGCCATCATGCAAACAATGTTTTTGAACGTAATGAATACCCTGAAAATCCCACTTAGCTTTACATGTTTATAGATAGAACGGGTTAACAGATGTATTCATATTTTTTTCTTATTTCTGCTCAGACATAGGTTGTGGGTACCTGTCAGAACCGCCTCAACTACGAACACCAAAAAAACTATGTTTGGGGAATAAATAAGGATAATATCACACATTTTCAGCAAAGAAAATAACCATTTACGAGATACTGAAGAATGCAATGTGTCACACCGACGTACTATCATTCTGAAATATAGCTTTACCTCCAAATTTTATCCTAATTCACTACATGAGAGAAATAGGAATACCTAATGACTTTTATTCTCAAAGAAGAGGCATGAGCAACACCTGTGAGCCTGGGTGTTTTTCTTCTATATGTGGTTTGACTTCTACGTCTAGCTTGACAACTTGAGTGCCGTAAGGGCATTTATACATGGGGACGCTGCTCAGCTTTATCCTGAACAGCTTCACTTGTATCTATTGGTGGGGTCGAGACTGTCTCTACATCAGTTTTGGGAGACGCTGTTGGCTGTGCCATGCTTACTGAAGCTATAACTTGTTGTAAAGTTTGTGGCATAATAATCTGTTGCACCGACTGGGGGGCACCTACTTGTTGCAATGTTTGAGGAATAACCACTTGTTGCACAGACTGCTGGGAATTAACCTGCTGTAAGGTCTGAGGAATTACAACTTGTTGCAAGGTCTGAGAGGCGACTTGCTGAACAGCTTGTGCTTGAGGGAAGTTCATTCTTACAAACTGGGGAAGATTCTGCATTTGTTGAAGTGATATGTTACCCAGGCTTATCGGGACCATATTCACTGCATTTACAGGTACGTTAGCAATATGAGGTGTTGCCGGCCTGTAAGCAAGAGTGCTTGTCGTGTTTGGACGAACAAATTGCGGCACTAAATTTGTATGTGGCTGCACCGGAGTTGAAGGTTGGAGATTAAAAATTTTGAACGCTTCTGGATTTGAGTCATCAGCTTTACCGTCAGCAGGAGGCGAGGGTTCAGGGGTGGATTTATTTGAAAGGTCTAATGGAGATCCAGTTACAAGGTTTCTTTGAATTACTGGAGATTCTTGCTGCAGTGGTCTGTTAGACGCACGTGGAATCTGAGGAATGTTCAAAACTGGTCCCGGTGGTCTACGATTAACAGACATGAAAGCATTTGGATCTGACGTATCAAACAGCGCCGACTGAATTGGCTTGGGTGCTGCAGATATTTGGTTTGGGTGACTTTTGGGATTGTTTAGGGTTTGAAGTCTCTCTGCAGCACTGATTGTCAGCTGTCCTAAGATGTTACTCGTAACTTTTGGCACAGCCTGATCACTCACTACATTATTTATTTTACCAGTCTGCAAGTATTTTTGGGCAGCAACAAGTGATGCTGGAACTTTAGTCAACTGATCGTATCGTATAAGAGGAGGCGGCCCTCGCAGAAGTGGTGGTGGTTGTTGCATAGAAGGTCGAGCACCTGATTGATTGTTATCATTATTAGTCTGTTTATTTGCTTCCTGTTGTGCTTGCTGAAGCTGACGCTGCAATGTAAGCTGAGCAATAGATTCTGATAAAGTGGCTTTCCTTTTCTTGGCTCCTTGTAGCTGAGCAGGCCGTACTGGAGTTGAATGCTGCGGCGTTGAAACGGGCGAGGTTTGACTCAAATTTGTCCTTACAACAGAGGTCAACTGGACCTGTTTTGGATTCAATGGGGCCATGTTTTGATGAAAAGGGATTGTCAAGTTGGACACCGATTTCAGACTTGGACGAGGCTCTGACTGCGGCCTATTAGGCTGAGACTTAGAGGGTATTGGTTTGGTTCCAGTACGCATGCTTTTATCTTTTATCAGAGAACAAACCCTTACAAACTGTGTTCCATCAATAGCAAGAGAAATGTTTATGTCATCTATACTGCGACAATGTACATTTAAAACATGACTATTCACTATAATCTCTTCCTTAGCTTTGAATACCTTACAGAATGGACATACATACACAAACACTTCCTTGTGTTCCAACTCAAGGTGATTATAGATCATTTCTAGTGAAGGCAAATGTTTTTTACACCTTAGACACATGTAAATATCTCGCTCTATTACAGTACTTTCAGACTTCTCAGGTAATTCAATTGACAATGTCTTTAGATTCCTTTTTGCTGGTTCTGAGAGAGCAACTGGTGGGTTTGGATTGTCAGTCGGATGACAGTGTCTTATATGTTGATGAATTAATGCTTCGTTTTCTCCTTCCATATCTCTACAGTATGGGCACTGAAAAAGTTTCGGAATATTTGTATGAGAGTTTTTAAGATGAGCCACGAGAGCTGCAAGAACTGGTGCATGTACTTGACAGGCCTCACACTTGTAAGTTGTTCCTACCTTTGTAGGTGGCTTTTTAACTATCATAGACACATTTGAAGGAGAAGTAACTGTTGAAGTATTCTTTGCTACTTGCGACACTGGATAAAAAGGCACTTTCAATTCACTATGTTTCATACTAGCAGTTGTGCTTGTGGAAACTTTGTCTGTAGACACCACTTCAATCGATTTTACAGAGGAACTGTCACCAGCAGCGTTACCAGAACTAAACGCTCCATGATCTTTGAGACTAACAACATCCACTATTTTTATGCTAAGTTCATTGTCCATCTCCTGACTCTCTTCATGGGCATCCGCTTTGTCTACAGTACTGCTGAAAAAACAAAACAGAAACAAAGGTTATCAAGTCAATGCTGATACTGTGCATTCCACAACTGTTTTGTTATTCTATGGAAATGCTTTTTCCAACACAGGAGTGCCAGACACTGCATAAAATGGAAAATATTTTTTTTTTTTTTTTTTTTTTTGGTTTGGGTTTTACGGCCCTTTCAAGATTATTTCACTCATATCGAGCCGATCGTTAATCAGAGGTGAAAATGGAAAATAGCATCAGTCTATCCCATAAGTGATTATTTTAAAGGATGTTATGGTTGAAATTGTTATTAATCCATTTTATATGAGAAAGCCCAGAACGGGACACTGATGACAGATAAAACCCAGATTTGACATCGCAAAATGCAAGGTCTTATGATTACAACTACTGTTTGAAAATTTGTTTGTTGGTTTGTTTGATTTACGGTTTCACGTTCCCATCAACACTGTCATTTTGGAGACGTTGCTTCCAATTTTGTGGGACTTTTACCCGACATTGAGATGAAATAACTTCTTAAGCCCTGTCCCCCAATGAAACCAGTAGGATTTATAAGCATCAACGGACCTTCTCGCACCGCTTAGCCTGGGCAGGCTTAAATCCTCTAAACGGGTTACCAGTACTCGTGTGCGGGCCGGGTTTAGCTCTGCATGGAGGCATCATGCAACTCATATTATATATTTCTTCAAGCCCCGACAGGCGGGGGCCGTTACTGTTAAAAAAACGTTAGCTAGGTAAAACACAATGCCCCCAACCATATGCTTGCCCATAAATGCCGAATTTTCCAAGGGTCATAACCAAATGCATGTGTTTGTGTGAATGCAGGCATGTGTACATGCATGCATGCATGTGTGTTCATGCATGCATGTGTGAGTGCATGAGTGTGTGTGTGCATGCGTGCATGTATGCCTGCAAGCAGATGTGAGTGCATGCATGTGTTTACATGCATGACTGGATGAGTGTGTGTATGCATGCATAACTACGTGTTCATACATGTGTGCCTGCATGCATGCATGATTGCATGCATGCTTGTGTGCATACGCATGTTTGTGCATGCATGCATGAGTGTGTTCATGGATGCATGTGTGAGTGCATGAGTGTGCGTGTGCATGCATGCATGCATGCTTGCCTGTATGCATGTGTGAGTGCATGCATGTGCGTTTGCATGCATGCCTGCACGAGTGTGTGTGCATGCATACATGCATGCATGCATGCATGCGTGTGTGTATGCATGCATGACTGTACGTGTTCATACATGTGCGCTTGCATGCATGCGTGTGTGCATGTATGCACTGGCATGTGTTTATGAATGCATGAGTGCATGCAAGCCTGTGTACATACGTGTGTATAGGGCACTATAGGCATGCATGCATGAGTATGTGTGCATGCAGGCAAACATGTATGAATGAGTGTATGTGTGCGTTTGCATGCATATATATATGCAAGCGAAAGCCTGCCTGCA
This sequence comes from Lucinisca nassula, assembly GCA_963580285.1. NCBI lineage: Eukaryota > Metazoa > Mollusca > Bivalvia > Lucinida > Lucinidae > Lucinisca > Lucinisca nassula. Next base: position 13,262,366 of record OY757022.1, on the reverse strand, counting down.
TGCATGTGTATTTACATATTTAAGTGCTTGTATGTATGTATGTATGTATGTATGTATGTGCAGGACAAAATGCAATATCCCCACCCCTTTACCATGTTTACACCTTCTTTAATTGCACGCCGGTGGGTCAGGCCTCAGATTCTATGACGGCTCCAACGTAAAGGCTTATTGAAAATTAGAGAGATAATGTCGGTTGGTGCCTGATGCTCTGTCTCTGGTCGGGCTCATCGGAGTCTAACTGTTGGTTTTCTTTTGCTCCAGCATTTCAGTGGTTTCTTGCTGTCGAGTCCTCACCGTTGTCTCACCTCTGTGGTTCTTTGATTTTTGTGTTCACGGAGATGTTGCACTGATGAGTTAGGAGGCCTTCATGCGGACTGAACAAATTATTTGTCTAAATCGCGACCGAAGTTAGGGCGAGGATTGTGGCCACGTAAAATCGATTTAAGCCCCCCAGTGGAAATCTTCCACTGACCGTTCCAAGGCGGCTCTTCTGTGGCGATTTATTTATGTTGTTGTTTGTTACTTACTGTGTGTATCACTTGTGTCTTTCGGTTTCGGATGGCCATATGGCCATTTTGTGGGAAAGTAACTGTCCTTATGGCCTTCCTTTGTTTAGGTTTCCATTATGGTCTGGTCGCTTAATGTTTGTATTTCTTTCCCTTTGGTGTCTTTTATGGGTGGAGTAAGTTAATTGTATCAATTCCTGATCTTTGTTTTACTTCTACTTTGTTGTGCGATGGGGATAATGACATGTGTTTATGAACAAAAAAAAAAAGAAAACGAAAAACAAGAGGGTAATTAAGGCCCTGGATCGCTCACCTGATCCTTATTGGGGGCTGATGGAGGGAGGGGGGGGTTTGGTCCCAGGGCTATGATTTGAACAATCTTGACAAAGGTCCATTAGTCGCAGCTTCATACCAAATATCAAACACAAAACCTTCTGGTTTCAGACAAGAAGATTTTTAAAAGTTTTCCCTGTATAAGTCAATGTAAAACAAAATGGCCCCGGGACAAGAGCATTTTTGGCCCAAGGGCTCTAATTTGAACAATCTTGATAAAGGTCCAATAGATGATACTTCAAACCAAACATCAAAACTGGGCTTTGCGGTTTCAGAGAAGATTTTTTCAAGTTTTTTCCTTTATAAGTCAATGTAAAACCAAAGGCCCTGGGGCAGGGACATTTTTGGTGCATGGGCTATAATTTGAACAATCTTGGAATAAGTTCACCAGATGAAGCTACACACCAAATATCGAAGACCTGGGCTATGCGGTTTCAGAGAAGAAGATTTTTTAAAGACTTTTTTCCTACATAAGTCAATGTAAAACCAAAGGGTCCCGGGGCGAGGGCAATTTTTGGCTCCAGTGCTATAATTTGAACAATCGTGATAAAGGTGCACTAGATGAAACTACAAACCAAATATCAAAGACCTGGTCCTTGCGGTTTCAGAGAAGATTTTTAAAGTTTTTTTCCCAGATTAGTCAATGTAAAACAAAAGGGCCAAAGAACGGAGGCATTTTGAACAATCTTGGTAGAGGTCCATTAGATGACCTGAGCCTTGCGGTTTCAGAGGAGAAGTTTTTTCCTATACAAGTCTATGTAAAACCAAAGAGCCCCGGGGTGGGGGCATTTTTGGCCCCAGGGCTATAATATGAACAATCTTCATAGAGGTCCACAAGACTAATCTTCATTCCAAATATCAAATACCTGAGCCTTCTGGTTTCGGACATGAAGATTTTTAAGTTTTTCCTTGCTTAAGTCAATCTTAAACCAAAGGGCACTGTGGTGTGAGTATTTTGGGCCCTAGGGCTCTAATTTGAACAATCTTGATAGAGATCCACTAGATGAAGCTTCAACCCAAATATTAAAGACCTGGGCCTTGCGGTTTCAGAGAAGAAGATTTTTTAAGATTTTTCCTATATAAGTCAATGTAAAACCAAAGGGCCAGGAGTGGGGCATTTTTGGCACAAGGGCTATAATTTTAACAATCTTGGTAGAGGTCCACTAGATGAAGGTACACACCAAAATTCAAAGACCTGGGCCTTGCGGTTTTAGACAAGAAGATTTTTTAAAAAAAAATTCCTATATAAGACAATGTAACGAAACAAACAAAACAAAACGAATGGGCCCCGGAGCAGAGGCATTTTGGGCCCCAGGGCTATAAGGTGAACATTCTTGGTAGAGGTCCACAAGATGAAGCTACACACCCAATATCAAAGATTCAGAAGATATTTTTTTAAAGACTTTTCCTAAATAAGTCAATGTAAAACCAAACGGCCCTGGGGCGGGGACATCTTTTGCCCCAGGGCTATAATTTGAACAATCTTGGAGGAGGTCCATAAGCCGAACCTTCATACCGAGTATCAAACACCTGAGCCTTCTGGTTTCAGACAAGAAGATCTTTAAAGGTTTTTCCTATGTAAGTCTATGTAAAACCAAAAGGCCCCACACCAGGGGCATTTTTGGCCCCAGCGCTATAATTTGAACAATCTTGGTAGAGGTCCACTAGATGAAGGAACACACCAAATACTTAAGACATAGGGCTTGCGGTTTCAGGGGAGAAATTTTTTTTTAAGTTTTCATCCAAAAAAATCTATTTTTGGCTCCTGTGACCTTGATGGGCAGCGGACCGGAACCATTTAAACAACTTTGAAAGGGGACCACCTAAGATTCATTCCTGTGAAGTACGGTCAAAATCCGATCAGTGGTTTAGGAGATGTTGTTTAAAGAAATTATTAACGGACGCACGACAGACGCCAAAGTGATCCCAAAAGCTCACCCTGTCACTACATTCTTCACGAGGGTGAGCTAAAAATCCATTCCTCCACCGGGGCTTGAACTCATGACCCTCTAATTCAAAGTCAACAATATTATTCGTATAGCACTCTATCAACTACACTTGTCATTGGTGCCATTAATGAACAAGAGGGCCATGATGGCCCTGGATCGCTCACCTGATCCATAGAGTAACAAGTGGGACCCGTGGGGGGCCATTATTAACCCCAGGGCTATAATGTGCATAATGTTCAGAGACGTCTAAAAAGGTGAAGGTTCATACCAAATATCAACAAAGGCTATAATTTGAACACTCTTGGCAAAGGTCCACTAGATATGCTACATACCAAATCCTATGAAAAACCAAATGGCTCTGGGGCGGGGGCATTTTTGGCCTCAGGGCTATAATTTAAACCATCTTGATAGAGGTCCACTAGAGGAAGCTTCACACCAAATATCAAAGACCATGGCCTTGCTGTTTCAGAAGAAGATTTTTAAGGAATATCTCCATATAAGTCTATGTAAAACCAAAGGGCCCCAGGTTGGGGGCAGTTTTGGCCCTAGCACTATAATTTGAACAATCTTGGTAGGGGTCCACTAGATGAAGCTTCATACCAAATAGCAAAGACCTGGCCCTTGGGATTTCCGAGAAGAAGATTTTTAAAGATTTTCCCCATATAAGCCCATGTAAAACCATAGGGCCCCGGGGCGGTGGCATTTTTAGCCCAAACACTATAATTTGAACAATCTTGGTAGGAGTCCACTAGATGAAGCTTCATACTAAATAGCAAAGACCTGGGCCTTGCAGTTTCTGGGAAGAAGATTTTTAAAGATTTTCCCTATATAAGCCCGTTTAAAACCAAAGGGCCCCTGAGTGGGGGGGGGGGGGGAGGAAGAAGGACCGAGCCCTTGTGGGATGAAGCTTTATACCAAATATCAAAGACATGCGCCTTACGGTTTCAGAGAAGAAAATTTTTAAACATTTTCCCTATATAAGCCCATGTAAAACCAAAGGGCCCTGGAGCGGGGGCATTTTTGGCCCCAGCACTATAATTTGAACAATCTTGGTAGGGGTCCACTAGATGAAGCTTCATACCAAATATCAAAGACCTGGGCCTTGCGGTTTCAGAGAAGGAGATTTTTAAAGATTTACCCTATATAAGCCCATGTAAAACCAAAGGGCCCCGGAGCGGGGGCATTTTTGGCCCCAGCACTATAATTTGAACAATCTTGGTAGGGGTCCACTAGATGAAGCTTCATACCATATTCAAAGACCTGGGCCTTACGGTTTCAGAGAAGAAGATTTTTAAAGATTTTCCCTATATAAGCCCATGTAAAACCAAAAGGCCCCGGAGCGGGGGCATTTTTGGCCCCAGCACTATAATTAGAACAATCTTGGTAGGGGTCCACCAGATGAAGCTTCATACCAAATATCAAAGACCTGGGCCTTGTGGTTTCAGAGAAGAAGATTTTTTAAGTTTTTGGTGAAAAAAATCTCTTTTTGGCTCATATGACCTAGATGTGCAACGGACCGGAACCATTTGAACAACTTTGAAAGGGGACCACCTAAGGATCATTCCTGTGAAGTTTGGTCAAAATCCGATCAGTGGTTTAGGAGGAGATGTCGTTTAAAGAATTGTTTACAGACGCACGCACTCACGGACGGACGGACGGACGCACGACGGACGAAAAGTGATCCCAAAAGCTCACCTTGTCACTACGTGACGGTGAGCTAAAAATATATGGAAGGGGTACCTGTTGGAGGAGATATCCAGAAATGAAAAGTTTACAGACGGATGGATGGACGCCGACCCCATACCATAATACGACCATTATTACAAAATGGGCGTATAAAAAGACCCTTTTTGACATCTGACTCTTAGTATGACCTTGACATTTAAGGTACCAACCTGGATTATGAGCGCGACACATCGTCTCATGGTGGTCAACATTTCTGCAAGGTAATTTCAAAATCATCTAATAATGAGAAAGTTGTCAACTGGACACTCTTAGCCCTTACATATATAAACAATCTTGTGACCGAAAAACTTCCCAGGGAAATAAATCAAAAAGTATAAATGCAAGAGTTATAGTTCTTGCGCTCAGCACGTCGTCTAATGTTGATTAAAATTTATATGAAGTTTTGTGAAGATAGCTTGAACTGTTTGAAGTTATAGAGCAGACAAAATTTTTTGACAGATGGACAGACAGACACCTGGGGGAAACAATATGTCTCCGCGAGAAAGGGGGGGGGGTGACATAATTTACATAACTCTTAAAGAATTATGGCTTTATTTACAGCACATTTCTGACCGACTACATATATATTCATTTTACATTTTTAAAAGGCATATGAAATAACCTCTAATCAATCATGTTTTTTTTTTTTTTTTTGACTTGAGGTTCTTCTGTGGCGGCTTATTTTTGTTATGGTTTGTCTTTGAGTGTCTGTATCGCTCAGATTATTTTGTTTTAGATAGCCAATTGGCCATTTATTTTGGAAAGCAACTGTCCTTTTGGCTTTCCGCTATTGATGTTTCCTTTAGGGTCGAGTTGTTTCATGTTTGTGTTTCTTTTCCTTTGGTGTCTCTGATCGGAGCTTTGGGTTAATTGAATCAATTCCTGATGATTGCCTTCACCCGATCAACACTATTTTGTGCATTTTGGAAATTTGCTTCGAATTCTGTAGGGTTTTTACCCGATACTGAGATGAATCCACATCTCAGGCACTGCTGTCAAATGAAACCAATAGGGTTTATATGAGTGGATGTCCAACTCACACCACACAGTTCTCATATGTGGTGCATGGAAGCACCTTGCAGCGCACTCTATTTCTCCAAGTCCTAATGGGCTTAATTTAAACTTATACAAGTGGGCCCAGAGGGCCCCGATTTGCTCACCTGTATGTCATTGCCTCTAGTACATTCTATTTTTAGCTCTGGTGGCCATCTTGTTCATCAGGGTGGAATGATCTTAACTATTTTGGTAGGGTGTCACCTAGGCAATATTCCTTTGACGTTTGAATCAAATTGACCCAAGGGTTTAGGAAGAATTCGCATTTGAAGCAAATTTACAATGTTTTTCTATTTTTAGCTCTGGCCGCCATATTGTTCATCAAAGCGAGACCATTTTAGCTATTTTGGTAGAGATTCACCTAAGCAGCATTCCTATGAAGGTTGAATGTAATTGGCCCCAGGATACAGGAGGAGTTGTCGTTTGAAGATTTTTTTTAGCCATCTTGTTTATTAGAGCCGCATGATTTTAACTATTTTGGTAGATAGTCACCTGGGCAACATTCCTGTGAAGTTTAAATCAAATTGGCCTAACAGTTTAGGAGAAGTTTGCGTTTGAAGCAAATTCTATTTTAAGCACTGGTGGCCAGGATCATTGTAGCTAATATGGTAGAGGGTCAGCTAAGCAACATTCCTATGAAGCTTGAATGAAATGGGCCCAAGGGTACAGGAACAGTTGTTGTTCAAAGATTTTGTTTTTCTATTTTTAGCTCTGGTGGCCATCTTCTTTGTCAGAGTGGAAAGATTAAGCTTTTTTGGCAGGGAGTCACCTAAATAATATTCCTGTGAAGTTTGAATCGTATTTGCCCAAGTGTTTTTGAGTAGTTTATGTTTACACAAATTTACAATGTTTTCTATTTTTAGCTATGGTGGCCATTTTGCTAATCAGAGCAGAACCCTTTTAGCTTTTTTGGTAGATGGTCACCTAAGCAACATTCCTATGAAGTTTGAATGAAATTGCCTCAAGGGTACAGGTGGAGTTGTCGTTTAAAGATTTTTTCTATTTTTTAGCTCTAGCGGCCATCTTGTTTGTCGGAACTTAACGATTTAAGCTATTTTGGTAGGGAGTCACTTGGGCAACATTCCTGTGAAGTTTGAATCAAACTGGTCCAAGGGTTGAGGAGGAGTTTTCGTTTGAAGCAAATTTACAATGTTTTTCTATTTTTAGCTATGGCGGCCATTTCGCTCATTGGAGCAACACCGTTTTAGCTATTTTAGTAGAGAGTAACCTAAGCAACTTTCCTATGAAGTTTGAATTAATTTGCCCAAAGGTACCGGAGGAGTTGTCGTTTAAAGAATTTTCTATTTTTATCTCTGGCGGCCATTTTGTTCACCGGAGCGGAACGGTTTAAGCTATTTTGGTAGAGGGTCACCTAAGCAACGCTCCAATAAAGTTTGAATGATATTGGCCAAAAGGTACAGGAGAAGTTGTCGTTTAAAGATTTTTCTATTTTTAGCTCTGGTGGCCATCTTGTTCAGCAGAGCAGAACGATTTTAGCTATTTTGGTAGAGGGTCACCTAAGCAATATTCCTATTAAGTTTTATTGAAATTGGCTCAAGGGTTAAGGTGGAGTTAGCATTTAAAGCAAATTGTTGACGCCGCACGACACATGACGCACGATGGACATTGACCGATCACAATAGCTCACCATGAGCACTTCATGCTCAGGTGAGCTAACAAACATGCACATTTTTTTTCTTTCCAAACTATCAAATAAATATGATTTGACTGAAACTGTGACAAAAACTAAGAATAAACCGGACTACGTTTTGTGCGGATTCATATTTCTGTGGAGTGTAAGCCAGATGCTACTTGAAAATGCCTGTCTAGCTATGAATCAATCATTATTAATTGATTATCTGGTATTACACAAGGTCAACCAATATTCAAGAATCATAAATCATGTTTTTAATTGTGTCAATCAATAAAATTTTCATTAATCAAGTTATTTCGTATTGGGCAAGTTACAGGTCCTCGGTCAGCTGTATTGGCCTCGGCCTTCGGCCTCGTGCCAATACAGCAGACCTCTGACCTGTAACTGGGCCAATACGAAATTATTTGATTAATAACATTATATTACAAACTACCATGAGCAATATGTCCTCAGGTGAGCTAATAAAATATATAGAACATTTGTATAAAACAATCAAAGTAACAGTTAAAGCGCCAGGTCATTGAATGTAAGCAGGGAGCTGCCAAGTACCACATCCAAGTCAAAATCTGATTTTAACCTTTGCCACTCACTCTCTGGGCTAATTCAGCCGAAGGGAAATTGTTGATATATTTTTTCCCAGATAAAAGGACTACACATCTCCTGAAAATTGTCACAATTTGCATGATATGTCTAATATTGTTTCCCGTGAAAAATAAGAAAAAATATTTTAAAATGTCTGTTAAAAGTTTACCCAGCATGTTGGGTACAACATACAGACATCGGCTCCGGTAGCTCAATCGCATGAGCATCTGACTGGTGATCAGGAAGTTTCGGGTTCCATACCTGCCGGGGTCGGCCATATACTTTTGTGAAGATTGGTTGTGAAATCTTTTTACGGTCTTCTCTCCCTTCAGCTGATTCTAGAAGGGCAGTTATCAGTTTCTGGTGGTAGATATGCACAATACTGGTTAACCGCTTACGTATAAGCCTGCCCAGGAAAATTGTGAATGATAAACTGACCAGCTCAAAAATGACCTAAAGAGTTGACTGGGCCATAAAACTCTAAACATACAGAGGTTCTGGGTACATGAAATGATTGCTTACCTATCATGAACAGGCCTTGTATCTTCCTGGTCATCTTTGCTAGACTGGTCATCTTTGCCAGACTTATCAGCAGCTGAAGTGACTTCCTCTACTGCTTCAATTTCAACTGTACTGGCTTTGACAGATGATGATGGTGTGTCAGTTTCATCAAGAGCTGATGTTGTACTATCTGCTTCAGCAGCAGTTCTACTAATTCCAGGACTATCTGCCACAGAATTAACAGTCTTTGACTTTTCAGGTTTGGATGACTCAATGTCAAATAAAGTACACATCCTATCAAATATGTTGTCCGCCTGATCAGTAGGACTTCCCGGCTCCTTTGTATCAGCTAGTCTTTCAAAGTAGTCAGGTAAACATATATAAGAACTTTTCATACCTTCGTGGCATGTAGCAAAATGGGCTAGTATTGCTGGCTTAGTCTTAAATGTAACTTTATGACAAATTGAACAGCTATACAACAGTTGGTCTTTATGCAGGCTTTTTGTGTGTTCCACTATCTCATTCTGGCTTTCACACAAGAATTTGCAGTGATTGCAGTAATAGTGCATTCTGTTTGGTAATTTTGATACTAAATTATTCACAACTTTCTCTGTCTTTTGAAAATGTTCAAGGTCAGTTTGTTTCGTCGAATTTTTAGTATCAAAACTTTTCCCTGACGGTTGCTCAGACTGAAAAACCCCATCGGTGGTGCTAGAAAGAGGGGATTTAGACACTGTGACAAATTTATCTGAACTGACAGAGGATGTCTTTGTTTCTGCTACAGCACAAGCACTGACAGTTAAAGCCCCATCTGCTCCAGACTTACAGGCTTTTCCACCTACAAGCTGATGATTTGTCTTCGCAACAACTGAACTCCTCCAGCTTGTTATACTTGGAGTGACAGACTCATCTTGCTCTTGTTGCTTAATAAATGCAAGGAAATTTGCTTCATATGGGTCATTTGCCTTAAGAGCATCTGCTTTTGGTGGTTCCGCAAGTTTCTTGTCATCATTTTTCATGGTTTCACTTTCCGTAGGTTTATGCTTTTTTGCATGATGATGTGACTTTCGCTTTTCAGATTCTGAATCACTCTTAGATTTTGACTTAAACTTCTTTTTAGGTTTATTATCTAAAGCAGAGTCTACTGAATTTGGATTGGTATTGATAGTAGTCTCCACTGTATACACTTTAGTTTTTGAAGTTAAACCACCTTGTAATTTAAGTTTAAGTGGAGGAACGGTTTTCCTAGCTGTTTGTTCACTAATGTCAAAATGACCAATTTTCTGTTTTTTAACCTCATTGACTGTTTTTTCTGAAAATAACTTGATTTTTCGTTTTCTCGGTGTAGGTCCTTTCTTATTAACAACAGACTTTGCCTTTTGAGGTACTTCTCTAACATCACGTGGCTTTAATGTCTTTTGAGGCTTCTTTGGTCTTATCGTCATTTTGTATTGTTTGTAAGGTCCTCGTTTTTTCCTTCCCATTTTGTCTGTATCATTTTGTTTACTTAAAGCACGATCCTTTTCCTTTTGTTCTGTTGTTTGATCTGTCGAACCTGTTGCTAAAAACTTGTTTACTTTTGTTTTATAAACAAGCCTCTTTTTCTTTCCTAAATTTGGGTTGTTTATGTCTATTGAAAAATCTGAAACTTTCCATTTCTCTATCGAATCACAATCTGTTAAATTTTTTTTCTTACTTGTTTCTCTTTGAGATTCAGTGCCATATGTCTTTTCAGGTTTGTTATATAATAGCTGATTTCCTGATTGTTCATTTTCATTACACTGAACAAAGTCATATTTTGCTGCGAATTCATTTTCCCGGGACTTCCCAGGATCTTCACAGTTTGAATCTTTTTTTGCTATTTCTTCGACCTCACGCTTTTGCAGACAGTCCTCAGAATCATTTATGTTTTCTAAGGAACTTTTCATCTGAAGCTGCTTGAGGAAATCCTTTAAAACAACAGAACATGGTTTACATTCCTTCATTAGATCCTCAACTGTTACCGCTGGTGAATCCTCACTCAGAAAATTTTGTTTATTGACATCTTTATTGTCATCAGTACTGATAATGTTTTGATCTGAAACTGTAGCTTCTGCTACTACACGATCCAACTCTGTAGGACTTTGTAACATGGTAGGACTTTGTTTTAACTTCAATTTCTGCGACCGTTTAGCAGTCTTTCTCAATTGCTGCTTCAAGTATTCATTTTCCTCTATGCTTTGCTTTAATGCAATATTGTCTAAAGGAGAGCGAGAAATCTTCTGTCTTAATTCAATCTTTCTTACTGAAAAATTTCCAGCTTCTGCAGACTTTTTTTCCCTTTTCCGTAATCTTTTACGTCGCTTCATCAGCCCTGTATTCAAAGCAGGTTTTCTGATTTGAAAACCTAGTGATCTCAAATCACCTGCTCTGTTGTCAATTATTTGTCCCTTTGTCTTTTCCGTTTCAATATGACCAAAATGCATTATGTTCAACGTTTTCATTGACTGAACCGAATCAGGAATATTACCAAGATATTCTCTTATGTTTTTTTCGTCTGCATTATCAGAGGATGTGCTTAGCACAAAATAATCAATATTATCTTTCTTGATTTCATTAACTGTTAATAAGGTATTTTCACAAACTTTGTCTATCATGCTGTTGAGTATTTCCTTAACTATTTCTGCTGAGGAATTATTATCATACTTAGTGTAATATGTATTTTGGCAATCTACCCCTGATGCAGTAAGGTAGTTTTCGTCTTTTACATCTTCATTTCCAGCATCTTCTTTCAATTTATTAATACTATTGTTTACTTCAGAAAGAAATTCAGGTGTCAACTCTTTATGTTCAAGTTCATTGTCTGGCAGCAGTATTTCTCCTTCATCAGGCGACTTACATGTATCTGCTGCTTTACAAATGAATCTTTTGTTGAATTCTCTTCCCTTCAGTATCTTTTCTTTCAATAACTTTTTCTTCTCACTTACTTCAAAGCTTATTTCTTTTGCTTTGTCGATAATGCTCTTGCTAAATTCCTGCATCTTGATTTCACCATCTTCCCTTGCAATTTCATCATTAACTATATTCTTCCCTTTGTGTTGAGAATTGTCAGTTTCGGCACTTCCAGAAACGATGTTCACTGTATCTTTGGTTGGATCTGAATTCTTAACATGCATCCTGATTTCTGAAACAGCAGTATGTTTATCTGTTTTACCAATGTCAGTCTCAAAATTCACTTCATTTTGTATTTCATTTGCTTTTTCAGGAAAAGTCAAAGATATTTCTTGGTCTGCATGAACAACTCGCAAAGGCGCTGAGGAGTCAGCTATCATCTGACTTGCTTCTTTGTCATTATCACAGCTTACCTGGCCTAAATCTGCATGCCAATAGTCTTTTTCTTCCTCTTCCCTGTAAGGACAGTTCGTTTCTCTGTTTTCACTGACAATATCAAACTTCACTTCGGAAACATGTGCATGCAATCCTTCTATTGCTTCTTGTTGGTCCGATAATCTAAACTCTGAATTTACACAATCACTATAGTTTACAGTTTCTTCCTCATTCTTTTCCGCATCTTCTAGACTATCTTTTTGTTCTTCTTTAGTATCTTGTTTTCCAAACCCGTCTTCAACAGCTGAAAAATTATTAATGCCATCAGTAACTTTTTCCATATGTTTCTTTAATTTATGCTGCTCTGACTTGGCAGGTCTAGGTTTATTAACTTTCGACATCTTCATTTTCTTTAAATGTTTGATCATGTTTATATTTCTGTGACGCTTTATGGTACTCTTTGCATTATTTTTTATGACTCTATCATATGATTTAGCTTGAGAGCCATCACACTTCAGAACTTTCGGTCTGCCTTTATTCTTCGCCACTATGGCACAGGACTTAATATTTTGCTTTGCTTTGTCTGTTTCGAAATCGAGAACACTAGAAATGTTAGTCTTTAATTCCCTGGCAGCAGTGCTAACATTTTCGACTTTCTTTTCATCACTGAGTTTTCGCTTTCTTTTCCTGCCTGGTTTATTCTTCAAGCTTGCATCACTGTCATTTGTGTTTTCTTCTAATTTTACAGCAGTGCCCTTGTCTTGAATATGTTTCTTATAGCTGCTATTAGAGACTGTTGAGAAGCTACTAATTTCTGAGCATGTTGATTCATTATCACTAAACTTTCCAAATTCTTTAATATTACTGACGTTTTTCTTAGGGCGTCCTTTTTTGCGACATACCTCCTTTTCAGTCCTTGTGTATCTTTTAGACTCCACCATAGCAGACAGATTTTGTACTTCAGGTGAGGTTTTTGACTGCTGTGCACCAGATACACTACTTACATCATCGCATATATCGATTTCTTGGGTTTTGTCTTTATAAAAATCTGATGTTACATCTCCAACATCCCCTTTATCCCTTTCTATTTCAATCGGCCTAGTTTTATCTTTACTACTAAGTTTATCCAGCATTTTTTTGTGTAGTTTCCTCCTTAAATCATTTTCGGGAAGATTTGCAATCGAACTGTCTGTGTATTTCTTAGCATGAGAAGCCAGAATTCGTTTTCTCCTGATATTTGGCACAGATTTCATATCTTTCAAAGTTTTTGACGTTGGGTGCACTTTTCCTTTACTGACATTACCTTTACGGAGTGGATCTTTGTTTCTCACATGTTTACCTGACAGTTTTCCGTTTTTGTCAGTATGATAACCTGATAGACTGGTACTATTCACCTTCGTAACGGAAATATTGTCAGTTTTGCAATCAGAGTTTATAATGGTACTAATTAAACCCACCTCAGAACTTTCTGTTTCTGGTATGTTCATTATAGTAGACTGTATTACTCTATCTTCTCCTACTTCAGTCCTTCGTTCTTTCTCACTACTATGCAGCCTTAACTTTGACTGTAAAGGCGGGTATGAAAGAGGTTTAGGTTTATTTTTTGAACCAGGCGGTCTTCCACATTTTCGACGGACTATGGTCTTGTCAACTATTGCTGCCTTTTCTGACTGGCTTACAATTACACTGCTATTTCGTTTAAAAGGAATATTTTTAGTTTTCAAAGGCAAAACATGTTTTCTCTTCGCTAATATATTAGTTTTAACCTTTGAATTAATTCTGCCTTTTGTAGCCTTTTTATCAAGATGACTCTTCAAAGTTGCTTCATTACTAGTAGTGTCTGTTTTCTTTGAAACTTCAACTGAACTTTTACGTTTCTTTTTGGGGGGTCGCCCTGGTCTATTACGTTTTAAGACTTCCTGTTGATTTTCATTTTCACCAAATATGTCAGGACTTGGCTGCGAATTAGGAGACATAGACGGCTCGGGTTCAAGCGTTGGAGGTGTTTCTTTTGGACGACCTTTTTTAGGCTTAACTAAAATATTGCAGGGTGTCAAGGGATGTGGACTTTTAAAATAGTCATCTTCTCCATTTAGAACTGGTTCTGATGTCCTTGTGTTTTGTATATCTAATGACTTTGGCCTTCCTCTCTTCTTTTTAAGAACAGATACAGTTTTATTAAGACTTTTGGTTCTGATAACTTTCTTTTGTCCCTTAATATCATTTGCTGGTTCCGATCTTGTCCTGCCCTTTTTCTTAACTTTAGAACCCTTGTCATGATTTGACATGCCATCTTTCTCTTTTACTCTGATCACTTCATTCTCAGTAGAATCCTCATTTCCTGTAGAACTGACTTTATCTACGATATTATCTTGGGTCTTTCTTTGAACTACTTTATTACTTCTTGACAAGTGTTTATTTTGTTCGGTATCTTGGTTAAGTTTTTTTCTTTCAGAAGAGGAATCTCTGGAGTTACTTCTTGACCTAGCAACTTTTACTAGTGCTGGACTTCCTCTGCCTGGCAGAATTTCTTCATGAACACCAGACATTTTCCATTTAACAGGCGCACCAGTTTCATCCCTGCTAATACTGGAGTAATAGTTCATAACATCCTTATGGTCGGTGGATTCACTTGCTAGTTTCCTTGTGATTTTTGTTGATACTGGGGGAATCACTTTCTGGAAAGATAGCCAGGACAAGAATTTAGTGATTTATCGACACTGAAAACAAGAACTTCATAAGTGGAACAATCACTGGAAAAGTATACTGCTAATGTACTGGTAATTGATTATAATTTAAATCATGTTGAAATTAATGATTACATATTGCAGTTACAATTACTTTTACAGTGAAAGAATTGATAACAATTACTTTGCTAAGTAATTAGGTTTACTTTATGATTACTTATTGATTACTGTGACAACTTGAAACACAAAGATACATTTCAGAATCGGAGAGACAGCAGTCCGAAACTGCTAACCAGAAGGTCCATCCACCAAAATCAACGAATATGCCTCGTCTTTAATAGACTTGAAGTTCTAGACCGAGTACCTAATTCCAAGATTTTTTAGAAGATTGGTTGCAAATGCCACAACCAAAAGGACTTTTACTATGGTCAAGGGACTTTTGATATCTGAATTGGTTTTATTTAGATATTGAGCCGATCATTATTAAGAGGTCGATGAAAAACGGAGCACCTGAGGAACATCACCTGAATTTCAGATGCAGGACTTGGCATCTAAAATAAGGCCACGCCAAACTCGAACCACATTGGTGAGAGACCTAATTATCAAGAGTCAGTGCTGCTTCCCACTAGGTCAAGGTAGAAGTAAAATAAAGATCAGGAATTGATACAATTAACTTACTCCACCCATAAAAGACACCAAAGGGAAAGAAATACAAACATTAAGCGACCGGACCAAGTAGGCATTGTATGACTTTTTATACACGTACCTGCAGCTTAATGAATCAATAAGTCAACACCAACACCGTATTTAAGACAAACTAGAGCTGTCAGAGGATCTGACTAAAGCCCCACTGCAACACTATTAGAGGAGAAAGACCCATGGTGTTGGAATATTTTGAATTCGTACTTGCCGGATAACATCACTGTAAGACATACATGTATTACTTTGCAACATAAAAGTTATAAAGGGCCTTAACTCCACGAGTTCTGGGCCGTAAGCTATGATAATGGAATACATAATCCATCAACCAACTGTCCATGTGTGTACCAGGTTTCAACTTTATAACCTTTATAGTGTTCGAGAAAAGATATGTTTCATCTAAGTAGGACAACAAAACAAACATAGAAGTTATTAAGCAAAATGCATTTTAATTTTTTGAAAACCAACCACGTCATATAATTCCTTTGCCCTCTTCCAGTATACACAATACAGCCAGCCATTGTCTTTTAGTATACCAACCTTCAGCTTCCCAGGCTTTATGTTTCCGGAGAAATCTGATTAGAAAATTTTCAATAGTGGCAAAATTTGAAAACCCATCAAGGGACGTAACTAGTTATGGAACTTGACCCCTATTCCAGTATATTCAATGCATCCAGTCAATGTTATTGTTTATACAAAGTTTAAGCTTTCTAGCTATCACAGAGCCTCAGAAATCTGAACATTAACACATTTTTCAAGAATGGCAAAATATGAAAACCCACCAAGGGACGTAACTCCAAGAACTATATGACCTTGGCCACTATTCTGCTACTACACATTCCTTACCTCAAAAATGCAAAGTGTAGTATAAATTTCATGAAAGTAGGTCCACAAATATAACAGCCATTTAAAGACATTTATTCTGTTACAGTAGGACAAACCGTCTGTTCATAATTGTTTTATTGCTCCCTGTGATATTCTGTATATAGCAGATCAAAGGCGGCCCTTAATAGGGTGATTAGTAGCTCTTGTTGAATACCCTGCACTTAAGGGGAAAAATCAATAATGTACATTCTAGTAAACTATTGATTTTCCCCAAGGTGGCCCTTTACCTGTTGAAGACAGAGGGGATCTCTTCAAGCAGCACTAAGGGCTACATAATATTATGTAATGAAATGATAGTCCTCAATAATCAAGAATAAATGCCTTTAAGTTATTAAGTAAAATGCATTTTAAAATCTGAAAACCTACCAAGGGACATAACTAAAAGAGTTATGAACCCTCGACCCCTATTCTGATACACACAATATATCCAGTAATAGTCCATGTTTATACAAAGTTTCAGCTTTCTAGATTTCATACTTTCTGAGAATTCTGTTACGAAAATTCTCCTAAAATGGCAAAATTTTAAAGCCAACCAAGGGACATAACTCCAAGAGTTATGGGCCCTTGGTCACTATTCTGCTACTACACTGTTCTTTCCTGTGAGACCAAGTGTAGTATAAGTTTCATTGAAGTAGGACCACAAACGTAACAGTTACTTAGCAAAACAGATTTAAAAATTTGAAAACCTATCAAGGGAGATAATTTCATATACACAATATATCCAGTCATTGCCCATGTTTATACAAATTTTCAGCTTCCTAGCTTTCATAGTTCTTGAGAAATCTGTTACGAAAAATTTCAAGAATAGCAAAAATTGAAAACCTAACAAGGGATTAACTTCAAGAGTTTGGGGCCCTTGGTCACCGTTCTATTACTGCCCCTCCCTTACCTCAGAGACCAGGTGAAGTACAAGTTTCATTGAAGTAGGACAACAAACATAACAGTCATTTAAGTCATCAGCAAAATGCATTTTAAAATCTGAAAACCAACCAAGGGACATAATTAAGAGACTCTCTGAGAGTCATGGATCCTCTACCCCTATTCAGGAATGTGTGGCGGCGGTAAAACGTCTCCCTGCCCTACATCATAGTGTAGATTATATTTTCTTGTCCTTTGGGATCACTGATTCCATTGTGGAATTTTGAAAATAGCTGAGGGTCACTGATGAGGCCTAATTGGCCGAAACTAGCTAGTCTGGCCCAGAAAACATGTACACTCCATATTTTTCAGTTCTGTGGTGTATTCGTTGCTTCCAAAGGATAACCCTTTTATAGAACATACACAATATATCCAGTCATAGTCCATGTTTATACAAAGTTTTAGCTTTCTGGCTTTCATACTTCCTGAGAATTCTGTTACTAAAATTTTCCTAGAATGGCAAAGTTTTAAAGCCTACCAAAGGACATAATTCCAAGAGTTATGGGCCCTTGGTCACTTTTCTGCTACAACACTGTCCTTACCTCACAGACCAAGTGTAGTATAACTTTCATTGATGTAGGACCACAAACATAACAGTTATTTAGCAAAATGCATTTAAAAATTTGGAAACCTATCAAGGTAGATAACTCAAAGAGTTATGAACCCTTGACTCTATACTGGTACACACAATACATCCAGTCATTGTCCATGATTACATAAAGTTTCAGCTTTGTGGTTCTTTGATTTTTCGTGTTCACGGAGATGTTGCACTGATGAGTTGGGAGGCCTTCATGTGGACTGAACAAATTATTTGTCTAAATTGCGACAGAAGTAAGGGCGAGGATTGTGGCCACGTAAAATCGATTTAAGCCCCCCAGTGGAAATCTTTCCACTGACAGTTCCAAGGCGGTTCTTCTGTGGCGGTTTATTTATGTTGTTGTTTGTTACTTACTGTGTGTATCACTTGTCTTTTTATTTTGGATGGCCATATGGCCATTTTGTGGAAAGTAACCGTCCTTATGGCCTTCCTTTGTTTAGGTTTCCATTATGGTCTGGTCGCCTAATGTTTGTGTTTCTTTCCTTTGGTGTCTTTGATGGGTGGAGTAAGTTAATTGTATCGATTCCTGATCTATTTTTTACTTCTACTTTCCTAGCTTACACAGTTCTCGAGAAATCTTTTATGAAAAGTTTCAAGAATGGCAAAATTTGAAAAACCTACCAAGGGACAAAACTCCAAGAGTTATGGGCCCTTGGTCACTATTCTGCTACTGCACCTCCCTTACCTCAGAGACCAATTGAAGTATAAGTTTCATTGAAGTAGGACCACAAACATTAAAGGTTCATCACAACCTCATTATAACATGGTTCACTATAACACAGTTTTAGATATAACAAGGTTTCAAGATGGATCCCAAAAATGTATGGATTATATATAAATGGTCATTTTTCTATAAAACTATACATTTTTGTTTGGATATAACACATTAACTAACATGGTTTCTGCTTTGGGCCCCATTAAAAGTTCTATAATAAAGAGGTTTTGGTGTATTTGTTACAGACACGGGTCTGGGTTGGGGTGTCTCCAGGTGGCAGGGGATGCTAAATGGGCCCCTGCCTCTTCTTTGCCCAGGCCTTGTATGAGTGCACTCGCTTGACAAATTTGGGGAATTAAGCTGAAGAGGGTAGCGTACAAGACCTGGGTTTAATTTGGTCCCAACCCAGCCCTCGTGGGTGACATAAGGATCACACCAAACACAAAATAGAAGTAAAACAAAGATCAGGAATCGATACAATTAACTTACTCCAGTCTGATGTGATGTTGAGTATAAAGTTAAACACAACAGCGTTCACTTTTCCCAAAATTGTATATCTAATTTAGATGTTCCAAAATTTAATAAAACGCGATCAATGCAGACTATTTTTCTTTGTTTCAATGTCCTGTTCTTAGCTAAATGTCCTAAATGTCACTAATCACTTTTCACCCAATTTTTCTTTAGAATTCTTGTGAAATGTCAAGTCCCAAACAAGTCCTGAAATGTCAAGTTCCTAAAACACAAATTGTTAATGTCCTTAATGCGATGTCACCAGCATATAATTTTCCCAAAACTTGATATTCATCAATTTACTAAGATCATCAAATGTCTTGCAAATTTCCTAGTTATCTCCCTTACTTAGCTATTTAATTTCCTTATTCCTTATGTCGTAAAGTCACTACTTTCTCTGTACCCAAGATTTAGCAAATTTTTGTAAGTCTCTACACAGAACTTTGAATCAAACAGTCTGTGCAGGGTCTACGATACAAAATCAAGTTACCGTATTCCTCCCATTTAGCGCCCCTGCTCCTATAAGCGCCCCCTCACTGTTTTTCCAGGAACAAAATAATAAGCGCCCCTTCTGCAGTCGCAGGAAATAGTATTTTGGATTACCTAAAGTAAAGATTTCAGCCTTTCAATCATCACGCTACGTATCATTTAAGGTATTTCTAAACCCTCTGCTATCACAATGTCTGTGTTGACCACTTGGTACTTTGCATGTCATGATTCCACTATATTCTAATGCAAATCTACCCCATGTAATGGGTTTGAACTCTCTCTTCTGGTAAGATGTTTGTCTCTAATAAACGCCCCCGCTTTTTCCAATTTTTTAAGCGCCCGGGAGGAATACGGTAACAGTTCAATTTCCAGATCACATCTGCTTAGTTCAGTGTCCACAGCTTGTCTCCTTCTGAATTGCCTGTCTCTTAATGTTCTGAATGTTTTTATGTTGTGTGGGCTCATCAGCCCTGTCTCAAAATGAGCCAATGAACCGGTTTCTTTCATCCAACCAATAGATTTATATTTTAGAAGTGTCAGTGTGACCAATCAACAGTCAGGCCCAAAAGGGTCTGAAAAATTTTGTTCAAAATTATAGACTAACCCCTGGGAAAAAAAGCCAATTATCTAAAGATCACAAGTTTCTTTGAACAATAGAAGTGTGCCATCTCAGAGTGACTACTTTTTCCCCAATTTCTAATAAAGCTGTCTACTAAGTTTCAGTTTGTAAGCCAAAGAGTGACATATGTTTTTTTAGTTGACTGAATCTTATTATTTTGCTTGACGGTTTCCAAGCTATAACTTTGTAAGCAGCTTTGTTTCCTAAAAGGTGCAAAAACATTTTTCAAGCCATGTTCCTTAACATGCTTGTTTGTCAAAACAATGCCTCAAGATCTTTTTAATTTGAATTTGATGAACATAATCCTGGGAAAATATTGAAATTATTAAATTTAAACTAAAATGAAAAATTACTTCTTTTTTTGGAAATTCTGTTTTTGTCTTTCACCCATTCTCACTTACCATGACCTAAAAAAATATAACCATTCATTCAGCATTCATCCCACATCAATATTCCTTTCTCACTTATTTATTCTTTTATTTTTTTAAAATGAAAATGCCCTAAAATTTCCACTGGTGACATAATAAGCAAAAATGCATTTTAAAACTTAACAACCTATCAAGGGATATAAAACAAGAGTTATGGGCCCTAGGTCAATATTCTGCTGTAAAACTTTTCTTACCTTAGAGACTAGTATAAGTTTCATTGGTATTTGGGTTATTAAGCAAAATGCATTTTAATTTTGCAGGCACAGAATTACAGAATCACTGAATCACAAAATGGCGGAAGAACATGGCAAATCCAGATTAGTAAAGCGGAGCTATAATTACTGATGTACTCATGTTCCCAGTGTCACATACACAGTTTCATTGTCGCCGGTCCAATTACTGGTCTTTCTTATTCATGTCTTTTTTTTTTTTTTAAGTGTGTACTGAGGTGGGGTTTTATAGTCCTTTCAAGATAAGTTGACCTATTTTTAGCCAACTAAAAGATGGTTCTATATGCTCACTGATGCATTAAAGTAGGTCAAAATCACTCAGTGTCAATAACATTCAATAAACCATAACCCTAAACATACATGTATCTATGACCCTCTTATCTGCAAGTTTAAAGAAAATCTAATTAAAACTAGTGGAGCTGTGTAGCAAAGAAGGTTATCTGCAAGCATCTTTAGCAATCAATGGACCTAACCCCATGTATCAGAATTTTGTGTCTGTTTTCAAACGTTTTGAAATCAAACTGTTTTTAAAATCTATCCATGTCCTCTTCATCTGCAAGAAAATATTATCAAAACTGAAAGAGTCTAACCCCTAAAGGCTTTTACGTAGTCAAGGATCATACAAAGCACAGTGTTGAAAGGTGGACTAGCTCACATAATGTCAATATTATTCATGGATCTATGGACTTCTGGCATGCTACAAGTTGAGATCAGAATGCAGAGATATGACTAGTCACAGGTGCTAATGCCTAATAAACATATGGATGGATGGAATGACACTTAGTCTGACAGACAAATAGATAAACAGATGACTGATGGACAGATAAACAGATGACTGACAACCATGCTGTGCCCAGCTGACAACACCCATAGATACTTTGTCACTATCCCGGGTGACCTCCAGTAGAACTGATCAAAATTAAGGAATTGTGCTGTTTCAAGAAGATCCGATCAAAACTGAAGCAGCTACAGTGATGACACGGGCAAAAATAAGCATTTTCAGCGAAGTAGGGGACATGACTCCGTGGGTAAATGACTGTCCTGGCATCGCTAGTTTTCAAACTCATCCAAGTTTTTAACCCTAACTTACTTGTACATAAGTTTCAGTGAGATTCAATCAAAACTAGGGGCTTCAGTGATGACAAGGTCAAAAACAGGCATTTTCAGCAATCAAGGGGGCATAAATAACTCTGACAGATAAGCCAACATCACCAGTTTTCAAACTCATCGGAGCTTTTATCCCCAAGCATATTACATAATATTTAAGTTTCAGAAAGATCTGATCAACACTGATGGTCACATAGCGCTATGGTGATGACAAACATTTTCATATTGCAAGCCTATGGAACCTTGTGGTTGCCATAGCAACCAGAGCTTTCATTCAATTTTGATAAAAAGCTTATGGCATCAATCCCTCATGAGAAGCATGCTGCAGATGAGAAATGATTGAGATCAACCTGCCAACATGCAGAGATATAACTGCTCAAAAGTGTGGATGGACTGATGACGGATGGACTACCATGGAGCCTTCTGCCGAGGTGAGGTACAAACAAAACAAAACAAGAGGGCCATGGTGGCCCTGAATTGCTCACCTGAATCCAAGATGTTTCAAAGCTTATGGAAATGAAGGATTCACTGCTTTAAGGAGATGTGGACCAAAGATTTTTCTTTGGAGGTTATTTTTCATTGTAGTGGAATTTGAAGGTTTTTCTACTTTTAGCTCTGGTGTCCATTTTGTTTAACAGAGCGGAACAGTTTAGGCAATTTTGAAAGAGGGTCACTCAAGGAACATTCCTGTGAAATTATTTTCAAATCGGGCTCTTTGCCTAGGAGAAGATGTCATTTAAAGGTTTTTCTATATTTAGCTCTGGTGGACATTTTGTTTAACGAGCGGAACGATTTAGACAATTTTGAAAAAGGGTCACTCGACGAACGTTCCTGTGAAATTATTTCCTAATCATGCCATTTGCCTTGGTGGGGGTGTCATTTAAATGTTTTTCTATTTTTAGCTCTGGCGGCCATTTTGTTTAACAGAGTGCAACAATTTAGGCAATTTTGAAAGAGGGTCACTCACGGAACATTCCTGTGAAGTTATTTTCAAATCGGGCCATTTGCCTAGGAGGAGATGTCATTTGAAGGTTTTTCTATTTTTATCTCTGGTGGCCATTTTGTTCAACAGAGCGGAACGATTTAGGCAATTTTGAAAGAGGGTCACTCAAGCAACATTCCTGTGAAATTATTTTCAAATCGGGCCATTTGCCTAGGAGGAGATGTCATTTAAAGGTTTTTCTATTTTTGGCTCTGGCGGCCATTTTGTTTAACGGAGCGGAACTATTTAGGCAATTTTGAAAGAGGGTCACTCAAGCAACATTTGTGTGAAGTTATTTTCAAATCGAGCAATTTGCCTAGGAGGAGATGTCATTTAAAGGTTTTTCTATTTTTAGCTCCGGCGGCCATTTTGTTTAACGGAGCGGAACTATTTAGGCAATTTTGAAAGAGGGTCACTCAAGCAACATTTGTGTGAAGTTATTTTCAAATCGAGCAATTTGCCTAGAAGAAGATGTCATTTAAAGGTTTTTCTATTTTTATCTCTGGTGGCCATTTTGTTTAACGGAGCGGAACAATTTAGGCAATTTTGAAAGAGGGTCACTCAAGGAATGTTCCTGTGAAATTATTTTCAAATCGAGCCATTTGCCTAGGAAGAGATGTCATTTAAAGGTTGTTCTATTTTTAGCTCTGGCGGCCATTTTGTTTAACGGAGCGGAAAGATTTAGGTAATTTTGAAAGAGGGTCACTCAAGGAACATTCCTGTGAAATTATATAACTAGACTATCAAGTGAGCATATGCTCACTAATACCCCCAGCCAAAGCCATCGGTAACTTTCTGGCAATTCAAAGCCATCAAGTTTGACAAAAACCTATTATGAACACAGAATTAATCTTGCAAAAGTAAGGAGAATACCATTACATCTAAATAACTCACCTGATAACTAATGAGATCTTGAACAGATGTTTTTCAAAGGGCAATAACTCTTGAAAGGAGCATAATCCGGACGAGAAAAAAAATACGTGTCGGCTAATTTTCCATGAGGAATCCATATATGAAATTTCAAAACCCTAGCATACACGGTTCTAAAGTTATGCTATGCATCACTTTTACCATACAGTACAATGGCACAAATTACCAAAATGACAAAGGGCCATAACTCACATAGTATTTTTCGGAATTTTGTCAAAAGTTAATCAGTTCATCTACTCATCACCACCAATCTATTCACCAACTTTCAAGGCTCTAGCTCCAATAGTTTTTGAGATATCTTGCTGACAAAATTTTATAAAACAAATATAACAAAGGGGAATAACTCTAAAGAACCTGGCCCCACAGCCCCAATTTTCTTTCCCACAATACAACTAGTTATGCATGTTGTTTGTACCAAATTTCAAGATTCTAGGTACAGTAGTTCCTGAGAAATCTTTGACACAAAATTTAAGGTAACTCACAAAATACACATCTCAGTAGCAAATATAACAAAGGGGAATAACTCTAAAGAACCTGGCCCCACAGCCCCAATTTTCTTTCCCACGATACAACTAGTTATGCATGTTGCTTGTACCAAATTTCAAGTTTCTAGGTACAGTAGATCTTGAGAAATCTTTGACACAAAATTTAAGGTAAGTCACAAAAAGCACATCTCAGTAGCAAATATAACAAAGGGGAATAACTCTAAAGAACCTGGCCCCACAGCCCCAATTTTCTTTCCCACAATACAACTAGTTATGCATGTTGTTTGTACCAAATTTCAAGTTTCTAGGTATAGTAGTTCCTGAGAAATCTTTGACACAAAAAAAAGTTTACACACACACACACAGAAAGTTTACACACACACAGAAAAAAGACGAAAACTATATACCCCCATGGCATACTCCGTATGCCGGGGGTACGACGGACATTGACCGATCACAATAGCCACCTTGAGCCTTCGGCTCAGGTGAGCTGAAAAATCGACCAGAACTTAGCATCTCAGACTTATGAGAGATTCAAACCCACAGAGATAAGGGAAAAATTTTTAAGAGTCAGCGATCTTACCCACTTGGCATGCCCTGGCCCATCTGGGCTTGAAGAAATACATGTAGATGGGCTGCATGATTCTTCCACGCAGAGCTGAAACCGTCCGCACACTATTACTGGTAAACCGCTTAGAGGATCTAAGACTGTCCAGGAGCCGCGGTGCGCGTCGGACCGTCCATGCTTATAAACCCTATTGGTTTCATTGGGCGACAGGGCTTGAGATGTCATTTCATCTCAATGTCGGGTAAAAGTCCCACAAAATTGGAAGCAATATCTCCAAAATGACCTATACTGTGTTGACGGGGACGTTAAACCTCAAATCAAACAAATTACCTACTTGGCAATGGAGGCCCGTTTAGCCTACAGGTTTTGTTTGTTTGTGTTGAGGTTTTACGTGCCCATCAACATTATTCTGGGACTTCTACCAGACATTGAGTTGACATGACTTCTCTAGCCCTACCGCCCAAAGAAACAGCTAGGGTTGATTTAAGGGATGGTCAGACTCACACAAATTTTACTGGGCAGACTTAGACCTAAGCAGTTTACCAGTGGTTGGCTCCAGCTCTAGGAATCTACTTCTCTAGCCTGAGGTGGGGGATGTAATCTATAGGAGTTACAGAAAATTTCAAAGAGTGAAAACCCTGTTAATAATTGGTGGACTGTAACCTTGATGTAATATGCCCTGTTCTACATCATGGTCTAATCAACAAACAAGTTTCAGCTTAATCGGATGTAGCCGTACACGAACAAGAAAGCAGTCTGAGGGACAGCCAAATCCACACTTTGTGTCAAGGCTCAAACTTGTGACTTCACATGTGACCTTGACTTTGCGTTGGCATGGTTTATTTATGGTTTCTGCACATCAGCTCACTGAGGGGGATATTCACAAAAGTTTTATAAAGGATAATGGAACGGACACAAAACACAAAGTTTCAAACTCATGACCTTCACCTGTGACCTTGAACTTGAGTCTACATGTTTTATTTTATGGGTTCTGCACATCAGCTGACTGAGGGGGATATTTGACGAAAGTTTAATGAAAATCCTTCCAGGAGTAAGGGAGATATGGAACAGACACAAAATACAAAGTTTCCAACTCGTGACCTTCAACTGTGACCTTGACCTCGAGCCAGCATGGTTTATTTATGTGTTCTGCACATCAGCTCACTGAGGGGGACATCTGACCAAAGTTTAATGAAAATCCTTTGAATGGTAAAGGAGGTATGGAACGGACACAAAATACAAAGTTTCAAACTCGTGACCTTTCAATGTGACCTTGACCTTGAGTCTGCATGGTTCATTTATAGGTTCCGCACATCAGCTCATGAGGGAGATAATTGACCAATGTTTAATGAAAATACTTTGAGGGGTAAAAGAGATATGGAATGGACACAAAATTCAAAGTTTGAACACCTGACCTTCAAATGCGACCTCGACCATGGCTCGGCATGGTTCATTTATGGGTTGTGCAATCAGCTCACTGAGGGGGATATTAGACCAAAATTTAATGAAAATCCTTTTAAGGGTAAAGGAGATATGGAACTGACACAAACTTCTAAGTTTCAAACACGTGACCTTCCAATTTGGCCTTGACAAGGTGTGGGCATGATACATTTATAGGCTCCGCATATGAGCTCACTGAAGGGGATAATTGACCAATATTTAATGAAAATACTTAGAATGGGTAAAGAAGATATGGAACAGACACAAAATTCAAAGTTTTAAACTCGTGACCTTCAAATGAGACCTTGACCTTAAGTCGGCATGGTTCATTTATGGGTTCTGCACATCAACTCACTGAGGGGGGATAATTGACCAAAGTTTAATGAGAATCCTTGCAAGGGGAAAGGAGATATGGAATGGACACAAAATTCAAAGATTCAAAACCTTGACCTTCAAATGTGACCTTGACCTTGAGTTGGCATTGGTCATTTATGGGTTCTGCACATCAGCTCACTCAAAACAAGATTTGACCAAAGTTTTATGAAAATCCTTCCAAGGGTAAAGGAGATATGGAACAACACAAAATTCAAAGTTTCGAACTTGTAGCCTTCAACTGTGAATTTGATGAGTCGGCATGGTTCATAAATGGGTTCTGCACATCAACTCACTGAGACAAATATTTGACCAAAGTTTAATGAAAATCTATCAAAGGGTTCAGGAGATATGGAGTGTAATGGACAGACAGATGGATGGAGGGACAGATGGAGGCCATTCCTATAATCCCCGCTCTGCTTCGCGGCTGGGATTAAAAGTTACAGAATTTTCAAAGGGGCATAACTGCTAATTTTTGGAGGATTGTAGCCTAGAAACAATACGCACTGCTCCATGTCATGATGAAACTATTTATTAAGTTTCAGCTTGATTGAATGCACACTATAGGAGATATCTGGAAATGAAAAGTTTAAAGAAAGGTTTAAAGGGGCATATATATAACCCCTCTTGCATTTGGTGGACTGTAACCTCAAACCAATATGGGCTGCTCCATATCATGGTTTAACTATAAATCAAGGTTAAGCTTGATTGGATGTAATGTGTAGGATTAAGCTGGAAAGGAAAACATTTAAGGATGAATGCCATACCCCATAATAAATGTATTAACGCTTCCATTTTTGTGGGACTTTTACCTGACATTGAGATGAATGACATATCAAGCCAACAACCAGAGGGCCCTGAATCGCTCACCTGAGTATCAGTGTCTCTAGTACATTCTTGGCCCAAGGGCTATAATTTGAACAAACTTGGTAGTGGTCCACTAGATGAAGCTTTATACCAAATATCAAAGACCTGGGCCTTCTCGTTTCAGAAAAAGAAACTTTTAAAGGTTTTCCCTATATAAGCCTATGTAAAACCAGCGGGCTCTGCCGCAGAGACATTTTTGGTGCCAGGGCTATAATTTGAACAATCTCAGTAGAGGTCCGCTAGATAAAGCTTCACGCCAAATATCAAAGACCTGGGTCTTCTGGTTTCAGACAAGAAGATTTTTAAAGGTTTTTTCCTCCATAAGCCTATGTAAAACTAGTGGGTCCCGGCAAGGGGACATTTTTGGCCCCAAGGTTATAACTTGAACAATCTTGGTAGGATCCATTACATGAAGCTTCAAACCAAATATCAAAGACCAAGGCCTTCTGGTTTCAGACAAGAAGATTTTTTAAGGTTTTCCCTATATAAGCCTATGTAAAACCAGTGGCCCCTTGCACAGGGGCATTTTGGCACCAGGGCTATAATTTGAACAATCTCAGTAGAGGTCCACTAGATGAAGCTTCATACCAAATATCAAAGACCTGGGCCTTCTGGTTTCGGACAAGAAGATTTTTAAATGTTTTTCCTGTATAAGCCTATGTAAAACTAGTGGTTCCTGGCGCGGGGACATTTTTGGCCCCGAGGCTACTATTTGAACAATCTTGGCAGAGGTCCATTAGATGAAACATCTTACCAAATATGAAAGACCTGGGCCTTCTGGTTTCAGACAAGAAGATTTTTAAAGGTTATCCCTGTAAACGCCTATGTGAAACCAAAGAGCCCCGGCGCGGGGGCACTTTCCGCCCCAGGACTATATTTTGAACAATCTTGGTAGAGGTCCACTAGATGAAGCTTCATACCAAATATCAAAGACCTTGGCCTTCTGGTTTCATACAAGAAGATTTTTAAATGCTTTCCCACTGGTGTCCCCAGGGCGGGGACATTTTTGGCCCCAGGGCTATAATTTGAACAATCTTGGTAAAGGTCCACTAGATGAAGCTTCATACCAAATATCATGGACCTGGACCATGCGGTTTCAGAGAAGAAGATTTTTTTAAGTTTTCAGTAAAAAAATTCTATTTTTAGCTCCTGTGAGCTAGATGTGCAACGGCCCGGAACCATTTGAACAACTTTGAAATGGGACCACCTAAGGATCATTCCTGTGAAGTTTGTTCAAAATCCTATCAGTGGTTTAGGAGTTGATGTTGTTTGAAGAAATTGGTTATGGACGGACGGACGCACGCCGGACGACGGACAAAAAGTGATCCCAAAAGCTTACCTTGTCACTTCTTGTCAGGTGAGCTAAAAAGGGCTCATGTAGGAACAGTCTGACTTGCACCACTCTGCCTGGGCAGGCTCAGACCCTCTAAGTGTTTAACAGTGATTAAGCATCATTCAGTCCTGATTGGGTGGGTGTGTAGTGGGGGGCGGGACTACCTTGACTTGTGGTCATGGGTAAGGCAGGTATATTGACAAATAAGACTTTGAAGATATCTCTATCAACACACCGAATACAAACAAAATCGTATGATTGGTAAAATATGATCTCTTAAAAAACTTCAACACTGAAATTTTCTAAATCCATGACCTAGAGTGAGTGAGTGAGTGTTTGAGTTTCACGTCCCACCAACAGCTAAGGTCATACGGAGAGGGACCTCCGTTTAAAGACTCATCCGAGAGTCTGGAGAAGCCCTGGGTCGATCCTGCGATCCCTGGTTTACAAGGCGAGTAGCGTAACCACTACACCACGGAGGCTTCTCCATGACCTTGACATTTAGGTCATTAGCATGAGCAGAGGTATTGCTGGATAAATTTTGGACACATATCTAGATTTATACCAAGTACGAACCGAATCCCTAATAATATGATTTAGAAATTATGAGCTCTAAAAAAAATTAATGACACATCAGGTGAACAGCTTTGTGAAATGTAGACCCCTCTAAACCCCACTTTATACAGAGGAAAGTGGTGTTTATGGAGGTACCGTATTCCTCCCATTAAGCGCCCCTGCTCCTATAAGCGCCCCCTCACTGTTTTTCCAAGAACAAAATAACAAGCGCCCCTTCTGCTGTTGGAGGAAAAAATATTTTGGCTTACCTAAAGGAAAGGTTTCAGCCGTTCAGTCATCACCGTTTCTGCTGTAAATCGTATCATGCAAGGTATTTCTAAACCCCTGGCTATCTAGGTACTTTACATGTTATGGTTCCACCATATTAGAATGGAAAACTACTACATGTAATTGGTTTAAAACTCTGAGTTCTGTTAATATTTTTGTCTCTTATAAGCGCCCCCTCTTTTTTCAATTTTTTAAGCGCCCAGGGCGCTAAATGGGAGGAATACGGTATTCATTATTTCCATTATTTTTGCTTGAAAACAAATGCAAAAGCTGCTCACATTTTTTCAGCAAAAATACCAAAATTTTAAATAATAAACTTGCTAGAACAGTTAACAATATGACCACTAACGAGCTCGTTAAGCTAACAATGTTTTGAACAACTGGTCCCTGGTGTGTTGTCCTAGTATATGTGGATGCTGACACTGAATAGGGCTGGAAAATTCCACTTGCGATGACGAGTGAAAATTTTGAGGGATGAGTAAAATTTTAGTCTAGTCCAGGGTCTTGTCCCTATGAAATTTACCAAACTATTCGCAGGATGAGTGAACTTTTGAAGAAGTTCCCGAGTCTAGCAAGATCACGTACGTACATACACACACTCATACAGAAGAATGTACATACATATGCAAGTACTGGCCCCAGCCCATTGGGGCTTGAAGAAACAGATGGGCTGCATGATGCTTCCACAGACCGCACACGAGTACTGGTAAACAGCTTAGAGGATCTAAGTCTGCCCAGGCAAAGCAGTGCAAGTCGG
Source organism: Lucinisca nassula (assembly GCA_963580285.1). NCBI lineage: Eukaryota > Metazoa > Mollusca > Bivalvia > Lucinida > Lucinidae > Lucinisca > Lucinisca nassula. The sequence continues at coordinate 13,232,295 of OY757022.1, read as the reverse complement.
TCTGTCCATGCTTATAAAGTTAAAACCCTATTGGTTTCATTGAGCGACAGGACTTGTGATGACATTTCATCTCAAAGTCCCATAAAATTGAAAGAAACTTCTCCAAAATGACCTGTACACTGTTGACGGGTTAAACCTCAAATCAAACAAACAAACAAACAATTGCAAGTATGCACATACCCATGTACAAAACTGAAAACTTAATGCCCCCGGCTTTATCCATGCCCCCCGCATTATCCGATGGCTGGGGCATAAAAAGTATTGCATCATAGAAACAGAGAATGTGGGTGTTTCGTGATTCATATAACTATTTAGGATAATTTTTTGTAAAAACCTATGTTAATTGTGGGTATTCATTTATTTTGAACCACCCCTGCAAGGTGGTACAAATGAATATCCACAATGCATGTTAACTCTTGTCTTAATGTTCACAACAAACCTTTTCTTTGCAAACAGTGTAGATTCAGAATAGATAGCTTCTGAAGAAGCCATCTGATCAGGATCTACACTGTTTGACATTCAATTTATGAATTTGAAGAAATAAATTAAATTAAGTAATCTGATTGGTTCAAAATCAGAAATGGGTGTGGCTAAATTGAGTGAGTGTATGAGTTTTACGTCCCACCAACAGCTAAGGTCATACGGAGACGGGACCTTGGTTTAAAGACTCATCCGAAAGTCTGGAGAAGCCCGGGATCGATCATGCTATCCCTGGTTTATAAGGCGAGTAGCGTAACCTCTACACCACGGAGGCTTCTATGTTAGTTTGTTGGTTTGTTTGATTTGAGGTTTAACGTACCCGTCAACACTGTAAAGGTCATTTTGGAGACGTTGCTTCCAATTTTGTGGGACTTTAACCCGACATTGAGATGAAATGACATCTCAAGCCCTGTCGCCCAATGAAACCAACAGGGTTTATTAGCATGGACGGTCCGCCTCGCACCGCGGTTCCTGGACAGGCTTAGATCCTCTAAGCGGTTTACCAGTACTAGTGTGCGGGCCGCATTCAGCTCTGCGTGGAAGTAGAGGATTCTTTGTGGCTAAATTGAATATTCAGCAAGAGAAGGGTTGAAACTGAGTAGTTTTCTTCAGTTCCTAAATACATAGCAACAGATAAGGTGCGTATTTTGTGATAACTGAGGGAAAGTTTTCCTTATTTCTCTATATAAACCTATGTTGTGGGTACTCATTAGAACCACCTTGGCCAGGCAGTTCTAATGAATACCCACAACATAGGTTTTTATGGGAAATTGACAAAAACTATCCTTCAATCATCACAAAATGCTTACCTTATGTGTTGCTATGCAAATACCCAACTTATTTGTTGCTAAGTACATGTATTACCCCACCTGGATGGGCTTCAATCCCCCTCATGCCCTATTGTCCATTATAAGGGCGGTGTTGGAATAGGCATTTCATTCTAATCCAATACACAAGCCCTAGTAAGTCTTTTACCTTGCCCTGCTGAATATTTAAATATGCCACACCTACCACTGATTATCAACCAATAAGATTACTTGATGCAAATTATTGCAACAAATTCACAATCTGAATGACAATGTAGATCCTGATCAGAAAGCTTCTTCAAAAGCCATCTGATCTGGATCTACATTGTTTGAAAGTTAAGGCATATCCAGGCTCAGCAGGACAAGGGTTAAAACACTGAGAAAAACTACATCTGAAAATGTTGTCGGCCTATGTCGTCTGCAGAATCTTTTTTTTTTTTTTAATTTTAAAATATTTGGAATACAGGCAAACAGTGTGGACCCAGATCAGACTGCTCCTAGAGAAAATTACTTTTTAAAGTAACTGGCAGACGGCAAAACAGGCGATAATTGTCATGATTGGCATCTTATTGGTTAACCCATGTCCTGCTGAACAAATTCATTTAGCCACCCTCATTTCTGACAATCAACCAATCAAATACAGAGGAAGTTTGATCAAGTTAAATTAAGTTTGGTTGCTGTTACTTTTATTGCCTTTTCCCCCTATGTCAGTATAACAACCATTCAACAGCCAACAAATTACTGGCTCCTGCCCATCAGGGCTTGAAGAAATAGATGGGCTGCATGTTGCTTCCACCCAGAGCTGAAACCGACTCACACACCACTAATAGAAAACTGCCTGGAGGATCTAAGCCTGCCCAGGCAAGCTGGTGTGAGTCAGAGCGTCAATGCTTATAAACCCTATTGGTTTCAATGGGTGACATGGCTTGAGATGTCATTTCATCTCAATGTCGGGTAAAAGTCCCACAAAATTGGAGGCAGCGTCTCAAATAGACCTATACCGTGTTGACAGGGATGTTAAATCTCAAATCAAACAAACAAACCACCAAATTAGACAAATACCATGTTGACAGGGATGTTATACCTCAAATCAGACAAATAAACCAACAAATTACTGGCTCTATAGTGTTCTGTAGTGCTTTAGGGAAAACTGGGAACCAGTCAACCATGGTTGAACCAACCTATCCTCGTTGGTTGAACAGTGGAAACTAAACTGACATTATTTGCTCTAACCAACTACAGTTCAATTTTACTTAAGTCACAGATTAGTGACCACGATTCTTACATCGAACTTGCTCATAATGTCTTCATTCACAAACTGCATAACAAACAGTGTAGGTCCTGATCTGATGGCTTCTTCAGAAACCATCTGATCTGGATCTACACTGTTTTCAAAGGTAGGGGTTCTTTTGTCAAAAGGTTAAGGGTTAAGGGCATGGGACCAAACATGTCCAAAGTTGACATAAAGAGCATGTATATGTATACATGTATTAGCCCATAAAATGCCAATCATGACAATTGTCGTCTGCTTTATCGTCTGCTGGATACTTTAAAAGTCACCGTTGCAAACAGTGTGTGTGTGTGTGTGTGTGTGTGAATTCGGGTTTAACGTCGCTTTCAACAATTTTTCAGTCATATCACGACGGTGTCTGGTTGCGACAGGGAGCTCAATGCTCACGTTTATAGTGCTGCCTCACTGAAGTATCATGTCCCAGACACATTACATGATACCACACCCAGTCACATTATCCTGACACTGGATCGACCAGTCCTAGCTCTGCCCCGTAAATCTGAGTGCCAAGCGAGGAGCAGGTAGTACCATTTTTAACGACTTTGGTTTGTCTCGGCCCGGGATCGAACCCGAGACCGTTGCAAACAGTGTGGACCCAGATCAGACTGCTCCTACAGCAGGGGGAGGGGGGGGGGGGGGGGGGGGGGGGGGGGGGCAGGAAAAGTGTGGAAAGGTAATCTGACGGGCTCAAGAATTATCTAAAATAGTGTTGACTGCTCGGTTAAACTCAAATACAATGAAACATACTAAATATCTAAGCTCTGGGATTTATGGTTTAACATGTTTAAGATGAGAAGATTTTTTTTTTCATTACAAGTCTATGGGAGCTAATGGGCCCATGGTCGTAGCCAATTTTGACCCCAGGGGCATGGTTGGCAGGATTTATGTAGGTGACCACTTGATTTTGCTACAAGCTATATATTCAAACTCTGGGCCATGTGGTTTCAGAGGAGAAGATTTTTGAAGTTTTTCGAATTGTTAGTCTATGGGAGCTAAAGAGCCCTGGGGTGTGGCCAATTTGGATCCCAGGGGCATAACTGGCAGGAATTTTGTAGGTGGCCACTTGATGTTGATACATACTAGGGTAAATATCTAAGCTCTGGGCCTTATGGTTTCAGAAGAAGATTTTTGAAGTTTTTTTCCATTGTAAGTCAATGGGAGCTGATGACCTCGGGCGTGGCCAATTTTGACACCAGAGGCAGGCTTAGCATGATTTATGTAGGTGACTATTTTATGTTGCTATATACTAAATGTCTAAGCTCTGTGCTTCATAGTATCAGAGAAGAAGATTTTTTAAGCTTTTTTCATTATGAGTCTATGGGAGCTAAGGAGCATGTCCGATTTGGACCCCAGGGGCATGATTGGCGGGTTTTATGTAGGTGACCACTTGCCGTTGCTACATGCTAAATATCAAGGCTCTGGGTCCTGTGGTTTCAGAAGAAAATTTTTGAAGTTTTTCCCCTTAATAGTCTATGGGAGCTGAGGAGCCCCGGGGCGTGGCCAATTTTGGTCCCAGGGATATGGCTAGCAGGATTTATGTAGGTGGCTATTTTATGTTGCTACATACAAAATATCTAAGCACTGTGTTCAATGATTTCAGAGAAGAAGATTTTATGAAGCTCTTTTTCCATTATAAGTCTATGGAAGGTAAGGGGCACCAGGGTGTGGTCAATTTGGTCCCCAGGGGCATGATTGGCAGGATTTATGTAGGTGACCAATTGAGGTTGCTACAAGCTAAATATCTAAGCTCTGGGCCCTGTGGTTTCAGAGAAGAAGATTTTTTTAATTTCTACCATTGTAAGTCTATGGGAGCTATATGTTGCCATGGCAACCAGAATTCCAATCCGACCAGCACAAAAAACTTATGCAGCCTTTCCCACTACCTGATGATGCTTCTCATGGAATTTGATCAAGGTTGGCCATTTGTTTTACATTCTTATTTGAAACTGTTTACAGATGCACACACAGATGCATGCACACACAACGGACAAAATGTGATCACAAAAGCTCACCTTGTCACTTCGTGACAGGTGAGCTAAAAATCTATACCAGTGCAATCCCATTTCTTCAGATTTTAGCTGCATATATATTCAAACATTATTAATGTTACTTCAGCTGTCTGAAAGTTTCGGCCAATCAACTGTGAAGGATTAGCTATGAAACCTACGGCCCAAGCTGTCAGTCATTTTTAAAACCTGTTCAGAAGCACATGAAAGAATGTCAAAGCTTTCTGGTTATTTTTTATTTTCATTGCTAACAGCATCAAACGTGCGACAGGGAGAAGCCACTTAAAGGGAATGTGAACACCTCGCACATTTTTCCGCCATTTTTCAAAGGGAGACAACTTTTCGGACTTCCAGTTCGCTTTTCTGTAAGCCCTGTCCCACTGAAAAAAGGGGTCTACTCTTAAAGGAAAGAAATTGCTCCTCAGGAGCAAATTCTTTCCTTTAAGAGTTGACCCCTATTGACATGGGAGACAAAAATACTTTTGCAGGAGTTGCCTCCCCTGAAGGTGTTCCCATTCCCCTAAACTGCTGGTTGCTTGGCTGTAACCCTTATCCTGTTGTTCACAACAACCCTTACCTTTGCAAACAGTGTAGATCCGGATCAGATGAAGAATCCATCTGATCAGTAGCTACACTGTCATTCAATTTGTGAATTTGAACTAAAAAATTATATTGCAATCTGATTGGCTGACAGTCAGGAACAGGTGTGGCAAATTAAACTAGAGCTGCCGCCTAACGGCGCCAACTATACCCCCGCTACCGACAAATTTTTACAAGTATTTGACCTTGAGGAAGGTCAACGTAAAGGTCAAGGTCAGGTTTGTGTATATCAATCTTAAGTTCTAGTGGCAAGGTGTGTGGTGTGTGAATATTAAAGAAATCGGTCAAAGAATAAGGAAGTTATGAGCAATGTTAAAGTTTTTTGTAACGGACCGACGACAGACGACGACAACAGACGACAAGCTGACTCCTATATACCCCCTTCAAACTTCGTTTGCGGGGGTATAATTACAGGGCCTTAGATAAGGCTGGGCACCGCGTAAATTACAAAAATATTTGGAAGGATATGCCTTTTTTTCAAATCTGACGTATACTCGGTCACGAAAAATGAAATTAGCAGGCTTTCAAGCGCCCTTTCGCTAAAAGTAGGGAAAGATATTTTGATAAAAGTACGGGTAGTGATATGTATGGATCATAAGGAACAGAAAAAAGGGATAGTAGGGCATAATTTATAGAGAACTTACCATATTTTCAAGCAATGATATAGAGGAATTTACCATACGGTTACATATTTGACTACTTCATGTAGATTTTCTTGATCTCTGTACATCAGACACCATTCTGTCTTCAGGTAGAATTCATAGCAATAGGAGCAACCTGAAATTGGTCAAAAATATTTTAACCCACTCCTGCAATTATAAGTCAAAACAAATGGTTAACTTTAAGAACAATTAACCCATTTAGTACCAGAAACCCCAAAACGGGTATTTGGCAAACAGTGCAGGCCCAGATCAGACGCAGCAGAATGTGGCGTCTGATCAGGGCCTACACTGTTTTCAAGAAGTTCAGCCATTTTCCTAATAAATTTTGAAGAAAACACAACCTGACACCCCTTAATTTTGAAATGGACTCATGATATATATAAGGAGGAAGATTCCATTGGTACAAAAAGGGTTAATGTATGACTGATATAAGAAGGGTTTAAAAGTATGGCCCTAGAAATACATTTTAATGTGACATATAAAAAGAAGGTTTTAAAAGTATGGCCCTAGAAATACATTTTAAAATGACTAGCATAATAAATTGTCTCTTTTGCACTGATGTGTTGTGCTATTTTAACCCTATGTATGCGGGAAACCCCTAAAGGGGTATCTTGGCAAACAGTGCAGGCCCAGATCAGAAGCCACAGAATGTGGTGTCTGATCAGGGCCTGCACTATTTGCTAACAGAAATTTTTCAGAATTTTCTATCAAAAATGGAACAAACACGAAAACATAGGCCTGACACCCACTATATGACAAATGGACTTGTCCAACATTGTTTGTTTGTTTGATTTGAGGTTTAACATCAACACTGTAAAGGTCATTTTGGAGATGTTGCTTCCAATTTTGTGGGACTTTTACCCAACATTGAGATGAAATGACATCTCAAGCCCTGCCACCCAATGAAACCAACAGGGTTTATAATCATGGACAGGCCGACTCGCATCACTTTACCTGGGCAGGCTTAGATCCTTTAAGAGGTTTACCAGTACTCTTGTGCGGGTCGGTTTCAGCTCTGCGTGAAAGCATCATGCAGCCCATATATTTCTTCAAGCCCGGATGGGCGGGGGCCATTGTCCAACATATGGCAATGGAGGAGTACACAGCATACAATGAGTTAAATTATGATTATGAGTATGATATGAAAGTTAAGAGTGTCGAACTCAACTAGTTGAATCTGACTTTTTTGGCCTGATCAAATTTTCATCAAGTCAAATCACATCTAGCCCTGTTAGGGTGCACTCCACTGGATCAAACTTGTTGAACTCAACCAGCTGAATCTGACTTTTTTGGCCTGATCAAATCTCCATCTAGTCAAATCTCACCTTCCAAAACATATTAATCAAAGTCTTACAGAAAAGTGTTGCATTTGACAATGTGAAAGTTTGATCAACAAAAGCAGATGAATTCATCTAGTTGATTTAACTGGATTGATCCATACATTTGCATTGACACTGCTTAACATGCTAATTCCATGGCAACATACTAATTTTATAGCGAATGGCAAGTCGAAAAGTTCATGTCAAAAAGCATTTTCTAGCAAAGCATTTCATGTAAGGCATAAGCAAATATGTTAGACATGTTACAGTCATAATATTCTTTACAACTACAGTAAATTTCCTATATTAAGACAACCTTTGGGAGTCCCGACTGTTCAAAAGCAGTCTTAAAGTTCTAATGGTGGTCTCTGACCAGAGAACACTGCACGCAGAATACACAGAGAAAGAATAACTTAGCCACCTAAATAAACTTTTAAAGCAGAATTAGTCTTAATTAATTACGCAAAATACACATAGAAAGAATAACTTAGCCACCTAAATAAACTTTTTAAAGCAGAATTAATGGTGGTCTTAATAGCTTCCAATTTTGCGGGATGTTTACCCGACATTGAGATGAAATGACATCTCAAGCTCTGTCGTCCAATGAAACCAATAGGGTTTATTAGCATGGACGGTCCGCCTCGCACCGCGCTTACTGGACAGGCTTAGATCCTCTAAGCAATTTACCAGTACTAGTGTGCGGGCCGGATTCAGCTCTGCCTGGAAGCATCATGCAGCCCATATATTTCTTCAAACCCCTATGGGCTACTCACCTTGTAAACCATGGTTCGCAGGATCGATCCCGGACTTCTCCAGACTTTCGGATGTGTCTTTAAACCGAGGTCCCGTCTCCGTATGACCTTAGCTGTTGGTGGGATGTAAAACTCAAACACTCACTCAAATCCAAAAAGAAATAAGAAAGTTATTGACTGTGTTTAAGTTAATGACCGTTTTTAAGTTCTGGGCCCTTTTTTAACATGACCTCCAAGTATGACTTTAACCTTGGAGGTACGGACCCGAGTTTTGCATGTGACACATCCTCTCATGATGATGAACATTTCTACTAAGTAATCATAAAATCCATCCAGAAATAATAAAGTTATTGACCATGTTTAAGTTTCAGACCATTTTCTACCTTCGACCTCTAAGAACAACCTTGACCTTGGCAGTACTGACCTGGGTTTGGCAACAAGCAACACATCATCTCATTATGGTGAATATTTCTGCCAATTAACTTCAAAATCCATCAAGAAATAAGAAAGGTATTGCCAGTGTTTAAGTTTCGGACCGATTTTTTTTTACCTTTGACCTCTTAGAATGACATTGACCTTTGAGGTACCGCCCCAGGTTTTGCACGCTTCACATCATCTCATGATGGTGAACATTTCTGCGATGAAGTTTTAAAATCTTTTTAGAAATTGTTTGTTTGATTCGATGTTTAACGTCACCGACATTGAAATGACATCAAGCCCTGCCGCCCAATGTAACCAATAGGGTTTAAAAGCATTAAGGTTCTGACTCGCACCGCTTTGCCTGGGCAGGCTTAGATCCTCTAAGCAGTTTACCAGTACTCATGTGCGGGTCAGTTTCTGCTCTGCGTGGAAGCATTATGCAGCCCAACTATTTCTTCACGCTCCTATGGGAGGGGGCGCCCATTCAGAAATAAGTAAGTTATTGACCGTGTGTAAGTTTCGGGCCCTTTTTTAGACATTTCACCTCTAAGTATGACCTTGACGGTACATGTATGGACCTAGATTTTGCATGTGAGATGTGTCTCATGATGGTTAACATTGCTGCAAAATAATTTCGAAATCCATCAACAAATACCGCGTTGAAGTTTGGGACGCACGCACAGACGGTCTAACAGATGGACAGACAGTGGCAACATCTATGCCCTTTCCACCATTCTTCGAATGGCGGGGGTCTAAAAATATGGAAATGAGGAATGACATATTAGCATAATCTGAATACTGACGAATCTCCATGGTGTATAAATGCAGTCTCTGTAAGGCATAACATTTGGAAACTTTAGAACTTTGATTTCAATGTGGAATTTGGGAAATATTTGAGGGTCACTGATGAGACCTAATTGGCCGAAACTACTATTAGCTAGTCTGGCGGAGAAAAATATTGTACACTAGGGCTGGCTAATTGGAGCTGAAAAGATAATCGATTATCAATCCTGTCATTGTGATCGATAATCGATTAGTAATCGCTAAGGTTTTTGTCATAATTTTATCTGTCTGGCTTTCTTCTGAGCATGATTTTTACCATATGTTGCACTTTACCATATGTATATTTCAACAGACAGGCCTGAGCAAACAGTGTAGACCCAGATGAGATGCCGCATAATGCGGCGTCTCATCAGGGTCTGCACTGTTTGCCACTCATCCAGCTATTTTATGCATAATTTGGGTAGTAAATTGAACCTATCAAGTAATCGATTAAAAGCAAATCAGAAATGATAATCATTTTTGTGGAGTTTATCGATTGATTATTCCATTATACAATTAATCGTGTCAGTGTTATTGTACACTCCATGGTTTTCAGTTCTGTGCTGTAGTCTTTTCTTCCAAAGGATTGCCCCCCTTCAGAACATTTCGTTGGTGTTCCAGTTTCCAGTGGCTCATCTTGGATAGCCATTTGACCATTTTGTGGGAAAATAACTGTCCTTTTGGCTTCTGCTTGTGATGTTTTCATTATGGTTAACCCTTGTCCTGCTGAATATTTTAATCTGCCACACCTACTACCGATTAGTTTAAACAATATTTTATTTACTTCTTTTCAATTACAGATATATAACAAGAATGTAGCATATTAGAAAGATCAACAGGATTTGAAAACAAGCATTACTACCGATTTTCAACCAATCAGAATATGTGATGCAATTTATTGCAATAAATTCACAATCTCAATGGCAAACAATGTAGATCCTGATCAGATGGCTTCGTTAGAAGCCCTCTGATCTGGATCTTTGTTGTTTGAAAAATAAGGCATATCGGGGCTCAGCAGGACAAGGGTTAAGTTATTACATGTTTGTGTTTCTCTCCCTTTGGCGTGTGGTTTAATTTAATCGACTCCTGATATCTGCCTTCACTTCTGATTCACCTACCTATTAGGGAAAAAGTGGCTAACTGTTAATCATCTGTCTCATTTGTTTGCAGATGTCACTTCCTGTTGTGAGTTCTTTGCTTTTACGACAATGCGTGAGGGTTTGAGATCTATTTGTATCAGTTCCTGATCATTGCCATTTTGTATCTGCAGCTTGGAGCTCCCTCAGCATTTAGCATCATTGGGAAGACTGCATGTAGGTAAAAGGAAAACTAGAAATGCATCCATAGGATACGGATTCCCCCGCCTGAAAATGTGTATGTTCGTATTCATCCATAGAAAGTTATTGACCGTGTTTAAGTTTTGGACACTTTTTTCACATTTGACCTCAAAGTATGACCTTGAATTTGGAGGTAAGGATCTTGGTTTTGTGTGAGGCAGATTGTCTCATGATGGCCAAAATTTCTGCAAAGTAATTTCAAAATCCACCCAGAGATAAGAAAGTAATTGACTGCATTTAAGTTTCAGACCATTTTTTTTTACCTTTGACCTCTAAGTATGCCCTTGACCTTGGAGGTACGGATCTGGGTTTGCACGAGACACATTGTCTCATGATGGTTAACATTTCTACAAAGTAGTTTCAAAATCCATCCAGAAATAAGATAGTTATTGACTGCGGTTTAGTTTCGGACCCTTTTTTTACCTTTGACCTCTAAGTATGACCTTGACCTTGGATGTACTGACCTGGTTTTTGCATGTGACACGTTGTCTCATGATGGTTAACATTTCTGTCGAGTAAATTTAAAATTCATCAAGAAATAAGGAAGTTATAAACCGTGTTTATGTTTCGGACGCACGAACAGGGGCAACGCTATATGCCCTTTCCACCATTCTTCGAATGGCGGGGGCATAAAAAAAACTTATTTTTAGCTGAAAGAACATCATATTATATGCATTCATCTGTGGGACAATACTGACAACAGTGAGTATTAAACTAACTAAATATAAAATACAAATACAGAGGACCTACGTTATTATAATGTTATTAATCAAATAATTTCATATTGGCCCAGTTACAGGTCTGAGGTCTGCTGTATTGGCACGAGGCCGAAGCGAGGCCAATACAGCTGACCGAGGACCTGTAACTGGGCCAATACGAAATTACTTGATTAATGACAATTTTATTAATTGACGCAATTAAAAACATGATTTATCATTTTGAATATTGGTTGACCTTGTGTAATATAGGATAATCAATTAATAAAACGACAGTATTTGTTCCCTATTATTGCGCCATTATAATGAATTTGTCGTTATACAGAATCCCAGTTATAGTATGGTATGTTATAAAAGGTCTTTTCCACATCATTGTGCCAAGAAACAAATGTTATTGACATTTGTTAGAATCACCTCACCTTTACAATCGCCTCGGTGAAGCAATACTAACAAATATCTATAACATTTCTTTCTTGAGTATTTTATTACAAGAATCTTTCATGACTATGGATTCGATTTGGGCATTTCAAACCCAGGGGAAGCCCACGCCACTTGAAATCTAAGTCGGGAGCTAAGAATTCATTCCATTGAATTTGTTGTTATAATGAGTTTTGCTGTTATATATAACGAATGTGGTTATAAAGAAGGTTGACTGGATAAAGCAGAAGGATACAACTCAAAATTTCATGCATGCACATCTACTCTATATTTCAATATTGAGCCCGGCCCCCGCCCATCGGGGCTTAAAGAAATAGATGGGCTGCATGATGCTTCCACGGAGAGCTAAATCTGACTGCACATGAGTACCGGTAAGCCTGTTCAGGCAAAGCGGTGCCAGTCAGACTGTGCATGCTTATAAACCATATTGGTTTCATTGAGGGACAGCGCTTGAGATGTCATTTCATCTCGATGTCGGGTAAAAGTCCCACAAAATTGAAAGCAATAATGTCTCCAAAATGACCTATACGTTGTTGACGGGGACATTTAACCTTAAATAAAACAAACAAATCAATATTAAGCCTCAGAGTAATATGTACAACAAGCCTTGTCATGTACAAATGCCAAGTCAGTGATTTAACTTCAACGACATACAGTAAAACTTACCATACAAAGCCAATGGGGCATGGCAAGGATAAGCTCCAACCACCATGAAATCCACTTGAAACCAAAGTGTCATCAGTACAGAAATCTGAAATTAAAACTACAGACAGGAATTAGAAAAGCTTCATTTGAAACACATATATGTATTTAGAAAAGCTTCAATGAAAACACTTTCAAACTTGCATATTTTTTCTTTTTCATTTTTTATGAAAAAGTAGCTATAGGGATAGCTACATGTATGTAAAATGTTCAAATGGCAATAACTTCAAAAGTAGGAAAACCAGAGTTATGGTTCAAACGTTCTGCACTTCATCTCCTGGTTACTACATATCTGTGAAGTTTCGTGATTACCGGTATATCTCAAATGGTGAAGAGTTATGGAGCGGACATGAAACATATGTTCATTGTTCAAAGGGCAATAACTCGAAAAGTAAGAAAATCAGTTACAGTTCATAAATGTTCTGCATGTTGTCTCTTGGTACTCTAGGCCTCTGTGAAGTTTCATGAAAATATCTGAAATGGTATCGGAGTTGTGTAGCAGACACTTCAAGTAGTGCTATGATAGAAATGACTATGTTCAAAGAGCAATAATTTTGAAAAAAGGAAAATTAGAGTTACGATTTATATGTTCTGCACATTGTCTCAGGGTGCTCTACATATCTGTGAAGTTTCGTGAAAATATCTCCAACAATATCAGAATCATGGAGCGGACATCAAATTGATGTTCAAAATTCAAAGGACAATGACTCCAAAAGTAAGAAAATCAGAGTTACAGTTCATATGTTCTGTACATTGTCTCGTGGTACTCTACATACATGTATCTGTGAAGTTTCGTGAAAAGATCTGAAATGGTATAAAAGTTATGGAGCAGACCTGAAACTATAAGGCCCTGAGGGACACTTAACCCTTATCTTGCTGTTCACGACAACCCCTATCTTTGCAAACAGTGTAGATCCAGATCAGACGGCTTCTGAAGAAGCCATCTGATCAGGATCTACACTGTTTGACATTCAGTTTATGAATTTGCAGGAATAAATTACATCAAGTAATCTGATTGGTTCAAAGTCAGAGACAGGTGGGGCTAAAAGGAATATTAAGCAAGAGAAGGGTTAAAATTATGGAGGGTATAACATCATTCCCAACCACTTTTTTTAATGACGAGGCATAACAAGTAGGGAAAATTAGGAAGAGTAGGGCCCGCTTGAAAGCCTGTTGCATTACGCATTAAGTATTTATTGAGAGTGTTTTTTTTTTTACCCTTTGTTTACAATGTCAGGAAAAGAGTAGAGGATATCAGAATGAAATGAGTGACGTCACTGTGTTTCGGTCAGTGAGTGAACCATACCAAAAATTTTCATTGTAGCACAAGCCAACTGGCTTAGCCATCAGAAAGTGACATAATCCTTGTTCTTGTCCTTGTTGGCACCTCAAGCCCTACTGCCCAAAGAAACCCTGAGGGTTTAAGGGATGGTCCAATGTGCATCACTTCTCCTAGACAGGTTAGACCGTCTAAGCAGTTTATCAGTACTCAAGTTCGGTCTGTTTTAGCTCTGCTCAGAAGCTTCATGGAACCCGATCTATTTCTCCAAGCCCCCGATAGGTGGGGGGTTCATGCTCTGGGCACTTGTTAGAATCGCCTCCTAACAAGTATCCACAAAATGATACAAATAAGAAACTACAGCGCGCAGTCGATGGCAAGCCATCGCAAATCCCCACGTTTTATCAACAGTAGGTCAAAATTTGACCTTTTGACCCCTCCCCAGGGCCCCTGGGGACGGGGACAAAAAAAATGTGCTCTTGCGCAAGCCATTCATGTAAGCAACTCGCATACCAAATTTGGTTGAATTCCGGCTAACGGTTTAGGAGGAGATAGCCGAACAGACAGACGGAGGCAATAACAATATCCCCACTTTTCGTTGAAAAACGTGGGGATAATAATAAAATTCATACTCAAATTATCCTCAGCACTTCTTCCTACCTGTCGGCCCCCGCCCATCGGGGCTTGAAGAAAAAGATGGGCTGCATGATGCTTCCACGCAGAGCAGAAACCGACCGCACACGAGTACTGGTAAAACGCTTAGAGGATCTAAGCCTGCCCAGGCAAAGCAGTGCGAGTTGTCCTGCCCATGCAGGGATTTTCCTACCATTCAGAATCAGGGTCCAGGGGCCGCTGGGTTTGGGAAAAACAGTTCGCTAATATTTACAGTTGGGAATTTAAATTAGCTGTAACATTGTCAATTTTGGTTCAATTTTCATGAATTTTTTATCAAAATGTAGCACAACATCAGAAATTGGGAAATTTGTTATACAATTTGGGAATATCTGTCTCTAAATTGGGAAAAATAGGGGCCAATTACCGGCCCCAAAGTTGCACTAGGAAAATCCCTGCCATGCTTATAAACCCTATTGGTTTCATTGGGTGACAGGGCTTGAGAAATAATTTCATCTCATTGTCGGGTAAAGTCCAACAAAATTGGAAACAACGTCTCCAAAATGACCTATAACTTGTTGACGGGGAAGTTAAGCCACAAATCAAACAAACAAAATCTTCATACCTGTGTGTGGTTGGGTCAGGTCAAGAATATAAGAATCTTATATGGGTGTGAGGGGTGGATTGAAAAATCCGTCCCGAGGGACACTGTCCAGCATCACGAGGCTTGCCGAGTGATGCCGGACAGTGATCCCGAGGGACAGATTCTACATACCTAATATCTACATACCTAATATCTAAGTTTTGGGTCTTGTTTCAGACAAGATTTTATAAGTTTTTTTTCCATTGTAAGTCTACAGGAGCTTGTGAGCCATGCGTGGCCAATTTGAACCCCAGGCGCAGGATTTATGTAGGGGCTGCTTGACGTTGCTAGATACTGAACATCTAAGTAAGGTTTGGGCCTTGTGGATTCAGAGAATAAGATTTTTTAAGCCTATGGGAGCTTATGAGCCCTAGGGTGTGGCCAATTTGGATCCCAGGGGCATGATTGGCAGGATTTATGTAGGGGACTGCTTGATGTTGCTACATTGTGAATATCTAAGCTATGGGCCTTGTGGTTTCAGAGAAGATTTTCTAAGTTTTTCCTATTGTAAGTGTATGGGAGTTTATGAGCCCCAGGCTGTGGCCAATTCTGACCCCAGGGGCATGACTGGCAGGATTTATGTAGGTGACCATATAATGTTGCTACATACTAAATATCTTAGCTATGGGCTTTATCGGAGAATATTTTTGAACTTTTTTCCCCATTATAAGTCTATGGAAGCCATGGAGCCCCAGGACGTGACCAATTTGGGCCCCATGGGTCATAATTGGCAGGAATTATGTAAGGGACCACTTGGCATTGCTGCATACTAAATATCTCAGCTCTGGAGTGGGAATTATGGTTTCAGAGAAGATTTTTTTAAGCTTTTCCCATTGTAAGTCTATGGGAACCATATGTTGCCATGGCAACAAGCGTTTCCATCTGATCTGCCCCAGACATTATGCATCCTTTCCCCCTAGGGCCCTACCTGATAATGCTTCGCATGAAATTAAATCATGATTAGCCAACTGGCTTTAATGATACTATATGAAAATGTGAACAGACGACAAACGTCAGAGCATTGGCATACTATTACCTCACAAAAGCCTTCAGCTCAGGTGAGCTTAGTAGAAATGTGACCCATTCAGGGGTCCACATCACCCTGAAAATGCATCTTGCAACATCAGCTGTTCCTCTGCCTATATGAACTGAAACCGACCCGCACACAAGTACTGGTAAACTGCTTAGAAGATCTAAGCCTGCCCAGGCAAAGCGGGGCAAGTCGGACCGTCCATGCTTATAAACCCTATTGGTTTCATTGGGCTTGAGATGTCATTTCATCTCAATGTCGGGTCAAAGTCCCACAAAATTGGAAGCAGCGTCTCCAAAATGATCTTTACATTGTTGACAGGGAAGTTAAACCGCAAATCAAACAAAATCCTCTGCCTATATCAGCATCCATTTCAAAATCTGGGGTGTCAGATTTACTTACTTTTTTGCAAACATTGAAGGCCCTGACCAGACAACCTGAGACAAGTGTTCTGATGTTTCTGACCCAGACCTGCACTGTTTTCCAATGTCCTGATTTGACATTTTCCACACAAAGTTTAGATATTTTTAATTATTCATTAACCCTTTTTGTACCAAATGGAATCTTCCTCCTTATATATATATATATATATGAGTCCATTTCAAAATTGGCAGTGGCTGGCCGTCCGGTACCGGACGACCAGCCAACGAGTCTGCTCATCCGGTACCGGACGGCTAGCCAACCCACGTAGGAATGGCTAGCCGTCCGGTAGTACATTTAAGTCAATCATTTTATATAGGGTATTAATGCATGTGTGCGTTTCAAATAATATTATCCACTTTATGGTGTAATAAAAATATTTCTAATTTACTCTAACTTATTCTTATCACCTTTTTGTCGCCATTTTTTCACTAAATTTCTGTAAGGGACATAATTGTAATTGATGCAATAGACTGCTGTACTCAAAGCCTTGTCCAGGCACTGTGACAGTTATTATTATTATTATTATAATTATTATTATTATTATTATTATGTCAATATCATAATTTCTATTTTTATAGTTTTATTGTTAAAATCTGCAAATGTTTGTCCGATGTGGAGGTTGATATTAATTGTGATAGATTAACATTAAATTTGGGAAGCATATTTATTTAACCTATCAGTTCAACATGGTAGGTACAAAGAAATATCAATTATGGGTAATTATCTTGTTAGCAGGGCACACATAAATGCAACGATCCAAAACTCCACGAGTAGAGTAATTACCGTAATAACCCTATGTGTTGGGACAGATAGGCTTCGACAAATAATGCAGTCCCAGATCAGACTACTCCGGAAGCAGGGTCTACACTGTTTGCCATTCCATCTGCACCCTGAAGGCAGTGGCTAGCCGTCTGGACTCTTTGCTGGATTGTGAAACAAAGTTGTTAAAAATTTAGGTGAATAACTGCAAGTCATCAAGATCCATATTTCTTAGGATTTTTACGGTACTGCTCAGTTGCTATTAGTTGTTTTTCGCGACGCTTGGATCAAACGTTTTAGTACCTTCAAGCCGCATTTAGAGAGGGAAAGGAAAAGTAAAATATATAAACATATAAAAAATATTAAGTTATATTACCGAATGGTAGTTACTTATAAAAAAAAAATATTGATAGTAGTAATATTAGATATAAGTAATCACGACTACAGCTTTTATTATCACAGGCATAATTGTTACGACAATCATGCATTACCGATACGGCTGTGTTTATTTGCTTTATTTTTAAAATGAGCTCAATGACATTTAAATAGTCTCAAAGTAGGAACTTTTGAGCATCCAGTACTCCAGAAAATGATATAAGTTCTATTCAGCATTCATACCCTATATGAAATGAGAGACTAAAATTGACTACCGGACGGCTAGCCATTCCTACGTGGGTTGGCTAGCCGTCCGGTACCGGACAAGCAGACTCATTGGCTGGTCTTCCGGTACCGGACGGGCAGACTTGTAGGCTGGTCGTCCGGTACTGGACGGCTAGCCACTGCCTTCAAAATTTAGGGGTGTCAGGTTGACTTTTTCTTCAAAATTTATTTGAAAAATGGCAATTTGCAAATATTGTAGGCCCTGATCAGATGCCACATTCTGCTAAGTCTGATCTGGGCCTGCACTGTTTGCCAAATACCCATTATGAATTTATGGGGTGGGTTAAAAATTCTATTAAGTCGTGGAACTTTTTTTTTTTTTACATCTGTTAGTTTCCTTCTCTAACATTTTTTATTTTTGACTTGGAACTCTACAGAGTGGTATTTGATAAGTTTATTCACCATGATGACCAAATGACAAGCTTGTCTGGTCTAACCGTCTAAATACTACATCAACTGTCAAACATATCTACACATTTTCTAGGTCTGCGGTTGTTTACACACTGTCAGTCTACGATACTGTGTACAATTAGGCCCCGGAAGACGCATAGTAAAATTACAATTTACCCAGCGCCGAAATCAATATAAACAACGATTAAAAGCACAATTTTCCAGGTTTCATGGTCTTGTTGCACTGGAAATAAAATAAAGATAATGTCGTTTAACTGGTTTGCAGTCGTCGAAACATTTATGAACTTTTAGTGCAATAAACTGCTTGACCCCTCTTTCTTGTGAATAATGGCCACGCCTGAGTGACCTCGCATTACCGTGTCAAAATATGCAGTGCATTTCTTATGAATCAAACACCATTAAAAATGACAATTAGGCGAAATTACTTCACAGAGATATGTAAACCATCATTACCTGTTTATCCATTGTTTCATTACATTTAATCAAGCGCTTCAATACAAATAATCAGGTTTTCAGTAACACGCATCTTCTCTTTTCGGAGTTTCCACACAAAATAATGGCGGTCACCAGCGACAGCCTATTTGGCGGACGTGACGTCATCACAGTATCAAAAAGGCTTCTGCTGGAAGAACAATTATCGAAATAAAAAGGCATTCAAAAGGCCCCTTAACATACCTGCAGACGAATAACTCCTAAATGTTAACTTTATTGACCCGAGGCGTTTTGTACTTTATCGGCAAAACATAGACATCAGTATTTACAGCGCTAAGCCAACACAGTCTAGAGACAATTAAGGTGTACACAATATGGCTTGTCTCTACTTGACGTTATGCAAGTGTATACATATACTGCCATATTATCACTATAAATAGGGCGAGTTTTGCACCAAAACCTGCATCGTTTTAAGCGCTGTGTAATGATAAAGAAGTTTAGGAATACGGAAGCGCCCTGAACTATTAAATTTAATGGCAATAATATAAATTATACTTCGTTTAAGACCATTCTTGACCTTTTATAGCAACATGCGTGGTAGCCTAAACATTCGTAGTGTTAACGCCAACAAACGGGTTTTGTCTAAGGACAGACTTGTACTTAGACGAATTCCACGCAAGCAGAATTCTCAACCATTGAATTGTCAAATCTTACCATATGGTAAGGCAAATGCTACTGCAGATAAAACATAGACTTGTTTAGAGGGCTATGAACGTTATGCATGCAGTAAGGAAACGTCATTTTATACATTGTTTACAGTGATCATCAGCAAACTTATAGTGTTAAGACTCTTTGGATAAAATCCCCGTCTAATACTTCTCTCTCTCTCTCTCTCTCTCTCTCTCTCTCTCTCTCTCTCTCTCTCTCTCTCTCTATTTAAGATTGGGGATTCACTGTGGCTTGTCATGTGTTATTGCTTGTAAATGTATACCACTAAGGGCAGCAATCTTGGGGTCCAACCAAGAGCTCACAAGCTCCTTGGCCCAAATAAAATAGCCTTAACTAGAATCACTCCCTAGATTTGTTTTCATGCAGCATTCGAATGGTCGTTTCTATTGGACAAATTCCAAATTGTCAATTAGAGTTTTTCTTTCAGTAAACGAAAACACGCACGCACAGACACACATAAATTTCAGCATAAATGACAGTTGGCTTCTTGTGTTCTTTTGTCAGAAATTGATTTTGTCCTAAATTTTTGAACATAGAAGAAAGAAAGTATACGAAAAGAAGCCCGTCATTGTTCTATCAATGTCATTATGATAGCAGTCATCGCTTTGGAAACCATCACGAAAACACGCATATATAATTTTGATCCCCTTGAACCCCACTTTTATGCAGTAAAACGGGGGTTTACAGGGGTAAACCCTATATCTCTTATTTCTGCTCTGAAATAAAGATTGTGGGTACTCGTAAGAACCGCCTCGACGAGTGCCAACAACCTATGTATTGGAGCAGAAATAAGGAAAAAAAAAATTACACGGAAAACGCGAGCTTTTTTCTATACAAAGCTGGGTTTACGATAGGAAATTTATTTTAATCATGGTACAAATTAAGAATGGTTGGTTTATCGTGCTCAATAGAAATATTCCTACGTATTCATTTGTCCCATATTTGTCTTGTTAACGTGACTTGTATAAATAAATAATAGGCGCTTAGTGTATCATGCTCTTTTATAAAATGTCTTTATATTTCACAGTATGTATGCAGACATATGTATTTACATTTCCAGTGTAAAGTCCAACCCTAAAGAAAACTATGTAGTTTAAACTTCCACGATCGCATCGAGCCACACGATTTTCAGTGACATGAGTTTAAACCATGGTTCTCTGCGGGCGTTGGTGACGTCAACGATGTTCCGCTCTTTGTAAAAAAAAAAAAAAAAAAAAAAAAAGCGTGTAAATAAAATTAATTTCTTAAATAATCATGTACATGTTCCTCCCAGGATTTGCATAACTGGTTGCAGTAAGCAACCTTTGAAACACATAAGAAATGAAATTTATTTTTCTGCTATTCATGAAGGTATGAACGCAGTGGGTCGCGTGCAAAGTAACTCTCGTCACTGGGCGAAAAACATGCTTATAGGGCAAACTTTTAAAGCTGAAAATCATTTACAAGCTTTTTTTTTTTTCTACAAAGAGCGGAACAGCGTTGACGTCACCAACGCCCGTAGAGGACCATGGCTTAGATTGACGTCACTTGACGTCACTGTAAATCATGCGACGAAGTATGAACTACATTGTTTTTTCTATAGGTTTACATTAGGCATTATACTGGAAATGTAAATATACATAAATGACGAACGACATTTCAGTGGTGTTGAGGCGACGTCATCCGGCGTCTTGGCTTCGAGTCGATGGTGACTTTCTCTGTTCAAGCATTGTGTGTGCCCGCTGGACAAATAACCCAATCTATATAGAATGACGTCAAACTGTATTTGTAATGTTTTGTTGCTATGCACTTATGCCACCTGCGGGTGGCCTGCTGCATTTACAATAACGTATCGTACCGCAGAAACTTTACAGAAATGTTTTAAAAAGACTTTACATATCCGCTGCTTTACAAAATTGGTTGATATGCAAGCTCATAGCTATATACCGTATGAGAGAAAAAGACAAATAAACACTAAACGGCTTTTCTTGATAGGATTGGCAAACAGCCACCGAAAGAATAGAAAAACTTGTACACTCTCTTTTTTTCGGTTCAATGATGAGGGGGGTCTCATTGGCCTAACTAGCTAGTTTGGCGAGAAATAGAGGATCTTACACGAGTGTTCATGTATTATTGAATTTATTAAACGAGTTGAAGAAAAGGGATAAAATGCGAGGCTGTGCCGAGCATTTTATCCCTTTTCCTCAACGAGTTTAATATATTCAATCATACATGAGCACGAATGCAAGATTCTATTTATCATATGACATTTAAAACGCATTTTATTCACGATTGTTAAAAAATATCAATATTCTGCAATTAGTAGACGCGACGTCGTTAAGGACGTCGTACATGTAATATGCGTACATTTGCATATTTAATCCACTAGTGGATTATCGAAAATATTACATAGAGGTTATTATATGGTTAAGGTGTGCCTCTAAGTCATATTGGCACCGGTATGTCATATTGGCCCGAGGGCTTTAGCCCGAGGGCCATTATGACTTCCGGTGCCAATATGACTTAGAGGCACACCTTTACCATATCATAACCTCTTTATTACATCATTTATGTAGCATAGTTATATTGCAACTTGAAGAAATGAAGGCAAAGAGGATATTTACTTTTTAAATGTTGATGTCGGGAACGTTTCATCGAATGTGTTGAGGATATATTTTCGGTATCCGCCGAAAAAAAAAAAAAAAAAAAGAAATTCCTTTTTAATTATATAACTGATTAGTAGGCCTACACTAACCATGCTCACGGTAATACAGTAACATAGTAGTGCGCAGCAAATTACGTCACAAGTGACGTCGTAACTGACAGTTTAAAAACAAAAACAAATCGCCATTTTAAATACAGAATTTCTGCAGTTCAAAGAATGTTTTTAAGGTATTTTACAGAAAGTTTTGTGTTTATTTGAACACCATTTTAATTTTAAAGGCTCTTTGTGTCTTTCATCAAGCTACTGCATAATCGATTCCGTGTGTAGCAGTCGGTCGCGGTGGTAGTTTACGTTAAAATACAAGACAATTTTTGGGGATATTTTTTCCTCCCACAGATTTCTTACGCAAAATTTCCAGCTCATAAATGAAGGGATCTGTTCATTTAAGGTTGTTGGCAAGACCTTATTGTTTCGTCCTTCACAATGCTTCCCAATCGTGAGTGAACGTCTTTTAAAAAGTATTTTGTTTTTCATTTTTCATGCTTGCCACGCAATATCAGACTTTTCTCAAAATCTATTGTTATCACTGTCTTCTATCGCTCTGTCTAGGTCCAGAAGTCGGGTTGACATCGCTTCAAGTTATTTTTCTGCGGCCATTTTGAAGCTTATGGAGTACGGCATTAACGTTCTATTGCTATAGTAACAGAGTGGAGCAGTGCCAATATGGAAAGGCAGTGCCAAAAATCCATATTATATGGATTTTTGGCCCCGTCACGTGACTGTGCCATCAAAATAGCGAAAAAAGAGCTTGTATTGAAAGATTCTAATGTAATTTTCCTATAGAAGGTATGTAATAAATAGAGGTTATTATATGGTAAAGGTGTGTCTCTAAGTCATATTGGCACCTGTATGTCATATTGGCCCGAGGGCTTTTAGCCCGAGGGCCAATATGACATACAGGTGCCAATATGACTTAGAGGCACACCTTTACCATATCATAACCTCTTTATTACATCATTTATATAGCTTAGTTATATTGCAACGTGAAGAAATGAAGGCAAAGAGAACATTTACTTTTTAAAGGTTGATGTCGGGAACGTTTCATCGAATGGGTTGAGGCTATATTTTCGGTATCCGCCGAAAAAAAGAAAGAAATTCCTTTTCAATTATATAACTGATTAGTAGGCCTACACTAACCATGCTCACGGTAATACAGTAACATAGTAGTGCGAAGCAAATTACGTCACAAGTGACGTTGCAACTGTCAGTTTAAAAACAAAAACAAATCGCCATTTTAAATACAGAATTTCTGCAGTTCAAAGAATGCTTTTTAAGGTATTTTGTGCTTATTTGAAGACCATTTTAATTTTAAAGGCTCTTAGTGTCATTCATCAAGCTACTGCATAATCGATTCCGTGTGTAGCAGTCGGTCGCGGTGGTTGTTTAGGTTAAGATTCAAGACGACAATTTTTGGGGACATGTTTCCCTCCCACAGATTTCTTCCGCACAATTTCCAACTCCTCATTAGTGAAGGGATCTGTTCGTTTAAGGTTGTTGGCAAGACATTATTGTTTCAAATGTTGGGACATCCCTGCTGTGCTTGAAAGCAACGTCCTGCACAATGCTTCCCAATCGTGAGTGAACTTCTTTTAAAAAGTATTTTGTTTTTCATTTTTCATGCTTGCCACGAAATATCAGACTTTTCTCAAAATCTATTGTTATCCCTATCTTCTATCGCTCTGTCTAGGTCCAGAAATCGGGTTGACATTGCTTCAAGTGATTTTTCTGCGGCCATTTTGAAGCTTATGGAGTACGGCATTAACGTTCTATTGCTATAGTAACAGAGTGGAGCAGTGCCAATATGGAAAGGCAGTGCCAAAAATCCATATTATATGGATTTTTGGCCCCGTCACGTGACTGTGCCATCAAAATAGCGAAAAATGAGCCTGTATTGAAAAGATTCTAATGTAATTTTCCTATAGAAGGTATGTAATAAATGGCGTTATTACACTCTCAGACGCGACGTCATATGATAAAAATGCATATTTCACACTTTTAAGTTCACCGATGAGGTATAATTGGCCCCAACTAGCTAGTTTGGCGAGAAGAAAAAATGTATACTCCAGACTTTTCAGTTCACTGATGAGGCCTTATTGGCCCAAACTAGCAAGTTTGTCCTGAAATAATAATAATAATAATAATAATAATAATAATAATAATAATACTTTTCAGTTGTGTCGTGAATTCCTTACTTCAAAAGGATAACCCTTTTTTTTAGAGCATATTTAATGAACTACAGATGGTGTTTATGAAATGTGTGGTGGCCGTAAAAAGTATCCATGCCCTTCACCATAGAGTAGATTATATCCTCTCGTTCTTGGGAATTAATAAGTCCATCGTGGAATTCTGAAAATATTTGAGCGTCACTGATGAAGCATTACTGGCCATTGAGAATCAGTTAGCTTGGCTCAGAAAAACTGGTACACTCTATATTTTTCAGTCGTAACCCTTTTTATATCACAACAGGTTTAAGGATTGTATAGCAGCCGTAAAATGTCTCCATGCCCTTCATCATAGTGTAGATTATGTTATCCAGTCCTTTGGAGTCATTGATTCAATTTTGGAATTTTGAAAATATTTGAGTGTCACTTGGCCGATACTAACTAGTCTGGCCAAAAGTAAACACACATAATAATAATAATAATAATAATAATAATAATAATAATAATAATCTTTTACACGCAATGCTTTTAAATTCTGTGGCGTATTCCGTATTTCCAAATAATAACCCTTTTTTATTAATTGACTATCCTATATTACACAAGGTCAACCAATATTAAAAAATCATAAATCATGTTTTTATTTTTCAGTTAATAAAATTGTCATTAATCAAGTAATTTCTTCGGCCTCGTGCCAATACAGCAGACCTCGGACCTGTAACTGGGACAATACGAAATTACTTGATTAATAACATTATAGTACAACATATTGAGTGACATGCATGATCACAGGAAAAGATAAACTAATGCATGTCTACCAACAACATCAAGCCAGTTAATATTTATTCCTCCTGACCCGATGCTGTTCATTTAAGAAATGAAATTTATTTTTCTGCGGTTCATGGAAGTATGAACGCAGTGGGACGCGTGCAAAGTAATGTTCATGTAAACTTTGCTCGCGAGCCACTGTCGTTCATACTTTCATGAAAAGCAGAAAAATTAAGTTTTTTTTTTATATTTACATTATTTGCCCCTCATCAATGGGCGAAAAAAATGCTTGTAGGGCAAACTTTTAAAGCTGAAAAACATTTACCCGCTGTTTTTCTACAAAGAGCGGAGCAGCGTTGACGTCACGCCCGTAGAGAACAATGGTTTAGAATGACGTCACTGAACGTCACTGAAAATCATGTGATTCGATGCGTTCATGGGCGTATGGACGCAATTGTTTTCTATAGGTTTACATTAGACTTTACACTGGAAATGTAAATATTTAAGAAATGAAATTTATTTTTCTGCAGTTCATGGAAGTATGAACGCAGTGGGTCGCGTGCAAAGTAAATGAGCCCCGAAGGGGTTCATGTAAACTTTGCTCGCGACCCACTGTCGTTCATACTTTCATGAAAAGCAGAAAAAATAAGTTTATTTTTTATATTTGCATTATTTGCCCCGCATCAATGGGCGAAAAAGTGCTTGTAGGGCAAACTTTTAAAGCTGAAAAACATTTACACGCAATGTTTCTACAAAGAGCGGAGCAGCGTTGACGTCATCAACGCCCGTAGAGAACAATGGTTTAGAATGACGTCACTTAACGTCACTGAAAATCATGTGATTCGATGCGTTCATGGGCGTATGAACGCAATCGTTTTCTATAGGTTTACATTAGACTTTACACTGCAAATGTAAATATACTTCAATGAACGTTAAATAAATTACATTTATTATTTCTATTTACATTAAAAAATTTTCTCATCCATCATATGACGAACAAATCTTGTTCAAGGGCTGCAATGAAAGAAGAAAACAATTGCATGCGGTTTCCCTTTTGACGTTGGCGCCATAACGTCGCTATCGTCCAATCATATTGAAGAGAACCATTGCTTATTTCGACGTCGTTGGCGTCACGTGAGTCAATGTATTTATCGAAGTATGAACAGCATTGCTTCTTAGTAGTTAACTACATGTATAGAGTTTTTTGTAAATACACTGGGAATGTATTTTTATTATTTTTTTCTAAGCTCAAAACAAGACACTTTTTTTTAGTTATTTTCTTATTACTACTGCAAACATAGTGTGGGTAGGCCTACTCGTTAGAACCGCTTCGCTGAGGTGAGTCTAGCTAGTTACAGCATTTTTTTTTATGTTTTTGTGCAAAAAATCAGGTATCAATATACTCCTGTCGACACAACTTTTCTCTGTATATAATGTGGTTTACAAGGGTGTGCATTACATTGACTTTATGACATCAGAGGCTTTCAACATATATTGTAGTCATGAAATTTTTTTCAGAGAACAACTTCAATTGGTTTTATTTATCTATTAACACAACGTTTCGGCCATTATTGGCCTTTATCAAGTGTAATAAACAAGTAGACAGGAAATGACGTCGACGTCACACGACGTCAATGGTGACGACGTCAAATAGAAACACATCAGTTGGCGTAAAAAGTCTAAATAAAGGATCATTATTAGATACAAATTACTGACAAGAAGCTTAATCATGTACATGTTCCTCTAAGGATTTAACAGTGATTAACATGCACTGCAACATATATTGTAGAAATACACTTCAAGCCTCATTTGGACACACGTAACTGAGGCACATAATTCTAACTAGCCAGCCTTTAAGTGCTCCAGCATTTTAGTGGTTTGTTGCTGTCGAGTCTTCACCGTTGTTTCCTCTGTGGTTGTTTGATTCTTTGTGTTCTCGGAGATGTTGCACTGATGTGTTAGGAAGCCTTCATGCGGGCTGAACAAATTATTTGTCTAAATCGCGATGGAATCCAGGGCGAGTTGTGCAGCCGCGTATAAAATCGATTTAAGCACCACCCCCACCCAGTGAATATTTTTTCACTGACTGTTCCAAGGCATTTCTTCTGTCGCGGTTTATTTTTGTTATGGCTTAATTGTCTTTGAGTGTGTGTATCGCTTATACAATGTATATTTTTTGTTTTGGATAGTCAGTTGGCCATTTTGTGGGAAAGTAACTGTCATTTTGGTTTTCCGCTAGGCCTATTGATATTTCCATTAAGGGTCTAGTTTTTAATGTTTGGGTTTCTTTCCCTTTAGTGTCTCTGATGGAAGGTGTGGGTTTATTGTATGGATTCCTGATCATTGCCTTCACTTCTATTTTATTTAAGAAATAGATCAGCTCTAGCTGTGATTTGTTGAGCAATAAATCACAGTTTGGAGGTCAGTTGTAAAGTAGACAAATCACGAGCACGTAGCGCGCGTGATTTGTCTACTTACAACTGACCGATAAACTGTGATTTATTGCTCAACAAATCACAGACTAGAGCTGATCTATTTCGATTCTAATAGGTTGAAAATCAGCAATTATGCTGTTGTATCCTTCAAAATCTCACAACTTTTCGCCATTGTTAGAAGAAATCCCTGTAGAATTATCGACTGAAACACATGCATTTATATCATTTTCTAACGTTTTCGATGCGAGAAAATGACGTTACACCGTCTAACGTCAAGGAAATCGACTAGTGACGTCATAAATTTGCAGTTTTTAATGACGTTACTTGTCACGCTCTTCCTTGCTGTGATTTGTTGTAGAATAAAACACAGTAAGTTTCCATTGCCTATATAGGCGCGCTGTGTTAGAATTTGCATTACATCACTGGGCAAGGGAGCTTCACGTGAAACACCACCGTTTTCTGACGTCGCTTGTAGATTCTCTGACGTCAAACAGTGTAACGCCATTTTATCATATGAAGTCGCGTCTCAGAATGTAATAACACCATGTAATAAATTCGATAATCCACACACATATACACACATAAAAATATGCATACATACACCCCTATATATGTATAGCTGAGTAAATTTAATTATTCTTACGTCACGGAAACAAACCTGTTAAAATATAGCGAAAATCTTACCACAAAAAATCCTGATATTCCTTATATTTCCGCCCAAAAAACGCAGACAGCGGGTACTCGTTATAACAACCTCGACGAGGCGGCTCCAACAAGCCCCACAGTCCACGCCCACGTGCCGAAACTAGAAAATTCATCATTGTAACGTATGCTAAAATGTTATTATATAAAAGTGGTGTTTAAGGGGGGTCAGTACTATACAGGCATGCTTCCGTGACACTATACAAACGTACCACAGAACAAGCTTCACATATACTGACTATCCAGAGGGAAAGCGTTGAAAATGAAAACAGGCATGAAATGTGTTGTCAAAATTCTGCAGTCATATCCGCTGCCAATTTTGTTTGTTTGTTTTGAGGTTTAACGTCCCCGTCAACACTGTAAAGGTCATTTTTTTGAGACGTTGCTTCCAATTTTGTGGGACTTTTACCCGACATTGAGATGAAATGACATCTCAAGCCCTGTCGCCCAATGAAACCAAAAGGGTTTATCAGCATGGACGGTCCGCCTCGCACTGCGGTTCCTGGACAGGCTTAGATCCTCTAAGCGGTTTACCAGTACTAGTGTGCGGGCCGGATTCAGCTCTGCGTGGAAGCATCGTTCCGCTGCCAATACATGACATATTTCAAAACTTGTCTCTTTGGTATATCTCACTAATGTAAATTTGTATGAACGTCTAAAACCGAAAAAAAAAAAAAAATAAATAAAAAAGTAAACAAATAAACAAACCACATGTACAAAAAGGACAGGTAATGCTACTTCTTCAGTAGGTGAACATGTTTCAGCTGTTTTATATTAAATATATTTTTTTTTTTTTGCAGTGTTGACCCAGATCAGACTGTAGGAGCAGTCTGATCTGGGCCCATACTGTTTGCTTGAATGCAAAAAATATTAAAAAAAAAAAAAAAAAAAAGCAGACGGCATAAACAGACGACATTTTCAGATGTAGTTTGTCTCGGCGGTTAATTCACCATACTTTTAGCCAGTTATGACAGTGTTTTAATATCTTGAATATGATGTCTCTGTTGACAATTTGGCTTCAGGTGTGTCTATCTTATGACTTTTGGTCACCAGGGCAACCTATCAAATAGGAAGTATGCTATACAACTGAGTGCTTCCTTATACCCTTATACATTTATACATGTATGACCATTTTATGTTTCCAAAGCAACCACAAGTAACAAAATACATATCCTACTGAACAGAGAGCAAGGGTTCTACTTTCCAGCCTCCTGCACTCAATGACATCTTGGCGTTTTATTTATTTATTTATTTATTTATTTATTTATTTGCCCAACCTCGGAATCTGTGATGATCTCATCCAATATCTTTTGACTAGTCTGTGGGAACCCGATGATTAATATAATGGATTCGGAGTGTAATCTTTGTATTCTTATATATATAGCATTGTATTGTAATCGAGGGTGAGGGCTGAAAAGAGGTGAAGCCCGAACACACCCTCCCCAGCCCGATAAGATAACCTAATGCTGTTTCCCCGAGCCACGATGCGTTGGAAACTTACTCTATTTCTTCTAACTACAGCAAAACTTCGATAACTCGAACATAGATCCCAGCAGGCAAAGGTCGCTAGGGCAACGTCAAATCAACGTCGGTGCAACGACGTTGCACCGACGTTGCACCGTTTTAGATGTGACGTTGCAAAAAAGTCACGACGTTGTACCGACATTGATATGACGTCATAATTACGTCATATGCCTGCTGGGATGACTCGTTAACAAGGGTTAATTCGAACTCGGATCCTACAGAAACTTTCCATTAGCTCCATACCGCAGAACTTCAAAGGCACGAATACCGATGGCTCGTTTACCATGGATAAGTCGAACCCGTTCGTGAGTCCGCAGGAAATTAGTCCATATACGATATACGGATAATTTGGGAGATTTTTTCTTCTTTTATCTTGCAACTATTTGTTGTGTGTACTCATTAGAATCATCTCGATGAGGCGATCCTAATGAGTACACATGCACAACATATATTTATAATAAAGAATACTGAAAAGATATCACAGTTAGCTCCATAATGCCCCGGTATGGCACTAATATTAACTCTCAGGGGGTTCGAGCCATTGAAGTTCCGAGCAATTACGAGTACGCCATACAGCGCCAAATTATTTTGTAAAGCTTATTAAAATTAGAAGTGAAGACAATGATCAGGAATCTTATGTAAAACTTACAAAAGTTAATTTAAAGTATAAAAATAAATATTGTTAAACCAGTATTTTGAACGTCAATGACGATCCATGCTTACACGGTGATGACATGCTGGGTCTTAAAGAACAATTCTGTTGAATGAGCAGTGTTCCGAGTTTAACAAGCTCTTTTAAGAACTCCTCATTCAGCGTCAAATTATTTTGTAAATATATGTATAAAAAATCTTATGAAATCAAGTAATTCGAAGGGCATACCAAAGTACTGATATGATATGCTGGATCTTTAAGATTTGCGCAAGCGCATGATAAAACCTACAATAAGTCATGTGCGCCCAACGATGACTTAGATCAGCCTGCGTATTCGCGCAGTCTGATCGGAGTTTTCGTTGTGCGTTCTAAGGATAGCTAAGGGCCTAATGCTCCTTCATGCAGCAAGAGAAGTCTCTGGTTAGACTATGTGGATGCTCAGACTGAACTGAATCTTCGATGGGCGCACATGTCTTGTTGTAGGTTTTGTCGTGCGCTGGCTCATTTTTCTGTCGAACGAAGCAGTGGAAGCGGTGGAGGGATCCAGAACCGGGTGTAGAAAGTTGATTTTACAATTGAGCTGTCGCGGTATCTTTTTATTTTGGATAGCCAATTTGGCAGTTTGTGGGAAAGTAGCTGTCCGTTTGGCTTTCCGCTATTCATGATTGATGTTTCAATTAAGGTCTAGTTATTTCATATTTGTGCTTCTTTCCCTTTTGTGTCTCTGATGTACGGAACCCTTGAAGGGACATGCAGTTTATTTAAATATGCTGTGCGAGGAAGATACTAACTTGTGCGCACAAGATATTATCTTGAACAAGATACTATCTTGTGCGCACAGGTTATTATCTTGTACGCACAAGATAATATCTTGTTTGCACAACATAGGTCTTGTGCGGACAACATAATATCTTGTGCACACAACTATAATTATCTTGTTCGCACAACTTAATATCTTGTTCGCACAACATATTATCTCGTTAGCACAATTTAATCAGACGCATAACAGATTATGGTGTCCGCACAAGAGCTATGTTGTGCAAACAAGATAATATGTTGTGCGAACAAGATAATATCTTATGCGCACACGATATGAAGTTGTGGAAACAAGATATTATGTTGTCAGCACAAGATAAATTATGTTGTGCGCATATGAGCACAACATATTATCTTGTGCGCACAAGATAACATCTTGTTCGCACAACTTAATATCTTGTTTGCACAACATATTGAAAAATAAAATTGCATATACCTTCTCTGGTTCCGTGCTAATGGGAGTTGTGGGTTAATTGAATCGAATCTTGACCAGAAGATGAATTTAGATTGTTTTTTTTTTTTTTGTTGTTTTTTTGTTTTGTTTTTTTTTTGTTTTGCGGGGACATTGTGGTTTCTATGGAAACCAGTAAAAGTGAGCAGTTGGCCAAAGACATATGGCATGTAGATGATTTTTTATAAAATATTTTTAAGAACATTTTGTCAAAATATCTGCAAAGGCTTAGCAGTAAATTCCATTATTCAATTTTCCACATTATACCGCAATGGAAACTCTAAACTGCTATAGCAACCAAACTGAAAAGCCGAATTTAATAAAAAAAAAAGCTGTTGAGGCAAATATGACAAATATTTTCATAAAGGGTCAGCCTCATAGAGCATATGGTTTCTGAGGAGATGAGGTTTTAAGTATTTTTTTTTTTTTTTTTTTTTGCATGTTGGGGTCCGTGGCAACCAACAGAAATGAGCAGTAGGCCTAAAATCATATGGTAGATGGTAGATAGTAAGATTGCAAAAGGAGCATTTCTATGAATGTTTTGTCAAAATATCTACAAAGGCATGGCAGTAAATGCCATTTTTCAATTTTCCCCATTATAAATCGATGGAAAATCTTAGTTGCCAAGGCAATCAAACTAATCGGGCCACGTGTGAGACGCCAAGTTCTGCAACGGAAGGTCAGGTGGTTTTTCTCCGGGTACTCCGGTTTTCGCCCACCTCTGATTAACGATCGGCTCGATATGAGTGAAATAATCTTGAAAGGGCCGTAAAACCTAAACCAAAAAAAAACAAAAAACAATCAAACTAATGCGCCGAATTTCATAAAAAAATTCAAACTTTCAATCCCCAAGCCAAAGGATGCTCCAGATGAAATTTCGGCCAAGGGGCTTCAGAGCAGATGTCGTTTCAAAGTGTTAACAGACGACGGACGACGACGGACATCTGCCTATTCTATACGCTCCCGGAAGCCTTCAGCTCTTGTGAGCACATAAAATCATATGGCTGATAGAATACTACTCCAGGAAAATGTCTGTAAAAGTTTTGTCAAAACATCAGTAATGGCCTGGAAGTAAAAGCCACTTTTCACTCAAAAGTTGCCATAGCAACCAATCTAAAGAGCCGAATGTCATCTAAAACACAAAACCTGTAAAGGCTTATATGGTAAATATTTTCATAAAGTCTCTGTCTCATACAGCATGGGTTTTTTGAGATGAATTTTTATTTTTATTTATTTTGTGGTAACCAATAAAAATGTGTAGAAAGGCTAAAATCATTTGGCAGATAGAAAGTTGCTGTAAGCAATTTCTATTAAAGTTTGGTCAAAATATCTACAAAGGCTTGGCAGTGAATGTCATTTTTCAATTTTCCCATTTTAGTCGATGGAAACTCGAAATCGCCAGAGCATTCAAACTGAACAGCCGACTTACATAAATACATACTCGTAAATATGTAAAAGCAATATGATGAATATTTCCCATAAAGTCTCAACGTCAAAGATCGTATATATTTTTTTTTTTTTTTCTTCGCAATTTGGTTTCCGTGGCAACTAATTAAAATGAGCAGTAGGCCAGAAATCACATGGCAGTTAGAAGATTGCTTAAGAAACTATGAAAGTTTTGTCGAATATTTACGGATGCTTGGCAGTAAATGTTTTTTTTTTTTTTTATTATTTTATTTTACCCATTATAAATCTATGAAAAATCTAAGTTTCCAAAGTAACCAAACTAAATAACAGAATTTCACACCAAAAAAAGCACAAAACTTGTAAAGGCAAATATTGTGAATATTCCCATAAAGTCTCAGCCTCATAGACCAATCTGAAAAGATGATTTTTTAAGCATTTTCTCCCCTATTTTTTGCATTTTGGTTTTCATGGCAACAAATAAAAATGAACAGTGGGTCAAACATCATATGGCAGATTGCATGTTTGCTTGAGGATCATTTCTATGTAAATTTTGTCAAAATATCTGCAAAGGCTTGGCATGTTTCAATTTTCCCATTATTAGTCTGTGGAAATTAAGTTGCCATAGCAACCAAACTAATGAGCCACTTGTCATTAAAAACACAAGCATTCAATCCCCAAGCCAAAGATGCTTAATCGGGCTACAGAGGAGATGTCGTTTGAATGCGTTAACGGACGACGACGACGTACAAATGCCTATCTGTAAGCTCCCTTCGGAGCGTTAGGCTCTGTTTAGCTAAAGCTAAAACACAATACCTGTTCAGCCAAATATGGTGAATATTTTCATAAAGTCTCGCCCTCACAAAGCATATGGTTTCTGAGGAGATGATTTTTAAGTGTGTGTGTATGTTTTTTTTTTTTCTCTATTTATGGGGGCATTTTGGTTTCCATGGCAACCAGTAAAAGAAAGCAGTTGGCCTATGGCAGATAGATGATTGCTTAAGAATATTCCTATGGAAGCTTTGTCAAAATATCTGCAGGAATTTGGTAGTAAATGTCATTTTTCAATTTCCCCTTTATAATTCAATGGAAACTCTAAGTTGCCATACCAACAAAACTAAAAAGCACAAATACCATATATATAAAAATCTGTTGAGGCAAGTATAGTGAATAGCTTCAAAAAGTCTCCGCCTCATAGAGCATATGGTTTCTAAGGAGATGATTTTAAGTATTTTCTTTCTATACTTTGCATTTTGGTTTCCGCGGCAACCAATACAAACAAGCAAATTCCACAGAGAATTTATGTCCCCCGCCTTATTTTCATTTGAGCTGTTAACAAATAAGTGGGTTACCCAGGCAACCATTGGTATCACTTAACGCGGGTTCGATACCTACCGGGTTTGGCAACATTCCTTCATAAATAGTGAATGTTCATGATTTTTTTTCTATGGACATTCTCTCCCTTCAACTGATTCAAGAAGGGCAGTTGTCAGTTTCTGGCGAAACATGTACTCAGCACTGGTTTAATCACTTACGTATAAGCAATCACAATGTACCTGCTACATATACAGTTTCATATTATAGATGCGAAAAAAAAAACTCTAAGTTAAAAATGTAACAAAAGTGAAAAGAATTATTTTAAGATTCTGTAAAAAAGCACATGCATATCTTCAGACCATAATTCAAGCAACTTTTAAGCTTTGGAAGGATTGATATTAAACTGTAGGAGGAGTGGCGCTCACAAGGTACCGACTACATTATACTCTTTCATAGAATTGATACATGAAAAAAGTCTAAGTTAAAAATGTGAAAAAAGTGAAAACAATTAATTAAAGACATCTGAAAAAAGCATATGCACAACTTCAAACCATGATAAAGGCACCTGTAAAATTTCAGAAAGATCGGTATAAAACTGTAGGAGGAGTTGCGCTCACAATGTACCTACTATGAATTCGGAACCATGTCAAAAAAGTCTAAGTTAAAAAGGTGAAAAAAGTGAAAAAATAAATTAAAGAATTCTGAGAAAAGCATATGCACACTTTCAAACCATGATAAAGACTCCTGTAAAATTTCAGAAGGATCGGTTTAAAACTATAGGAGAAGTCGCGCTTACAAGGTACCTACTACATTATACTCTTTCACAGAATTGATGCATGAAAAAGTCTAAGTTAAAAATGTGTAAAAAGTGAAATAATTAAAAGAGATTTCTGAAAAAAAAGCACATGCACAACTTCAAACCATGATAAAGACACCTGTAAAATTACAGAAAGATCGGTATAAAACTGTAGGAGAAGTTGCGCTCACAAAGTACCTGTTATGAATTCAGAACAATGCAAAAAAGTCTAAGTTAAAAAAGTGAAAAACGTGAAAAAAATTTATTCAAGCATTCTGAAAAAAGCACATGCACAACTTCAAACCATGATAAAGACACCTGTAAAATTTAAGAAGGATCGATTTAACACTATAGGAGGAGTTGCGCTCACAAGGTACCTACTACATTATACTCTTTCGTAGAATTGATGCATGAAAAAAGACTAAGTTAAAATGTGAAAAAAAGTTAAAACATTGACTAAAGAATTCTGAAAAAAGCCTATGCACAACTTCAAACCATGATAAAGGTAACTGTAAAATTACAGAAAGATCGGTATAAAACTGTAGGAGGAGTTGCGCTCACAAGATACCTACTATGAATTCAGAACCATGCAAAAAACGTCTAAGTTAAAAAAGTGAAAAAAGTGCAAAAATTAATTCAAGGATTTTGAAAAAAGCACATGCACAACTTCTAACCACGATAAAGACACCTGTAAAGATTTAGAAGAATCGGTTTTAAACTATAGGAGAAGTTGCGCTCACAAGGTACCTACTACAAGCTCGGAACCACGCCCCACGCCCCACGCCCCACGGAAAGCCGAATATTATATCCCCTAGCTTTTCTTCGAAAAGGCGGGGGACAATAAGCAGTAGGCCTAAAATAATAAAATCATATGGCAGATAGTAGATTGCTTAAGGAACATTTTCCTGAAAGATTTGTCACATTATCTGCAAAGGCTTGGCAGTAAATGCCATTTTTCAATTTTCCCCATATATGTTCTATATATGTTTGGAAGCAAGGAATACACCACAGAACCGAAAAGCATAGAGTGTATATGTTTTCTGGACCAGACTAGCTAGTTTCGGTCAATTAGGCCTCATCAGTGACCCTCAAGCGCTTTCAAAATTCCATTATGGCATCAATGAAAGTATAACCCTACTCTATGATGAAGGACAGGGGGCTATGGAAACTCTACGTTGCCATAGCAACCAACCTAATGAGCCGAATGTCATAAAAACACAAAGTTTAAAGCCCCACACCAAGGATGCTACAGATGGAATTTTGGCCAAATCGGCCCAGTAAATGTGATTTTTCAACTTTCCCCATTATAACTCATTGGAAACTCCAAGTTGCCATATCAACCAAACTAAAGAACCAAATTTCATAAAAAAAAAAAGAAAAAAAAAAAGAAAAACACAAGACCTGGTGAGGCAAATGTGGTGACGATTTTCATAAAGTCTCAGCCTATGGAGCATGGTTTCTGAGGAGATTTTTTTTTCTTCGATTTTTTTTTTTTTGCATTTCGGTTTCCATGGCAACCGATAAAAATGAGCAGTACGCCACAAACATATGCCAGATAGAAGATTACATGCGGAACAACAGTTTTGTCAAAATATCTGCAAAGGCTTGGCAATAAATGCCATTTTTCAATTTTCTCGACATCTAATAAAAATCAAAAATGAGTTCCTTTAAGAGCAATGAAAACATTCATAAGAAAGAAGATGGGTCATACTACGTGGTTTCGGCTAATAAAGCCTCATCAGTGACCCTGTAATGATCTGGCAATGAAAGCCAGAGGAAACATACTGCAAATTTGCGAATTTCGAACAGGCAGTCGATTGAAAGACTGATATAAATCAAAATGGGGTCCAAATAATTAAAAACCTGTCTAGAATATGAGTCTAAACCAATAATTTATTTCTGATTTCTCAGAATATTCTAAGTCTATGGAAACTCTCAGTTGTCATAGCAACCAAACAAGTAAGCCAAATGCCATAAAAAATTGGCCCAGTGGCTTCAGACGATATCTCGTTTGAACTTGGTGACAAATGTCAGACGACGACGGACGACGATGACGGACGGACAACTGCTTATACTATAAGCCCCCCACCCCACGAACCTTCGTCTTTGGTGAGCTAATAGATGGGTATTAATGACGCAGACTCATCGGAGTCTAACTGTTGGTTTTCTTTTGCTCCAGCATTTCAGTGGTTTCTTGCTGTCGAGTCCTCACCGTTGCCTCACCTCCGTGGTTCTTTGATTTTTGTGTTCACGGAGATGTTGCACTGATGAGTTAGGAGGCCTTCATGCGGACTGAACAAATTATTTGTCTAAATCGCGACGGAAGTAAGGGCGAGGATTGTGGCCACGTAAAATCGATTTAAGCCCCCCAGTGGAAATCTTCCACTGACCGTTCCAAGGCGGATCTTCTGTGGCGATTTATTTATGTTGTTGTTTGTTACTTAGTGTGTGTATCACTTGTGTCTTTTAATTTTGGATGGCCATATGGCCATTTTGTGGGAAAGTAACTGTCCTTATGGCCTTCTTTTGTTTAGGTTTCCATTATGGTCTGGTCGCTTAATGTTTGTATTTCTTTCCCTTTGGTGTCTTTTATGGGTGGAGTAAGTTAATTGTATCAATTCCTGATCTTTGTTTTACTTCTACTTTATTAACCTGATGGTAGGTTAAAAAGAAAGAGGTATTAGCCCTTGGCGGATAAAACACAGCTCTATTAACACGTGAACAGTTGTTTATAAGCACTAATGTGAAGCCAAGGACAACTTGTTAACTATGAGGTACCGACCTCGGTCTTGCGCACTACATATCATCTCATGATGGTTAACATTTCTGCCAAACGATTTTAAAATCCGTCCAGGAACAAGAAAGTTACTGACCGCGCACGAAAAGAAAAACTCTTTTTTATCTCTAACCCCTTAATGTGGCCTTGACCTTTGACGTACTGACCTGGGTCTTGAGCGCGACAAATCGTCTCATGATGGTTAACATTTCTGCCAAGTATTTCCAAAACGGCCATCTAGTAATATGAAAAATATTGACCGAAGATGAAAAAAGAACTTTTCTGACATTTAATCTCCAAGTATGACCTTGGCCTTGAAGCTACCGACCTGGGTCTTGCGCGCGACACATCAACTCATGATACTTCATACTCCTGCCAAGTAATTTTAGAATCCATCCAGGAAAAAGAAAGTTATTGACGGGAAAATAAAAATGAAAAAGACCCTTTTTTGACTTTTGACCTCTAAGTTTGACTGACGACAGACTGCATGCATGGTAGTTAACCCAATCACGGTTGGCAACTTTGCTTCCCTCTTTAATTGCACGCCGGTGGGTCATGCCTCAGATTCTATGACGGCTCCAACGTAAAGGTTTATTGAGAATTAGAGAGATCTAATTCTTGGTAATGTTGGTTGGTGCCCGATGCTCTGTCTCTGTTCGGGCCCATCGGAGTCTAGCTGTTGGTTTTCTTTTGCTCCAGTATTTCAGTGGTTTCTTGCTGTCGAGTCCTCACCGTTGTCTCACCTCTGTGGTTCTTTGATTTTTTGTGTTCACGGAGATGTTACACTGATGAGTTAGGAGGCCTTCATGCGGACTGAACAAATTATTTGTCTAAATCGCGACGGAAGTAAGGGCGAGGGTTGTGGCCACGTAAAATCGATTTAAGCCCCCCAGTGGAAATCTTTCCACCGACCGTTCCAAGGCGGTTCTTCTGTGGCGATTTATTTATGTTGTTGTTTGTTACTTACTGTGTATATCACTTGTGTCTTTTATTTTGGATGGCCATATGGCCATTTTGTCGGAAAGTAACTGTCCTTATGGCCTTCCTTTGTTTAAGTTTCCATTATGGTCTGGTCGCTTAATGTTTGTTATTCTTTCCCTTTGGTGTCTTTGATGGGTGGAGTAAGTTAATTGTATCGATTCCTGATCTTTGTTTTACTTCTACTTTGACTTTAAAGATACCGACCTTTGGTCTTGTGCGCAACACATCGCCCCATGATGGTTTATATGTCTGCCATGCAATTCTAAAATTCATCCAGGAATAAGAAAGTCATTGCTCGGGCACGAAAAAAAAAAAACATTTAACTTTCCTTTGACCTCCATGTTTGACCTTGACCTTGGAGGTACCGACCCGTGTCTAGCGCGCGACACATCGTCTCATGGTGGTCAATATTTCTGCCTAGTAATTTAAAGAAAAAAGTCCATCCAGAAATAAGGACGCTATTGACCGGAAACGAAAAAAGACCGTTTTCTGACATTTGACCTCAAAATATGACCTTGAGCTTGAAAGTACCGACTTAAACTTACTTGCAACACCTCGTCTTATGTTGGTTAACATTTCTGCAAAGTAATTTTTAAACCGATTTAGGAATAAGAAGGTTATTGCCCGGACAAGAAAAATACTTTTGGCTTTACCTTTGACCTTTAACATTTGAGGTAGAGACCTGAGTCTTCTGCGTGACACATCGTCTCATGATGATTAACATTTCGGCCAAGCAGTTTCAAAATCATTCAGGAATAAGACAGATAGTGACCGGATATGATTCGCACATACATACATACATACATACATACATACATACAACCAACATACACACAAACACGGTAAAATCTATATGCCCGCCGTCTTCGGGCATTAAATTCACGAGTAACGTTTAGCGCATTAGCATTATGAAAAAAATATGAAGAAGATATTTGAAATAAATAAAATTTCCTCTTTTTATCTTTTGGAATCATGAATATAAAGTTTCATTCGCATGTGACCCGAGTGTGGCGCGAACCAGTGAGAGACCTTAAAATCAAGAATCATCACTCTTACCCATTAGGCCACGGGGGCCCGTCATTGTAAACGTTTAAAAGCTTATTACCATTAGAGCAGTCCACAGCTAGCTAAGGAGGAGAAATAATAATAATAATAATGATAAACAAACATTTATGCATCATCCGGAAAAACCCTCATATAGTTGTTATATTGTGATACAATTGGAACTCACATATAATTCAAGACGCAAGGTATTTATTTTTTATTTAATACTTGACAGTGAAATCAGTGCATATTTGAAGCAAATAAAAGTGATATTTTCACACTGTGAAAATATAAATGATATTTTCATAGTGTGAAAAATAACATGACCATGTTATTTTCACAGTAGCAGCCCGGACTATTTTCTCGCCAAAATTCATATGTTATCTGTAAAATAATTCTGTAAAATACCTTGAAAAAGCACTCCTGAACTGTAAAAATGCAGTATTAAAAATGGCGACTCTTTATGGTTAGCAACTGACAGTTGTAACGTCATAGCCAAGTCAAAAATTGTGACGTAAGAACCGATAGATCAATTACAGTAGGTGTCCTAAAATATTATCAAATAAAAAGAAAATTTACTTTTTTTTTTCGATAAATATCAAAAATATTTCATCTCGTGTGTTGAAAACATCAGAATTTTCACTCGTGCTTCGCACTCGTGAAAATTCTGATTTTTTCATCACACTCGATGAAATATTTTTGATATTCATCTCAAAAAAGTAAATATCCTCTATTTATTTATACTTAGCCGTGAAATATTGCATATCTGACACAAATAAATTGTATATTTTCACATTGTGAAATGAATTATATTTTCACAAGACTGTGAAAAATAGCATGAAAATCGAAAATTTACTTTTATTTTTTTAAATAGCAAAAATAATTACTCTCGAGCGTTGAAACATCGGAATTCTGAAACACACGGCGAAATATTTTGGTATTCGTCTAAAAGGTAAACATTCTCCATTTAATTACTTTTATAAGAATTTGTGGAAGTGTAGTGTAAAGCGTGCAAAATCATAAGTAGACAAACTTGAAGCACGAAAACGTCTGGATTTCAATTAATTTAAAACCTCATTAGAATATTTTATAGAACAAAACATATTTCTGCCCGATCTTTCAAAGACTTTGTAGCAACATTTAATCACATGCTGTTTGGCAGTACGACATGAAGTTAATAATTTGGGAAATTTAGTGGTGGTACAAGAGCTTGTATGTCAATAAATAAACCATGCTTTGTATGGCCTTTTATAAAGCTTGGGTAACCAATATAACGCAGGAAGCTTGTCTTGGCCTTCTGTAACACATACAGCAAACTTGGTGGCTGAATGACAAATGTGGTCATCAACTGCAGCCCTCTCTACAGCCAAAGGCTGCAGATCATAGGCCTTAGTACCACCAAGCTCTTGCGGAAAAGTGCTAACATAGTGGAGCCGTCAAACAACGACGACATTGTTAGCGGCCTTGTCTGCTGGGACATACTTCGTATGCTCTTCTTGAATACCTAGTATTTTGAGAGAAGAAAAAATATGTTCATTAGTTTTAGGATGCTAAGTTTCCATTCTTTAAGGGCTTTATGCTCAACATACTCTCGTTTACACCATCGATTACCAAATTGATTCAAGGCAACAGCGGGTTTTTTTTTTTCAATACACGTTAGAAGGAAATCGATATTTCGGTCCTTTAGAAATAATATTTCGTAAACTAGAATCAGGAATAATTTTTAAATTGCCAGTAATTATATTGTCAGCTACAGTAAAGCAAAACACTGGGTTTTTCTAATCTCAGTATCAATATCAAGAACTGAAACAATTTTATTTTGAAATTAAAAATAATAGATCTTATAGATGTGTTGTATTTGTGGAACAATATGGATGTTTCAGTATTATGATTTTACATCCATCATAGTGCAGATTATATTTTCTGGTCCTTTGGGATCATTGAGTTCATTTAAAATTATTTTGAAAATAGTGTTCTGCTTAAGCCGGTGCTAGGGGGCGTGGCCTGTGTAGCACATTTCAGTACTGGTCATGAACAGACTTAATAAAACCGAGTCTGCTATTTTGGTTTATTTTGTATTCTTTGCTTCTAAAGGATCTAACTATTCAGAACTTATTTATCTTCACTGCAGCTGGTGCTGTGCCGTGTGGTGGCCGTAAAAGTCTCCCCGTACATCCATCATAGTGCAGATTACATTTTCTGGTCCTTTGGGATCATTGAGTTCATTTAAAATTATTTTGAAAATAGAGTTCTGCTTATGCCGGTGCTGGGGGGGGGGGGAGGGGGGCGTGGCCGGTGTAGCACATTTCAGTACTGGTCATGAACAGACTCAATAAAACCGAGTCTGCCATTTTCGTTTATTTTGTGTATTCTTTGCTTCTAAAGGATCTAACTATTCAGAACTTATTTATGCCCCTTGTTTAAAACCTAATCGCAAGCTAATTGATATTTACACCGTTGCCATATATTTTTTTATAAATAAGGTTTCAGGAAGTGTAAATGTGACCTAGTAATACAATCGAGAACGAGGGCTTCTGTAGCGAATGTATATTATTTGGTTTTGTTTGTTTGTTTGTTTGTTTTGGAGTTTAACAGCCCAGTCAACATTATTTTAGGTCATTTTTGAGCCGGTCAGTTTACCTATTCAAACTTTCCCTGGGCAAGCTTATACGTAAGCGGTAAACCAGTACAGTGTACATTCTTTCGCCAGAAACTGACAACAACCCTTCTTGAATTAGCGGAATTATATTATTTGGTACTTTCAGTTAAAGAAAATAGGCGGTTCTAACGAGTACGCACAAGATATTGTGCCCCATCAACCCCAGCTTTCTGTATATAATTTAGGGTGCAGGGGGGTGTTCATTCCACGGACTTGTTAACATGATGTGTAGAAGATACCCATCAGGCACATGACGTAATTATTACGTCACATCGACGTCAGTGCAATATCATATGCAACGTCATATCAACGTCGGTGCGATGTTGATTTGACGTTGCTCTAGCGACGTGGGCCTGCTGGGTATCATTTTTGCTTGACTTCTTGCCATTTGTAAGTCATTTGCCGCATGACTCAGTTATTGATTTCAACACGTATTCAGATAATGTGTTGTTCATACATAAAGAATTTTGTTACGCCTTGTTTATATTGCAGCAAAACAAGTTTTTTTCGACTACTTTACTATTTTAAAATAACTTAGCCGTGTCAGATTATAAGACTTCTATATCATGACTGTTTATGTAGGATAAGGAAATCTCACCCTCGGAGACTGAATTTCAACCAGGAACTCGGCAAAGGAAATCTCATCCAAGGGGCCCGAATTTCAACCAGGAACGAGGTTTTGCCGAGTTCCTGGTTGAAATTTGAAACAAAGCCTCGTTCCTGGTTGAAATTCATACCCCGAGGGTGAGATTTCCCTACCCTAGATAAACATACTCATGATTGATTATTTGTTTCTTCCATGAGCTGAGGACCTATCTTGTACATGCAAAAGTTGGAGAAATCATAATCATATATGGGTGTGGAGGATGTAAAGAAAATCCGCCTCGAGGTTGGCAGTCTGGCACAACGAGGCTAGCCGAGGAATAGCGGATTAACTGTGATGATGAAGGACAGGGCTTTTATACCTACCCCTTACATTCATGAAAAATTCTTTCATTCTCTTGTTTACCTCTCATTGTTGATCCTAGGTTTTAAAAATGCAGTTTTTCGGATTGATACTATTCATCATATTGTAAAGGCAATGCTTTGACATTTAGTGAGCCCCCGCCCATAGGGGCTTGAAGAAATATATGGGCTGCATGATGCTTCCACGCAGAGCTGAATCTGGCCCGCACACTAGTACTGGTGAACTGCTTAGAGGATCTAAGCCTGTCCAGGAACCGCGGTGCGAGGCGGACCGTCCATGCTAATAAACCCTATTGGTTTCATTGGGCGACAGGGCTTGAGATTTCATTTCATCTCAATGTCGGGTAAAAGTCCCACAAAATTGGAAGCAGCGTCTCCAAAATGACCTTTACAGTGTTGACGGGGACGTTAAACCTCAAATCAAACCAAAAAAAAAAAAAAAAAAAAAAAAAAACGGTGACATTTAGTAACGTCCAACGTTCAGTTATGTCAATCTCACTGACGGCGAATGTGACGTCCTATACAACCAATACGGACAAAACACATGAAATTCTCGATTTCTTCTATAAGCTGGGTTGAATAAAAATATCTCCAATTAAAATGTGGATTGGTTTCCGTATCTAGTGTTCAAGAAAATGTTTTCATTCTTGCCTCTAAAATGCCCGTCCGCTGATGCAATCAATAGTGAACGTTTGCTATTGACAACCAGCGTATACTAGATTGATGAAAGTTTTTACTACACATATGTGTACCGCATATATTTCTAATGAACAAGTTTTATTGATAAAAAGTCTTCCGATGCTGCGTTTGTCATTACCAGTCACTTGTAAAGGTAGTGATTTTACACAGCCTTTTCAAGGATTTGGTTATTACATTCATGTACCTGTTTTAATTTCTGTGGTATGCTTTCGTTACTGAAGCGTGACTAACAAGTACGAGTGTCTGACATTGTTGCCTAGCTGATTCAAATACATCCAAGATTCCAGAGGCTTTG
Source organism: Lucinisca nassula (assembly GCA_963580285.1). Classification (NCBI taxonomy): domain Eukaryota; kingdom Metazoa; phylum Mollusca; class Bivalvia; order Lucinida; family Lucinidae; genus Lucinisca; species Lucinisca nassula. Next base: position 13,187,818 of record OY757022.1, on the reverse strand, counting down.
TCAAGCTAAAGTTAGAATTCTTATGTAAAACCTTAACATGAAGTGTTATAAGACCTTATGATCATGGGCTTCCGTTTGTTTTTGTTGAGCTTTTACATCCCATCAATACTATTTATAACAATTTTAGAACATTGTTTTAAAACACACATTATGAAAACACCCCTATTCAAATACTTTGTAAATTTTGCCACCGAAAAATGAAAATTTTCAGATGAAAAAATTTGATATTTTTCTCATTTTTGCTCAAAATAGAAAAGAAAATAGATTGTGGATACTCGTAGTACCGCCCCTACCAAGTACCCACAATTTATGTTTCAAAGCAAAAATAAGAAAAATAAGGTTTACCCCTGTAAACCCGCTTTCATTATATAAAAGTGGGATTTAAGGGGGTCAAAATTATATAGGCGTGATTTCGTGATCCCCCCCCCCACTCACACACACAAACAAATGGAAAAAAAAAAAAAAAAAAAAAAAAAACTAGACTTCTTATGAATGTTTTCATTGCTCTTAAAGGAACTCATTTTTGATTTTTATTTGCCTTCACTGCAGCTGGTGTTGTGCCGTGTGGCGGCCGAAAAACGTCTCCCCACACATCAACCATAGAGCAGTTTATATTTTACTTTTGGTCCTTTGAGATCAGCGTGAATATTCTGAGATATCAGAAATAAATTATTGGTTTAGACTCATATTCTAGACAGGTTTTAATTATTTGGACCCCATTTTGATTTATATCAGTATTTGAATCGACTGCCTATTCGAAATTCGCAAAATTGCAGTATGTTTCCTCTGGCTTTCTTTGCCGGATCATTTCAGGGTCACTGATGAGGCTTTAGTAGCCGAAACTACGTAGTATGACCAATCTTTCTTATGAATGTTTTCATTGCTCTTAAAGGAACTCATTTTTGATTTTTATTTGCCTTCACTGCAGCTGGTGTTGTGCCGTGTGGCGGCCGTAAAACGTCTCCCCGTACATCAACCATAGTGCAGTTTATATTTTACTTTTGGTCCTTTGAGATCAGCGTTAATATTCTGAGAAATCAGAAATAAATTATTGGTTTAGACTCATATTCTAGACAGGTTTTTGATTATTTGGACCCCATTTTGATTTATATCAGTCTTTGAATCGACTGCCTATTCGAAATTCGCAAAATTGCAGTATGTGTCCTCTGGCTTTCTTTGCCGGATCATTTCAGGGTCACTGATGAGGCTTTAGTAGCCGAAACTACGTAGTATGACCCATCTTTCTTATGAATGTTTTCATTGCTCTTAAAGGAACTCATTTTTGATTTTATTTGCCTTCACTGCAGCTGGTGTTGTGCCGTGAGGCGGCCGTAAAACGTCTCCCCGTACATCAACCATAGTGCAGTTTATATTTTACTTTTGGTCCTTTGAGATCAGCGTGAATATTCTGAGAAATCAGAAAAAAATTATTGGTTTAGACTCATATTCTAGACAGGTTTTTAATTATTTGGACCCCATTTTGATTTATATCAGTCTTTGAATCGACTGCCTATTCGAAATTCGCAAAATTGCAGTATGTTTCCTCTGGCTTTCTTTGCCGGATCATTTCAGGGTCACTGATGAGGCTTTAGTAGCCGAAACTTCGTAGTATGACCCATCTTTCTTATGAATGTTTTCATTGCTCTTAAAGGAACTCATTTTTGATTTTTATTTATATGCATGGGCAGTCCGACTCGCACGACTTTGCTTCATCTAAGCTGTTTACCACTTTTCGTGTTCGTACACAGGAACACTATGCAGTCCAATCCATTTCCCCAAGCCCCGATTGGTGGATCATATGTTGGCTGTGGAATGGTTGATAGTACGGATCTGAACCTAATAGCACAAAAGAACTGCTAAGGGGAATAACTATAACAGCTGTATAGTATTGATACATTGACCTTTTTTTCTGTAGCAACATCTCATGAATATCAACATTTATGATAAGATTCCTTATACATGTACAGTCAAGTAGAAGTAAAACAAAGATCAGGAATTGATACAATTAACTTACTCCACCCATAAAAGACACCAAAGGGAAAGAAATACAAACATTAAGCGACCAGATCATAATGGAAACCTAAACAAAGGAAGGCCATAAGGACAGTTACTTTCCCACAAAATGGCCATATGGTCATCCAAAACCAAAAGACACAAGTGATACACACAGTAAGTAACAAACAACAACATAAATAAATCGCCACAGAAGAGCCGCCTTGGAACGGTCAGTGGAAGAATTTCCACTGGGGGGCTTAAATCGATTTTACGTGGCCACAATCCTCGCCCTTACTTCCGTCGTAAAACCTGTCTTAGTGGCCACTTCTATTAAGGAAGCAACCTGTCTTAAGCAAGCAACCATTTGGTTCCCCAAAAAATTAAACGCATTAAATTTCACGTGTATTTAGCAAGCACCTGTCTTAAGCCTTATCCCTTAGGTGCTTGCTTAATACAGGTTTTATTGTATAATTAATCAAGAAATGCAGAAAAAACAGTGTTCAAGATCTACAAACGGGAAAAACTATCAGTGTTGATCGATGGACTCTAATTTTTCACTGCCAACAACATCTTACATTCCTGGGGTCGAATACTTTCAAAAGTATTTGAATACAAATACGTTGCATTTCACGAATACAGAATACAAATAAAATACATTTTTTATGAATGTATTCAAATGAGAATACAAATACTTTGCAAATGTATTCAAATACTTTTAGAATACTTTTGAATACATTTTAATCAAAATGGAGGACTTATACAAGGACTTATACAAAACAAAAACCCCTGGTGACTGTAGTAATGTTTGGGTCATAGACAGATACACATCTCTTTGTTTTCTCTAGAACAATTTAAGACACAATCAATGAAGGTGTGCAGGATATTGCATGACACAGGTCATTTGTAGTGTCTGCAGTATTTATCAATCAAAAGCTAATGACTGATGAATAACATTTACATCACATAAACGCCTATATAATTCGGACCCCTTTGAACGCCACTTTTATACAGTACAACTGGAGTTTACTGTAAACCCATTTTTTTCTTATTTCAGCTCTAAAATACAGATTGTGGGTACTCATTAGAACCGACTCATTAGGATGGTGTATCACGTTCGAAAATTCTGCTTGATTTTGATGACTTTTTATCACATTTCTTTATAAAGGAGCAGTCTCTATTAGGCTATTTTCATGGCCACAACCGATTTCCTTTAAACTTTGTAGCTTCAAATTGCTACATATTGACTGTCTAATGGTGAATTTTTAGACTCTTTGGTCCACTCGTTTTTGCTGTATACACTATTAAATTGGGTGGGGTAATGTCGCCCCATCAAGGGTATACCAACAAAAATGCTATTATTTTTGTTCAAAGTGCATGACTGAAGGCAATGTTTGCCATATGCTTACTACCCTTTTAGGCATAACAGCTGGTGATAACAGTCTTATAAATATCAAACAAGAGAAGAGTTTATACCCGCTTGTAAGTTGTACCCAAATAGTAGTAATTTTTATTCCCCAACTTTACGAAAAACCACAACACCTTTACAGTTTTCAACTTATTTCAAAGATCTTTCATAAATATGATGTTGATGTAATAGTCATTCTAGGTATATGTCAGAATTATTGTTAGTTCATAAAACTTAAAAGAGTTACCTGCCCCTGAAATTGGATTTTACCCATTGTTTTAAATCAGAGTGATTTATCCGTTTGTGGTACTCACAACTTCATTTGAAAGTTAATAAACCGATTCCATGCAAATATAATTAAAAAGATGTGGACAAAGAAGTCATTTGATTAAATAGTGCATGCTAGCAAGCACATGAGCACAACATCCCATGGTACGAGCACCACTTCTTCACCAACAGTACCATCCAGTGATTGGGTTCAGTACTTGCAGTCTAAACACATTGCAAAACGAGCAAACAATTCTCACACAGTCACCAACATATGGTATTTTACTATTGGATATTTTGTTGCTAAGGCCTTCCACTTTGTAATTCTCCCATTAGCTGATTCGACAACCTATCTCACTTTGTACCTAGCCTTGAATGATTCGCCTCTTCAGTCGTATATTGCTTCTGAGATTTGGTCAGGAAGTGAAGCATGTGAGAATTGATTTCATAACCCTTTAGCATTTCTCTAACATCCCTAAAGCCGCAGTCTACAACGAGTACATCATCTTCTTCAAACCAGTCAGTATTATTTTCTGCATTATTTTTTTAACATGTGTTCGGTAGTCTTAGCATCTGTGTTTTATCCCATCTGCAGGGTATGGTCCCATCACAGTCAAAATATAACCATCAGTGGGCACAAGCATAATAGTTTTCAGAAAAAGCATCCTTACAAAACTGTCAGATGATTCCGTAGAGATAACTTGCATGTTCTTGCAAGGTGGTGTCAGGCAAGGTGTCATTTGTGCCCCCAAAGCATTTGTGTTATTTCACCCTATTTTAATGTTTAGAACTGAAGTAATAAACAATCATACATCAACTTTTGCAAATGTCCTATTTGGGGATTCAAATTCTGATGTTGCAATCGCAGTTGCTGATGGCACATATATATATTGAGAAGAGTGGAAACTACTCATTCCAGAGAAGATCTTATGCCGTACATAAAGGACAGCCTTTGCAGAAACCTATGATGCTTGTGGACACTGTGGTTACATTTTGACTGTGATGGGACCATATCTTGCAGATGGGAAAAAACACAGATGCTAAGATTACCGAACACATGTTAAAGACAAATGCAGAAAGTATTACTGACTGGTTTGGAGAAGATGATGTACTCGTTGTAGACCGCAGCTTCAGGGATGCTATAGATATACTAAAGGATTTTGGAATCAATTCTCATATGCCTCACTTCCTAAACAAATCTCAGCAACATACGACTGAAGAGGCGAATGAGTCCAGGCTAGTTACAAAGGTGAGATGGGTTGTCGAATCAGCTAATGGGAGAATTAAAAAATTGGAAAGCCCTTAGCAACACAATGCCCAATAGTCAAATACCATATGTTGGCGACTATGTAAGGATTGTTTGCTCATTTTGCAATGCATTTAGACCGCCTTTGGTAACAAGCAAAGATTCAGACAAAGTTATTGCTAGAAGAATGATGGCCCTAGCAAAAAATCCAAATAAGCTGCAGGATAAGGTTGTAAAAATGGCTGGGATAAAAAACGGGTTATTTGGAAAAAGATCGATGATGAGAAACTTAAGACTTTTCCAACGATGACTGAGGATGAACTCAGGGATTTGACAATGGGTATTTACCAGCTGAAACAAGCCAAATCCTACACAGATTAACATTTTGACGACAATGAATCATATGAGATAATGGCACACAAAGAAGAAGATGGTGTTCCCAAAGCACAGATACGTTCTCGTCACACGTCTAATAAAACATATAACATGTGGGTTGAATATACACAAGGACTGAACCCAATCACTGGATGGTATTGTGGGTGCAGAAGTGGAGCTCGTACCGTGGGATGTTGCGCACATGTGGCTTCTGTTCTCTGGTATTTGGGATATTACCGGAACAAAACAGAAAAAAGTGAAGCAAAACCAAGCCGGGAACATATTGATTTTGTTTATGATGCTGCTGTTGACACATGGAGTACATCTAGCGATTCAGAGGAAGATCAGTAAATTAACAAATTCTTCATTCTTAAATATGTTGTGAGACCATACGGGCTTATATTTAAACACAGTATCAGTCTAAAATGAGGTTCCACAACATGAGCAAAGCCTGCTTTGGTGGTCAAAAATGTTTGACAGTTGACAAATGTTCCATTTGCACCTGGAAATTAAGAGTTCATAAACAACAAAAAAAAAAAAAAAGGAAATACTACCATGCACTATTAAATCAAATGACTTCCTTGTCCACATCTATTTACTAATATTTGCATGGAATCGGTTTATGCAGTTTCAAATGAAGATGTGAGTACTACAAACTGATAAATGCACTCCGATTTAAAAAATGGTAAAATCCAATTTCAGGGGCAGGTAACTCTTAAAGTTTTATAAACTAAAAATAATTCTGACATATACCTAGAATGACTATTACATCAACATTATATGTGTGAAAGATCTTTGAAATAAGTTGAAAACTGTAAATGTGTTGTGGTTTTTCGTAAAGTTGGGGAATAAAAATTACTAATATTTGGGTTCAACTTATTTGGGTCAGGCCTCAGATTCTATGACGGCTCCAACGTAAAGGCTTATTGAGAATTAGAGAGATCTTATTCAAGGTCATGTTGGTTGGTGCCTGATGCTCTGTCTCTGGTCGGGCCCATCGGAGTCTAACTGTTGGTTTTCTTTTGCTCCAGCATTTCAGTTGTTTCTTGCTGTCGAGTCCTCACCGTTGTCTCACCTCTGTGGTTCTTTGATTTTTTGTGTTCACGGAGATGTTGCACTGATGAGTTAGGAGGCCTTCATGAGGACTGAACAAATTATTAGTCTAAATCGCGGCGGAAGTAGAGCGAGGATTGTGGCCACGTAAAATCGATTTAAGCCCCCCAGTGGAAATCTTTCCACTGACCGTTCCAAGGCGGTTCTTCTGTGGCGATTTATTTATGTTGTTGTTTGTTACTTACTGTGTGTATCACTTGTGTCTTTTAATTTTGGATGGCCCTATGGCCATTTTGTGGGAAAGTAACTGTCCTTATGGCCTTCCTTTGTTTAGGTTTCCATTATGGTCTGGTCGCTTAATGTTTGTATTTCTTTCCCTTTGGTGTCTTTGGTAAGTGGAGTAAGTTAATTGTATCGATTTCTGATCTTTGTTTTACTTCTTCTTTACAAGCGCATATAAACTCTTCTCTTGTTTGATATTTATAGGACTGTTATCACCGGCTGTTATGCCTAAAAGGGTAGTAAGCATATGGCAAACATCGCCTCAAGTCACGCACTTTGAACAAAAATAATAGCATTTTTGTTGGTATACCCTTGATGGGGTAACATTACCCCATCCACTTTAATAGTGTATACAGCAAAAACCAGTGGACCAAAGAGTCTAAAAATTCACCATTAGACAGTCAATATGTACCAATTTGAAGCTACAAAGTTTAAAGGAAATCGGTTGTGGCCATGAAAATAGCCTTATAGAGACTGCTCCTTTCATGATGTAAATACACATTATGCTATTAAGTCAGTTCAATGAATTAAATCTCTTGCCATGACTAAAGAAGTACTTTGTTTCATTTTTAATGTTCTAATTCATTGTTAGAATTTAGGCATATTGAGGATTTTACTGTTCTGTATTTTGTCACCTGTTGTAGCTGATTGTTGCAATAATTTCTCCATTAGCATCAATATAGCTATGATATTCCAAAAATGATTTGGAATCAGCATTTTTTAAATTGATATATGTACATACAAATTGATTTTCAAAAATAAGTAATTGTGCATGTGGCGGTGTGGGGGATTTTGTCCACCTTCACAAACAACAGTTGGGATTATGTCCAAGAGGGATTTTGTCCACCTAAACAAATGGTGGGGGAGATTTTGTCAGGGGGATTTTGTCGGGGTTTGGGGATTTTGTCTGTGATTAAAAAGAGGCGGTTATAACAAGTACCCACAATCTATATTTTGAGCAGAAATAACAAAAATATCACAATTTTTCATCTTAAAATGAGTGATTTTTTTTTGGCGATAAAATTTACTTTGTATTTGTATAGGCAACATGTTTTCATATTATCAGTTTATATACTGCTGAAACTAAATAAGGGTCATTATTGTGTTCTGTTTCTTGTGAGAAACAAGTGTCAAAGGTGGCCAGCACATACTAAATTAATCAGTTTATTGCCTTCTATTTCTACTTTTTGGATTTCAGTTTACGGATTGCCTTCACTTCAATTTACTACTTATGCAATGGGGTTTATGCTTTTTAATATGTTATCAATAGGGATAATGTTCTTATCAAACAAAGCTCATCAATTTACCAGTATTTGGAATTACATACATGTGGGTAATGTGTAAGTTTTTTCTTTGGCATGAATATGGCTCAATTGTAAAAACACTATGTCTTGCCCCTATCTCTCTATCCTGAGGCAATCTATTGGAAGATGACATACAGGTCACTTCACATATTTACACATCAATGCCTACAGTCCCTTGAAAAGGGACCTTGACCATGTAAATAAAGATCATATGTCACAGAATATAGTGTCTGATTAAAGTGTACAGTACTTTCTGATTTTCTTAAGATCATAAAATTTTGCAAAAATAATAAAAGTAAGCAGACACCTTAAATTGAAATGGACCTGTATAATAATACCAATTGAAGAGTTCACTGGACATAAATGGGTACCAGAAATTATTTTATGCAATCAGCACAAATCAGTCCAAAACATAATATATTTACAAATGGATACATTTGTAAGAACAGACTATAAATAGTCATGTACCACAGTGGTGGGCCATGAATTGATTGTGAGTTATTTGTAATTGAAGTGTCTCTGAATAAAAATATATCTAATTGAGAACAGATGTTATTTTCTTCTGTTTTTCACACCTCTCAGTCAACAAATTTTAATGTCAGTCACTTTAAAAGTATTATATTCATAACAATGAAATGATTGTCATCTTAAAAGCTTTTATTGCACCAATGCAGTCAAATAAATCAATTAATATTCTTGGATCTCTATGTATTGTATTAAACCAGCCAACAGTAATTTCAGACGTTCCTACATGTACATGAGCAGTCATGGACTTTAGTCACATCAATTAAAACATTTATGTATTGTTTCATTTTTTTCCTATAAAGAGCAAAAGTATTCATTATGTATTCGTAAAACTATTCATGAATACATGACTTTTGAAATGTATTCGAAAACAAATACAAATACTTTTATTCTAAAAAATCCACGAATACAGAACACTTCATGAATACTCAGAAAATGTATTCGAATAGTATTCGAATAAGAATACAGAATACAATTACCCCAGGTCTGACATCTTATCAATATTAACCCAATTTGAGTACCAGAAACCCCAAAACGGGTAATTGGCAAACCGTGCAGGCCCAGATCATACGCCGCAGAACGCGGTGTCTGATCAGGGCCTACACTGTTTGCAAAACGTTGAGCCATTTTCCAAGTAAATTTTGAAGAAAACACAACCGGACACCCCTAAATTTTGAAATGGGCTCCTGAAATATATAAAGAGGAAGATTCCATTTGGAAAAAAAGGGTTAACATTTACACAAAATATGATAGGATTCATAAAATCATTAATCATTTTGAAATAAAACTATCGTACATGTATCATATAGGAACCAGATCAACCATATGGTTTGGAGAATTGAAGTTACATGATTATACATGTACATTTATTTCATACACAAAAGGACTTTGGCCAGTGGTTGTTGACAAAAAAATGAGTGTGACCTAAATTCTTGTCCCCTTGGCCCCGCCCCAAGGTTTTGGTGTTAGGGAATATATGTTTATCCTGTATATGATAATATTCTTCATATGATAACGAGCGAGTTCGATGTAAGAACCGCGGTCACTAATCTTTGACTAAAGTAAGATCGAACTGTATTTACAGAATTTTGAATGGAATTCCGAAGGGAATTATGAATAACACAATTTTTCAAAATTACTCTTATTCAATATTTCGGCCAGAGGCCATTATCAAGAAAAAACGCGTACTTTAAATGTTAATATTTCGGCCAGAGGCCTTTATCAGAAAAAAACGTGTACTTTAAATGTTAAAGTTAAAGTACATGTTTTTTCTTGATAAAGGCCTCTGGCCGAAATTTTGAATAAGAGTAATTTTGAAGAACTGTATTTAGTTCGAGGAAATCACATCAGTTTAGTTTCCCGGTTCAACCAACGAGGATAGGTTGGTTCAAACCATGGGTGACTGGTTCCCAGTTTTCCCTGAAGCGCTCCAGAACACTAGAACCAGTAAGTGTTTCGAATGCTTTGATTGGGGGGGGGGGGGATACAATAAAAGTAACAACAACCAGACGAAACTAAACTTGATCGAATTCCCCATCGTTATCATAATTGGTTGATTAGTAAAACATTTTTTTGTGAAACGGTTTAGTGGGTCCGACACTTGGCATAGTGGATCAGAAGCAATTAGAATTTGCACTTAACTATGAGACACCATAATTTCATCTAAATCTGTTATTTATTTATTTATTTATTTATTTATTTATTTATTTATTTATTTATTTATTACAAGCTAAAAATGAACACGATTTTGAACCTTTTAGTTTTATATTAGATGATAATTATCCGTAAGATGACCATTATCATACATTGCATTCTTTAGAAGTATTTATATATTTATTTGTTTAAAAGATTTTTGGGGGTGGGGGAGGGTGTTAAAATTTGTACAAAATCTGGAACTTTTTAGCCAGTAATTATCCCCTGTGAGTCAGTGATTGTACTCTTACAATTATTCAGAAGTATTAATTTAGAATTTATTTATTATTATTGACTTATTTATCTTCATCTATTCGTTCATAATTAAAATTATTTATCAATCCGTACTATTTATTTATTTTAATGAGAACCTATTGGAGTTATATTTATTCTGCTAGAAACTTAGCCACATATGATTAATAATTTCCTTTGGTTTATTTACAAATTCTATTTTTTTATTTTAGTTTTGTTTATTTATATCTAGTTATAACCTAAAGAGTTTTACATTCTGCATATTTTCAATAATTGTTTCTATCATATGGCGTCGCGTCTGAGAGTGAGTGAGTTTTACGTCCCACCAACAGCTAAGGTCATACGGAGACGGGACCTCGGTTTAAAGACTCATCCGAAAGTCTGGAGAAGCCCGGGATCGATCCTGCGACACCTGGTTTACAAGGCGAGTAGCGTAACCAGTACACCACGGAGGCTTCTATCGCGTCTGAGAATGTAATAATGTCATGTAATTAATTCGATAATCCACTAGTGGATTAAATATGCAAATTAGTTAGATACGCCTCGTTACGTTACTTGCACAACGTCTTAACGAAGTCGCGTTTACTAAAGGTGGAGTATTAACATGTTTGTTAAACAATCATGAATAAAATGCGTTTTAAATGTCATATGATAAATAGAATCTCGAATTCGCGCTCATGCATTATTGAATATATTAAACATGTTGAAGAAAAGGGACAAAACGCTCGGCACAACCTCGCATTTTATCCTTTTTCCTCAACTCGTTTGTTAAATTATTACATGAACACTCATGTAAGATCCTCTATTAATACTTCATATATTTTACTTTTGGTCCTTTGAAATCAGCGTGAATATTCTGAGAAATCGGAAATAAATTATTGGTTTAGACAAATATTCTAGACAGGTTTTTAATTATTTGGACCCCATTTTGATTTATATCAGTCTTTGAATCGACTGCCTATTCGAAATTCGCAAAATTGCAGTATGTTTCCTCTGGCTTTCTTTGCCGGATCATTACAGGGTCACTGATGAGGCTTTATTAGCCGAAACTACGTAGTATGACCCATCTTCTTTCTTATGAATGTTTTCATTGCTTTTAAAGGAACCCATTTTTTATTTTAATTTTCCTATATATTACACGCGTGGTCATATTATATGGCAGAGCGTTATCTACTAAATAACAGCGACGTTATATGATAAATTTCTCGTTCAAACCAAGTCTTGGGTGTCCACGCCTGCAGTATATGTTATAGAGGATCTTACATAAGTGTTCATGTATTATTGAATTTATTAAAGGAGTTGAGGAAAATGGATAAAATGTGAGGTTTGGCCCAGCATTTTATCCCTTTTCCTCAACGACTTTAATAAATTCAATAATACATGAGAAAGAATGTAAGATTCTACTTATCATATAATATTTAAAACAATCAATATCTCGCCATTAGTAAACGCGACGTGGTTAAGGACGCCTTGCATGGAACGTTACGGGGTGTATCTAACTAATTTGCATATGTAATACACTAGTGGATTATCGAATTTATAACTAGCGCTATTACACTCTCCGACGCGACGTCATATGATGAAAGGAAAATTATGTATACCTTAAGGTTTATATACCCAATGGTCTTCTATTTGTAAAGAAGGAATAACAACATCTGCAGAGTATATATATGTTTGCACCATTGCCCTTAGTTATTGAGCTGCTTACGAAATATATCAGTAAAATAGAGAATCGAATTTCCATTTTGTCACATGTTATCTGCTTTCGATGACAGCTTCTACAGCTGTTTACTAGTTTAACATACTAATCAAATATCAGAAAGGAAAGTTTGTAAAAAAAATCTATAGTGAGCATTAGCGATCTTCGGAAGTATATTAATTTTAATAAAACCGAATTTCCCTTTTTCGGTCGACTATTTATCAATGGACCCAAAGTTACTAACATCATTATCGTCTTCAGTACTGAAGTCCACGTGACCGTCACTGATTTGTAGGAAATCCTGGTAACGTTATTTATAGAAAATATCCGCGCTATTATCGATGTTAGTTAGAGAGTTATCTGGAATCATGCTGAGTTTGGTAAACAGTGTAGACCCAGGTTTGACACCTTGAACCGCATTTTTGTTATAGTAAACTAGGTTTTAGAGGGGTAAACTTTATTTTTCTTATTTAAGCATTAAAATATAGATTGTGGGTATTCGTTAAAACCACCTCGATGAGGTGGTTCTAACGAGTACCCACGATCTATATTTTGAGCAGAAATAAGAAACATTATCACAATTTTTATCTTAATTTTTTTCGGCGGTAAAGTTTATAATGTATTTGTATAGTCGTGGTTTCGTAATGGCAGTCCAAGTCACCGTTTAAGATTATTTACAGTATGTAAACAAGTATGTAGAAGTGAAAGCAATGAGCAGTAATCGACCCAATTAACCAATACCTCCCATCAGAGACACCAAAGGAAAAGAAACAGAAACATGAAATAACTAGACCCTAATTGAAACATCAATAAAGGAAAGACAAAAGGACAGTTACTTTCCCACAAAATGACCAACTGGCTATCCAAAACAAAAAACGCGGCTGCAATCCTCGCTCTTAATCGCGATTTAGATAAATAATTTGTACAGTCCGCATGAAAGCTTCCTGACCCACTAATCAGTGCAACATCTCCGAGAACACAAAATCAAACAACCACAGAGATGAAACAACGTTGGCGACTCGACAGCAACAAACTGCATAAAAAGCTGGAGTTTACAGGAGTAAACATTATTTTTGCTTATTTCTGGTCCAAGACATAGGTTGTGTATACTCATTAGAATAATGCGGCGTTTCAAACGAGCACCCGAAACCTATGTTTGGAGTATAAATAAGAAAAAATATCACAGATTTTCATCGGAAAAAAGTGGTCAGTTTGGCGATATGAAAGAAAATGCTATGTCCTACGGGTAATGCCAAACTAACCTCAGAGACAATCCACTCCCCAGGACTGTCAGTACTTTGACTCTTATCTGTAATGCGTGTTTTGTTTCCCATTGTGACATTTTAATGCTTTCATTTATTAACATATAAAAGTATGCAAAACACGACACACATGTACCTGATAAACTATTTGAGAATGTGTGCGATGGCAGCTACGACGACACTGCGAAATGCTGAACGTGACTATCACTGACTTGGTGGAAGTCCTGGTAACGCTTTTTACAGAAATTAGCCGTGTGGTCAATAGTGTTGCATGTAGACTATCTATAGATTCTGGACTGGAATCGTGGGTCTTGTCAGGGTCTAAACTGTTTGTTTTAAAAAATGGAGTTTATGGGTTAAAAGAAAAACAATCGACCCACCAGTACTTTCCGTGTTTTGATTTCTTTCTTTTCGCATTTTTTCTGGGAGACAAACTGCCGTTCGTAATTTCATGAACATCAGAAAGTCCAACTGTCAGTTTTCGTTTGCTTCAGCATTTTGGTTATTTCATGCTGTCGAGTTTGATCTCTAAATTCATTTTTGGAGATGGCACACTGATTCACTGTGATTGAACAAATTAAATTGCACTTGCGTTAACCTAGACAGAATAAAGGACGAGGATTGTGATTCAGTCAAATCGATATAAGCCCCACCTTCACCCCTTTTATTGACCGCTTGTGTCCCCTGGTAATATATTTTATTTTTGGATAGCCGTTTGGTCATTGTTTTATTTTATTTTTATATATTTATTTATTTATTTTTTTTTGGGGGGGGGGGGGGGGGGGAAAGGGTGAGGCAGTGAAATTTGTCTTTTGGCTTTCTATTTGCTATTATACATATTCTTTATTGTATGTATTCACCTTATTTGCATTATCTGCTGGTTCCTAGTCTGAAGGTTATCAGTGTTGGGAAAACAGGTAACCAGACCCCCCTGACCTTTCAAGGTCAGGGGGGTCTGGTTACCTGTTTTTCCGATATTGACAATTTGCAAGCTGGGAGCCAGCAAATAATGCAAATATGGTGAATTGTTTAGGCGAACTATTCTGTGATGGTCCATTGATTGAGTTAGTTACCTTCAGGTGGACCAACTAGATTTTGTTTTGCAAACAATAGTAGAACCCAGAGTGAAGGATGGGCCCATAGACTCGATCTAAACTCTCTACTCGTTCTTGCTACTGACCATCCTAAGGCGGTCGTTCTGATGTTGTTTATTTTTAATGTAATTTTGTCGGATTTTCCGATGGGGCTTGTCATGTTGCATTTGCTATTGGTTGTGTATTATTGTTAATTTATTTTTTATTTATTTAATTTTCAATCATTACGAAAACATGCCTATACTAATACATTGTAACCTTTATCGCCGAAAAATGAAAATGTTAAGATAAAAAATTTGGATATTTTTCTTATTTCTGCTCAAAATATAGATTTTGGGTACTCGTTAGAACCGCCTAATTGAGGCAGTTTTAACGAGTACCCACAATCTATAGTTTAGAGCAGAAATAAGAAAAATAAGGTTTACCCCTGCAAACCCCAGTTTTACAATACAAAAGTGGGGTTCGAAGGGGTCAAAATAATATATGTGTGTTTTCGTGATGACTTGTTTTGGTAGCATCGTGACAACCTCCTGTGGGGAAATAGGGGCTGGTTGCTGTGCTGTTTGTAATTTGTTTTCTTTTTGTTTTTCTTTATTGCCGTAAAAATCACAAAATAATGGGACACCTTGGGGCCTTGCTGTAATGCCCCTAAAATTTTAACAAATTTATTTCATGATCCAGCAAGGAGTACAGACCAAACGATGCAGACGGAGTGGCAAACAGTGTAGACCCTGATCGGACAGCTCCTTCAGGGGCAGTCTGATCTGGGTCTGCACTGTTTGCTAAGGCCTGCCTGTCCCAATACTTAGGACCATTATGGTAGTTACTTTTCCTCTTGTTGTCATTGTAAACTTAAGAGCTTTTTTGCTTCATAAAGGTGGTCGACTAAAAAGGTGTTACGAAGGATAAGCCAAGATGACTGGAGGCACATACATAATAGTAAGAGAGGTAGAAAAAAAGTCTTCAAGATATAAGGCAAAATCACTGGAACGTGAAATAGGCCCAGATTTAAATATATCAAGACGAGAGCCCGAATCCAGCCCTGGTAATTTACGTTATAGGTCACTTTTGTCCATAGCATGTTAAATTCTGATGAAGAAGTGGCCAATACTTAACAAAATTGGATATTAGCCGTTGATACTGTATTCCGATCTACTTGATCGGAACCTGTTGCCTGTTTGGAAAATTGCAGTCGCAACGCTTATATATGAATAGAGGGCAATGATAATGAATCGATACAATTAATCCACAGCTCCCATCAGAGACGCAACAGGGATCGAAACACAAACCTGAAACAACAGACCCTAATGGAAACTTCAATAGCGGAAAGCCAATAAGACAGTTACTTTCCCACAAAATGGCCAACTGGCTTTCCTAAACAAAATAATATAAGCCGCGTTACACAAACCGCTCTAAGATTTATAACTAACTAGCTTTGTATATATAGACAATATATTAAATACCTTCAACAGTAAATGATTTCGCTCCCACAAATTGCCACGAAATACTGCTATATGTATCTTGGATGTTATCTCAAGGTCAAGGTGAAAAGGTCAACTTAAAATTGGCAGCAATGTAATGATTTGTTTAGTCATGTCTAATACCAGATCGCTTGTCTGAGGACAATGCAGACATATTTGATTTTCGTTTTTATATATCCCGCATACAGTGTTTTGTATGATTTGTCCGTGGTGTTACTTTTTCTGGTGTAATAAAAACATAGTGGTGTTGTACAAAGATGCCAAAAACCACGGGATGTTACATACACTGCATCTATGACAAATTCCGTCCATCGGGATGGCAAGTCTTGTGATGCAGGACAGTGACCCTTGGGACGGATTTTTCCATTTACCCCTCCCACCCATATAAGTTTCTTATATTCTTACAGAATATTTGCAACTCTTTATCCTCTCGATGCTGAATATTTTAATTTATCATATGACGTCGCTTCTGAGAGTGTAATGACGCCATGTAATATTTTCGATAATCCACTAGTGGATTAAATACGCAAATTAACTAGATACGTCCCGTAACGTTACATGTACGACGTCCTTAACGACGTCGCGTTTACTAATGGCGGAATATTGATATTTTTGTAAACAATCGGGAGAAAAATGCGTTTTAAATGTCATATGATAAATAGAATCTTGCATTCGTGCTCATGTATTTTATGAATTTATTAAACTCGTTGAGGAAAAGGAATAAAATGCTCGGCAAGCCTCGCATTTTATCCCTTTTCCTCAACTCGTTTAATAAATTCAATAATACATGAACACTTATGTAAGATCCTCTATATACTAAATTCCTCTCCGATTTTCAGCAATTTGTGTTGCACGAGTTCACTTTTCAGCATGGATTCGGAAGCAGAATGGAAAACAGTATAGATCTTGATCAGCAGGCTTGTGGATCTATACTGAACTATACGGGTTGAGCATCGTGATAATAAACCCTTTTTGTACCAAATGGGATCTTCCTCTTTATATATGTCGTAGACCAGACTGGAATCTAGGCAGATCCGGAATCTGCCTAGTCCAGATTAGAATTCTCGTTTGGTCTAGGCCAGATAAGAATCCTAATTTGGTCTTTACCCACAGCCCCCATCAGAGACACCAAAAGCAACGAAACAAAAACATGAAACAACTAGACCCTACTGGAAACAGCAATAGCGGAAAGCCCAAAGGACAGATACTTCCCCTCAAGATGGCCTGTTGGCTATCCAAAACCTAATAATATAAGTTACACACACACTCAAAGACAAACCATAACAAAAATAATCCGCGACAGAAGGACCGCCTTGGAATGGTCAGTGAAACGAATTCAACTTCGAGGGGGGGGGGGTGGGGGGGGGCATGAAGGCCTGCTTACTCATCAGTGCAACATCTCTCGTGGACACAAAAAGCAAACAACCACAGATATGAAACAACGGTGAGGACTCAAGTCTAATTTGTGTGAAAAAACTACATTGACACACACAAAAAAATGTTTTTAGATTATCTTAAAAAAAATCAATAAAATGGCTTATTTCAATAGTTGAAATCAACACACTGCATTCATCTTCTGTATGATTTGTATTTGGGACCAATTGCCTGTCTAGGTGTGAAAGACAATAAAACAAATACGAGTAATAAGAACAAAAGGGATTTAACTGTTGCAGTAAAATGAAAATGCAAAAGATTTTATGATGAATATAGAGACATACTTATTCTTATAATAAAGTTTTTGATGAATATAGAGACAAACTTATTCATTCATACTTCTGTGACTTTTAGGTATTTCTTTAATATTCTCTTACCTTGGTATTATTTGTAGGAAACAAAAAGGAAATAGTAAAAAATATATATAAATAAACATATCCTTTTTTATATTTTTTGTACCATTTTTAAGGATTCCTGTTTGGTCTAGGCAGATCCAGAATCTGCCTAGCCAGATTGGAATTCTTATCTGGCCTAGATAGATTCTGGATCTGCCTGGACCAAATTAGAATTCTAATTTGGTCTAGACCAAATCAGATTTCTAATCCGGCCTAGGCAGATTCCGGATGTACCTAGATTCCAGTCTGGCCTACGACATATATATCAGGAGTCAGAACTCATCGAGGCGGTTCTAACGAGTACCCACAGTCTATATTTTAGAGCAGAAATAAGAAAATTATCACAATTTTCCATCCTAAAATTTTCATTAATTTCGGCGATAAAGGTGAGTGAGTGTTTGAATTTTACGTCTCACCAACAGCTAAGGTCATACGGAGACGGGACCTCGGTTTAAAGACGCATCCGAAAGCCTGGAGAAGCCCGGGATCGATCCTGCTACCCCTAATTTACAAGGCAAGTAGCATAACCACTACAACACGGAGGCTTCTACGGCGATAAAGGTAACAATGTATTTGTAAAGGCATGTTTTCGTAATAAAGGTAATTTGGCCCCGTCAAGCGATTTTGGTACTTATCGCCTATGCGAGCAGCGAAGGTTCAGGCAAGCCTGTGCATCCGCGCAGTCTCGCCAGAACCTTCGCTGCTCGCTCATAGAAGCAGTGAATCAAGAGGAACCTTCAGACAGAAAGCCATATCCCTGGCCCCTCTGAATGGCTGGGCATGCGCAGTTAAAATTTGTCATGACGGAATGCTCGAAGACACAAATTCGCTTGGTGGGGCTCAATTTGTTTAACGTTCATTGAAGTATGAACAACATCGGGTCAGGAGCATCGTGACTCCAAATCCATATGAGCCCCGTCAAGCGAATTTGTGTCTTCGAGCATTCCGTCATGACAAATTTTAACTGCGCATGCTCAGCCATTCAGAGGGGCCAGGGATATGGCTTTCTGTCTGAAGGTTCCTCTTGATTCACTGCTTATAGGAGCGAGCAGCGAAGGTTCTGGTGAGACTGCGCGGATGCGCAGGCTCGCCTGAACCTTCGCTGCTCGCATAGGCGATAAGTACCAAAATCGCTTGACGGGGCCCATATGTAAATCTATCATGAACTTTCACACAGGGCTTATCTTAAGACAAACGCAAACAAAAAAAGAGGTACATTTTTTAAAATCTCCCATGCCAAAATCGCATGTGGGATAATACAGTAAAATTCCACTATTAAAAATAGAAGTGGAGGCAATGATCAAGAATCGATACAGTCAACCAACAGCTTCCATCAGAGACACCATATGGAAAGCAACACAAACATGAAAAAAAAACAGACCCCAATGGAAACACCCACAGTGGAAAGCCAAAAGGACAGTCACTTTCCCACAAAATAGCCAAAAGGCTTTCCAAAATAAAATAACGCAAGCGACTAACCACCCAAAAGACAAACCATAACAAAACTAAACCGCGACAGAAGAACCGCCTTGGAACGGTCAGCGGAAACGAATTCCACGGGGGGGTGGGGGGCGCTCGAAATCGAATTTACGTGGTGGCCACAATCCTCGGCCTTACTTCCGTCGCGACCTAGACAAATAATTTGTTTAGTCCGCATGAAGGCCTCCTAAGAGCGCCTAAAATTAAGACAAGTTTCTTGTTTAAACAGCTTATTTAGTAAGTTGCGGTTATTCTTTCTTTGTGTATTTTTGCATAGAGTGTTCCCTGCCACCTTTGGGGCTGTTCAAACGCGGTCTTAAAGACCGCTTATGAACAGCCCCAAAGGCGCTCTTAGTATAAGAATTTTACTGTACTGTAAATTGGAGTCCGGGCCATAGCTCCTTAACCGTCAGGAAAATATTTATGGAACTTCACAGATAAATGTATTATATTAAAACAATTTGTCGCGAACAAGATCAAGCATGCTGGTAATTATTATTTTTAATTGGTACTAACTAATCACTTGCCATGAACGACACAGAAAATATTATTTATTTATTTACTTAATTCATTTATTTATTTATTTATTTATTTATTTGTTTATAAAAAAAGAAGTGAAGACAATGATCAGGAATCGATACAATTAACCGACAGATCCCATCAGAGACACCAGAGGGAAAGAAACACAGACATGAAATAACTAGACCCTAATGGAAACACCAATAGCGGAAAATGTCCAATTAGCTATCCAAAAAAGATACACATACACTCAAAGACAAACCATAAAAGAAATAAACCGCGGCAGAAAAACCGCCTTGGAACGGTCAGTGAAAATGTGAAAAGAATGTCACTGGGGTGGGGGTTGTGGGTGGGGGTGGGGGGGGGCTTAAATCGATTTTACGCGATTTTAAGGACGATATGTAAAAATATTTTTGAGGCAATTATTACAAAACAAAAACTGATGTTTTTATAATACTTATTTTCAGAGGCCAAGTGTATAATTGTTATTGTTATTGTTATTATTATTATTATTATTATTATTATTACTGACCTCCAGAAAGAAGTGGAGACAATGATCAGGAATCGATACAATCAATCCACAGCTCCCATCAGAGACAACAAAAGGAAAGACACACAAACATGAAACAACAGACCCTAATGAAAACACCAACTTTGAACAGTTACTTTCCCACAAAATGACCAATATGTAAAGCCTATGTATTTCTCCTTTTTCCTCCTCTCCTTATTCTTTTAATTATCATAATAATAATATTCCCGTCTGGCATTTTTTCGCAGCAGACGACCTTTTGAAATATTTTCCCAATTTTCCCAGAAAACAGGATTTCGCATCTCATGCAAATTCAGAAAAAAAAGATTTGACATCTAGTGCAAATTGTTTCCTATGGAGACAATTTGCAGGAGATGTCAAGACCTGTTTTCTGGGTAAAATAAGAACAATATAATCAATTTGTCATCTCCTAATTAGCCCAGAGAGTGGTAAAGGTTAAACTCGCGCACCCATTACGAAAACACGCCTGTGTAATTCTGACCCCCTTGAACCCCACTTTTATACAGTAAAACTTGGGTTTACATGGTAGACCTTATTTTTCTTATTTCTGCTCCAGAAATAAGAAAAATATTAAAAATGTTCACCATAAAAAAATCGTTTTTGCGGCGGTAGTGTTGACAATGCATTTATATAGGCGTGATTTCTTAATGTGATAACGTGATAGATAAGTACGCTTCTTATCTATTCCTCTCGTCAACAGTAAGTTTACAAACTACTGATTTTCCCCAAGGAGGCCCCTTACCTGTTGAAAACAGGGAGCACTGAGGGCAACATAATATTATGTAATGAAATGATAGTCCTCAATAATCAGGAATGTTTTTAACAAGACATCAATTTTCAAGTGGCATCAACAATTTAAAGGTGGTAAAACTGACCTGAAAGAGGAGCCCCGTTCAGACCAGCCAAGAAAAGTGGTTACAAAAGCTAATGTTGCTGTTGTGATATGGTCAAACAAGATGCAAGGTTCCCGGTGAAAGAAATTGCTGATACTATTGGTGTTTCATAGGGGACGGTTTATAGGATTTTGACTCAGGAGTTGACACTTTAGAAAGGTTTGTGCACGAACGGTACCGCCCGCATCATAGACCACCCGTGTAAAAATGGCGAAAAAATCTTTTTAAAAAGTACAAAAAATGATAAACGTAGAATTTCGGAGCTGTTTACAGGAGATGAAAGATGGGTCTGTTATTTTGAGCCACAGAGACGCATCAGTGACATGCAGTGACTGCAAAACGACCAAGCAAGGTCGGTCATTGCCAGAAGAATTAAAAGCGCGGAAAATGCGGTATTGTTTTCAATTGCGATGTACCCATTGTTCAAATTTCAAGACAATCACAGGTATATTTTATAAGAAAAAGGTGGTGTTATGAAAAGTAAAGGCGCACTATAAAATACGTAGACTTGCAACTGGTTTATGATATCTGTGTCTTATCCATGACAACGCACCTTCTCACAAGTAAGTTCTTGTCCAAAATAGAAGTGAAGACAGTTATCAGGAATCGATGTAATTGTTCCACAGCTCTCGTCAGAGACACCAAAGGGAAATATACACAAACATGAAACAACTAGCCCACATTGGAAACATCAATAGCGGAAAGCCAAAAGGGCAATCACTTTCCCACAAATTGGTCAATTGGCTATCCAAAGCACAATATATAAGCAATACACACACTCAAAGCCAAACCATAAAAAAAAATAAATAAATAAAATAAATAAAATAAAAAATAAAAAAAAAATAAGAAAAATAAAAAAATAAAACGCGTCGGAAGAACCGACTTGGAACTTCTTAAAAGAGGAAAAGCTAGTTCAGCTCTCTCATCCACATTATTCTCAAGACCTCAGCACCTGCGACTTTTTCCTGTTTTCTTTACTAAAGAACCCTTATTTGGTCGTCGGTATAAATCACGAAGTGCACTTGGTGATTAATACCGACGTGCAATTTACCAGTGTCCTCAGGGTAAATCTGAAAGTCCCAACTAAGCGCATAAAATAACCCCCCCCCATACACACACACACACACACACACCAAGTGAAATACTTTTCACGGACCGTTTCAAGACGGTTCTTCGGTCGCGGTTTATTTTTGTAATAGACTGTCTTTGAATGTTAGTATTGCTTATATATTTTTGTTTTGTTTTCTTTGTTTGATTGAGGTTTAACGTCCACGTCAACAATGTAAAGGTAATTTTGGAGACGTTGCTTCCAATTTTGTGGGACTTTTACCCGACATTGAGATGAAATGACACCACACGCCCTGCCGCCCAATGAAACCAATAGGGTTTATAAGCATGGACGGGCCGACTCGCACCGCTTTGCCTGGGCAGGCTTAGATCCTCTAAGCGGTTTACCAGTACTCGTGTGCGGGTCGGTTTCAGCTATGCGTGGAAGCATCATGCAGCCCATATCTTTCTTTAAGCCCCGATGGGCAGGGGCCTTATTTTTGTTTTGATTAGCTAACTGGCCATTTTGTGAAAAAAGAAACTGTCCTTTTGGTTTTCCGCTATTGTTGTTTCCATGTTTGACCTGAACATGACTGTTTGGGATTTTTGAACACTTGTTTTGGACTCGCTTACCATGTTGGATTATGTAGGGTAGCAGGCGAGGAACAATTTCCAACTAGTATACGTCCACCCAAACGACTTTGTTTGAATCACAAAAGTTCATGTGCATGTAACATAATTTCACTTTATACGCCATTTATAGCAATGGATGATAATTACAACAGGTTTTTGTTTCCTAAAAGAACGAGGCCTCCGTATTCTGTTTATAATGTATTCTTTTATAGCGTCACTTATAAATAAAGGACATTTTTGTGACTCGAATTTTCCATCGCCTTAACTGTTCTTTATGCACTCTAACTATCCTAGCCTTTACACGATTTGTGGCACAAATAGGTCTGCAAGAACATGATTTGCGTGTCACATTTTGATTGAGATGCATATTTTATCACTTCCAACTTGTACGATTTGCTGTGCCCTTCAGAACCAATACACATTCTTTCTATGCTAACTTGGAATATGTATAACTTTTGTTTCTATAGCACTTAGTTGAAAGAACAAAGGAAATCTTCAAAATATATATCCCTGCAAATATGTATCCCTGCAAATTCCATTCATATAGCAGTAGGCACTCAACATTGAACTAACGTTGAAACAACGTTGAAAAAGTTGTCTCAACGTTAGTGTAACGTTGAGTCAACGTTTGGTGCCTGCAGGGATAGTTGTCCACAAGATATCGCTATATTATATTTCTTATAATATTTCGTGGTCATATCTTTCAAAATAAGTTTATAACAAGTTACTGAAAATTAAAGAAAAAAAATATTTACAATGTACCCATAACTATAAAAATGGCATTTTCTAATTATTTCGAAAATACGCCTATACAAATACATTGTAAATTTTACCGCTGAAAAAATGAAAATTTTAAGATGAAAAAATGTGATATTTTTCTTATTTCTGCTCAAAACATAGATTGACGGGGCGGTTCTAACGAGTACCCACAATCTATGTTTTGAGCAGAAATAAGAAAAATAATGTTTACCCCATGCAAACCCCAGTTTTTCTTTATAAAAGTGGGGTTTACGGGGGTCACAATAATATAGGCGTGTTTTCGTGATGGTTTCAAATATAGGTTGCGGGATGAAATATTATCAAAATAATATAAACCCGACATTTCTTGAACATAAAAAATCGGATTAACATCACGCGAACAAGTTCGTGAAATGACGACCCCCCCCCCCCCCCCTCCTAAACCCCACTTCATTCAGAGAAAACTGAGGTTTACGGGGTTATACTTTATTTTTCTTGTTTCTGCTCCAAGACATAGATTGTGAGTACTCGTTAGGCACCCACAACCTATGTTTTGAGCATTATATCACGGATTTTCATCAGACAAGTAGCCATTTTGGAGATATGAAACATGCACTATGTCGCACGGGTAAGTTATCAAAATGCAAAAGTAAATCACGTGCTTGTTAACGTGATCAAAATTAATTGCAAAAAAAAAAAAAAAAAAAACAGTTATTGTTTGCAAGAAAGTACATGATGATGATTATAATAATAATAACGATAATAAAATAGGCCTAAGAAGAAGAACAATGCTAAAAATGATTTTAATAAAAGTAACTATAAAAAAATAATTAAACTCATACTACTGCTACTACTACTGCTACTACTACTACTTCTACTACTAATACTAATAAAAATTGTCATAATAATTATAATATTGTTATTATTATTAACGTGACGAAAATAAATTGGACAAAGTTTAACCAATACGGTGTGTTGGAAGGTATATGGGCCCCGTCAAACGATTTTGGTACTTATCGCCTATGCGAGCAGCGAAGGTTCAGGCGAGCCTGCGCATCCGCGCAGTCTCGCCAGAACCTTCGCTGCTCGCTCATACAAGCAGTGAATCAAGAGGAACCTTCAGACAGAAAGCCATATCCCTATGTTAAAATTTGTCATGACGGAATGCTCGAAGACACAAATTCGCTTGGCGGGTCTCATATAATAATAATAATAATACTAATAATAATATGACAGCAAGAGCTAACATGCAGTTGATGGTACGCCGTCGCAAATCGCCACACTTTCTGTTAAGTGCCAAATAATAACATATGAGCCCCGCCAAGCGAATTTGTGTCTTCGAGCATTCCGTCATGACAAATTTTAACTGCGCATGCCCAGCCATTCAGAGGGACCAGGGATATGGCTTTCTGTCTCAAGGTTCCTCTTGATTCACTGCTTGTATGAGCGAGCAGCGAAAGTTCTGGCGAGACTGCGCGGATGCGCATGCTCGCCTGAACCTTCGCTGCTCGCATAGGCGATAAGTACCAAAATCGCTTGACGGGGCCCATATATTTGTGATTGAACGTTATTGCCATTGGATCTTTTGACACCTCCCCCAGGGCGCCAATCTGACCCCAGAGTATTATATTCTACTAATCATCGCCTTCGATTTGATATGCCACATAACTATGTTCCGGAAAACTTAAACGTTGATCCTCCAATCTCCCACAAGTCCAACCGATTGGGCATGCCCCAGGGGTCATAGCCAAAACACACTTCATTACTAATTACTTCTGCAAAGTTTGCTATCAAACTCGATAAAACTAGCTTTTTAATTGAATTTTATTGATATTTGATCTTTTGACCCCTCCCCAGAGCCCCTGCGGGCGGGACCAAAATAAATGTATCCCTGCAAATTCCACTCATATAGCAACCCACACACCAAATTAGGCCCGGTTAACAATTTAGGAGGAGATAGCATACCTGACGGGCGGACGGATGCAATTCAAATATCTCCTTCGCTTTTTTTAAAACAGCGTTGGGATGATAATAAAAATAAAACTAATAATAATAATAATAAAGAACACCCATTCTCAAATAAGCATCCATATCGACTGCACTGTAAGTTCTGAATAGCTAGGCCTTTTATAATGTGGATGGGGTAGGGTAATGACATGATGTAGTTCTTATCATAAGGAACAAGAATCTATTTGGTTTAGGGGTGTGGATCCGAACAATTCCTGAGATATAAGGCGTTTTAAGCAGTGCAGTGGGGTGTAAGGCATGGCCCCGGCGAACCCCAGGAAAGCCCAAAATCGATGTTATTGAATGTGTATTATTATAAGGAACAAGAATATATATGGTTTAGGGGTGGCGATCTGAACAGTTTATGAGATATGAAGCCCTTTTATGAAGCCGACTGGTTTGGGAAAATGTTCCATGCCGGCCATATGGGATCCGAAGTTGGTATGGCATGGCCCTGGAGGACCCCCGGGTTTGTGCCACTTAATGCATCTTTTCTTAAGGAACATTAATATATATCGTTCATATGTGGGGAACTGAACGTTTTCTGAGATAAATGACCTTTTATGAAATAGAGAAGTGTGGTATGGCCCCGGTGCTCCCAGGGGACACCAAGGTTGTTGTCACTGAATGTGTCTTATGATAAGGAACAAGAAAATTAGCAGAAAAAAAAAACAATCTGATATGTTTCGTATTTCTGTTCAAAACATAGATAGTGGGTATTCGAAAAAAACCGTCCCTCAGGATGACTGTCCGGACAGTGAGCGTCGGGACTGTCCACCCCTCACACCCTTTTTCCGTCCAGCCCTCACACCCTAGTCTGGTCCCAGACCATTTCATTTATTTCTTCTGTCTCTTTTTGGAAGGGAGACAAACCTTGCATAGCTTATAGAAAGTTTCTTACTTCAGTAAGCAATAAAGTAACTTATGTTGGATGGAAGTGGATCAAGAATATAGATAAAGAGCAAAATAGATATAAAACAAAAACGACTGGAGCCAGTCTACTCACACCCATGTAATAATATTACATTCGTTTCACAGACGAGGATTGTGGCCACGTAAAATCGATTTAAGCCCCCACCCCCTCACCAGTGGAATTCGTTCCCGCTGGTTCTTCTGTCGCAGTTTATTCCCCCCCCCCTACCAGTGGAATTCGTTTCCGCTGGATCTTCTGTCGCAGTTTATTCCCGCCCCCGCGCGCCCAGTGGAATTCGTTTCCGCTGGTTCTTCTGTCGCAGTTTATTTTTGTTATGGTTTGTCTTTGGGTGTTTGTGTCGCTTATATTATTTCGTTTTGGATAGCCGATTGACCATTTTGTGGGAAAGTAACTGTCCTTTTGGCTTTCCGCTATTGATGTTTCCATTAGGGTCTTTTGTTTCATGTTTGTGTTTCTTTCCCTTTGATGTCTCTAATGGGAGCTGACGGTTAATTGTATCGATTTCTGATCATTGCCTCCACTTCTATTTTGTTCACATGAGCGTAGAAAAAACAAGTATATGGTAGTTACGCAAGTTCTCTCTAGTACAAAAGCATAGGCATTCACCTTAATAATTAAAAATAAACACTTACATGTATTATTCAAACAGCATCTCTGCATCACAACTGAGGCACTTTAGAACGCCAAAACGACAAGCAACAGTAGCATACAGATCTTCTGTCCTTCAATAATCATATCGTTTCGTCGTCGATCATTAGATACATGTCAGGTCTGTAGATTCACAAAAAAAAATACGATTATATACACACATACACACACACACACACACACACACAAAGTCCACGGAACGGAAGTCACTGCAATGAGGATAAGAAAGTCCCCAGCAGGCACATGTCGCTAAGGCAACGTCAAATCAACGTCGGTGCAACGTTACATAAACGTCATGACGTCGCCCCGACGTAAATGTGACGTAACAATTATGCCATGTGCCTGCTGGGTCAGATTGCAGGATCTTTTCCAGTTGTTCTATTGTGTTCTCTTATCGGGATAATATATGCATAGGCGATGTTCTGATAATTATTGGCTTCCGGTGTTGCTCTTTTCAATATAAAACTAAATTTCATTTATGTTAAAGTATTAAATAATGGTTGGTACCTGTTGCTCTGTCTCTGGTTGGGCCCATCGGAGTCTAACTGTTGGTTTTCTTTTGCTCCAGCTATTCAGTGATTTGTTGTTGTCGAGTCTTCAGCGTTGTATCATCTCTGTGGTTGTTTATTTTTCTGTTTTTGGAGATGTTGCACTAGTGAGTTAGGAATCGTGGGCGAGGATTGCGGCCGCGTAAAATCGATTTTAGCCTCCCAACCCCCAAGTTAAATTATTTTCACTGACCGTTCCAGGGGGTTTCTTATGTCACGATGTATTATTTTTATTGTTTTGTCTTTGAATGTGAGTATCGCTTATATCGTTTTGTTTTGGATATACAACTCGCCATTTTGCGTGGAAGTAACTGTCCTTTTGGCTTTCCGCTATTGATGTTGCAATTAGGGTCTAGTTATTTAATGTTTCTTTCCATTTGGTGTCTCTGATGGGAGCTATGGATTAATTGTACCGATTCCTGATCATTGCCTTCACTTCTGTTTTATCGATGCGTAAACTCCGGCGAATCACTTTCAAACTACATGAAGGGCTTCATGCTACGTTTGCTAGTAAACAAGTAAGGAAATTTCACTCAGGAATGACAACAATCCAAGAACGCAACCATCGCAAGTGACACAGAGGAACACACAAAAACAGACTAAACATGTACCAACGGCATACAGCCAAATAACAGTTAAGACACTGCAAAAGAACGATCGCGTGGTTTCAGTACGGCGAGTTCATTCAGCCCATTGACAAACGGAATTAAATCCGAGAGGTCACTGCAAAACTGCGTCACGCTGAATATTTAGTAATTTGATACAGCAGTTAGAGGAAATATTAGTAGGATTTACTAAAAGTTCGTCACGTGACGGGAGAATATATTAAACAAAATCGTCGTTATTTCTAAAAAAAAAAAAAAAAAAAAAAAAAGATGGAAAACTGTAGAAATAAAAAAAAAAAAGATGGAAAACTGTAAAAAAAAAAAAAAAAAAAAACACTCAGGAAATTGGAGGCAAAAAAATGATCAGTTATGCAACAATTTTATTTTGGATCGCTGAAAATTGTCTAAGGCTCACCGACAATAGTTTATTATGAAAGACACTAACCATGTATTTACTAGGTAGTACTGCACTGTCTTCACCGTACAGATGACAAACAGTTCCAGTACAGGCAGAAAATGACCAGCATAGGAAAAGAGACCCATTGCAGAAAACAGGACCACTATGACTCCACTATTACACATGGTGTATTTCGTATGCTCGTCCAAACTAATATTAACCCATTGTATACTAGTGGACTCCTCTATTGTTATACGTTGGTAAGTCCATCTGTCATATGTCGGGCCTATTTTACGTTTTCATTCTATTTTGACAGAAACTTCTGTAAGAAAATAGTATAGACCCTGATCAGACGCCGCGTTATGTGGCGTTTGATCTGGACCTGCACACTTTGTACCCCTTTAGGGGTTTCCCGCATGCAATGGGTTAATGAAAAGGACGTGGTGTTCAAGGATTGTCGAAACAGCTTACTGGCAAAATAGCCTTCAAACAAATAGAGAGAGAAGGGAGAGAGAGAGAGAGAGAGAGCAATTTATTTGGTTGTTTGTTGTTATTTAAACTTTAATTGAGATAAAACACTGATATTGTCCACCGATAACTTCCACAATACAAACTATCAAAATTTCTTCTGTAATTGAACTTAATATCTAATAAAATGTCATTAACCAAGTAATTTTGTATTGGACCAGGTACATGATTTCGGTTACTTGGTTAATAACATTAGAGTCTTGTTTTGTTTCTGAGATTATACTTTTAATTAAGAATGGCTTCACAATCAAACTTTATTGACAATTAATTAATTAAAATTACCTTACAGATGCAGATGTCTATATTATAGAAGTGGAGGCAATGTTCAGGAATCGATACAATCAACCCATAGCTCCCATCAGAGACACCAAAGGGAAAGACGCACAAACATGAAACAACAGACCCTAATGGAAACACCAACAGCGGAAAGCCAAAAGGACAGTTACTTTCCAACAAAATGGCCAATAGGCTATCGTAAATAAAATAACACATGCGACGCAAACACCCAAAGACAAACCATAACAAAAATAAACCGCGACAGAAGAACCGCCTTGGAACAGTCAGTGGAAACGAATTCCACTTGGGTGTGTGTGGGGGGGGGGGATAACTACCATGCAGGCAGTCTGTCGCATAACATTTATTTTTATATCGAAGAATGATTTTACGAAATTGGGTGCTAAAGTCATAGCTTTTATATATTTTTCTGAATTCATATATTATGTCATCATAAAGTAGAAGTAAAACAAAGATCAGGAATTGATACAATTAACCCACTCCACCCATAAAAGACACCAAAGGGAAAGAAATACAAACATTAAGCGACCAGACCATAATGGAAACCTAAACAAAGGAAGGCCATGAGGACAGTTACTTTCCCACAAAATGGCCATATGGCCATCCAAAACCAAAAGACACAAGTGATACACACAGTAAGTAACAAACAGAAACATAAATAAATCGCCACAGAAGAGCCGCCTTGGAACAGTCAGTGGAAGATTTCCACTGGGGGGCTTAAATCGATTTTACGTGGCCACAATCCTCGCCCTTACTTCCGTCGCGATTTAGACAATTAATTTGTTCAGTCCGCATGAAGGCCTCCTAATTCATCAGTGCAACATCTCCGTGAACACAAAAATCCAAGAACCACAGAGTTGTGACAACGGTGAGGACTCAACAGCAAGAAACCACTGAAATGCTGGAGCAAAAGAAAACCAACAGTTAGACTCCGATGAGCCCGACCAGAGACAGAGCATCAGGCACCAACCAACATTATCTCTCTTATTTTCAATAAGCCTTTACGTTGGAGCCGTCATAGAATCTGAGGCCTGACCCACCGGCGTGCAATTACAGAGGGAAGCAAAGTTGCCAACCGTGATTGGGTTAACTACCATGCATGCAGTCTGTCGTATAATATCCATGTTGTACCCAATCTTTTTATATCGAAGAATGATTTTACGAAATTGGATGCTGAAGTCATTGCGGTTATATATTTTTCTGAATTTATATACTAAGTCACGGGTTCCGATAGACCTTGTTGTAGAAGAGATTTAAATCCAACATTGAATTTTGAAATTAAATCGGAATGGCGCCTATAAAATTGTGAAAAGGTTTAGCGTAGTTTATGATACCGATAACCCTGATTAAGAAGTTTAGCAGTTAACAATTTATTACGAGTGTTGAAGTCAGTTACATGACTAGACACTCTGGTAAATCGAATTAATTGCGAAATATAAACGCCATAGGATGCCGCCCGAGGAACATCACCATCCAATGAAAGGAAAATTTCTCAACTTGTTTAATAAATGCAATAATACACGAACACCCGTGTAAGATTCTCTATAAAACCTATACCTTTTACAGGGATAAGTGCGGTTTGACATGGGTGTACATTCTTTGTCTTAATAACATAGAATGTTGAGGTACCTACAATCTATGTTTGCAGTATTCAAAATAAAAATGTCGGATTTGTTTTTCACAGGAAAATGCTAATTTTAAATAATAATGTTTGATGATTTTTTACATAATGTGCCAACCACGATTTGACCAAATAGTGAATAAAGATTTAAGACAGGGTTTGCATCTCCAGTGGAGGCAACTTGTTGAAGATTATTCTGCCTACCTTACTATATTGGTCCAAAATGTGTTTGGAGAATAAAATAAAATTCCGCTATTAAGACTAGCAAAAAATAAGACTATACCCCAGCAGACACGTGACGTAATTGTGATGTCACATTAACGTGGGCATAACGTCATAACATTTATGCAACGTCACATCTACGTCGGTGCAACGTAGCGACATGTGCCTGGGATTCTTCTTTAAAAGTAAAATTTTAAAGGTTTCAGTCATTATTTCTTTCTTATTTGTCCGAATTGACCAAAGTGGTAACGAAATGACTGTAGCTTAGTAAGATCGTACTAATGTTATTTTAGACAGACGGACAAAAAAAAAAAAAGTAAATGCAATTAGACCGATGAACGGACGGGTGAATGAATAGATGGGCGGAACGCCCGATTTTTAGGGGCTACATTAATTTTGTTTTTGTTTGTTTGATTTGATGTTTAACGTCCCCGTCAACACTGTAAAGGTCATTTTGGAGACGTTGCTCCCAATTTTGTGGGACTTTTACCCGACATTGAGGATGAAATGACTTCTCAAGCCCTGTCGCCCAATAAAACCAATAGAGTTTATTAGCATGGACGGTCCGCCTCGCACCGCGGTTCCTGGACAGGCTGGTCGGGCCTATCGGAGTCTAACTGTTGGTTTTCTTTTGCTCCAGCATTTCAGTGGTTTTTTGCTGTCGAGTCCTCACCATTGTCTCACCTCTGTGGTTCTTTGATTATTTGTGTTCACGGAGATGTTGCACTGATGAGTTAGAAGGCCTTCATGTGGACTGAACAAATTATTTGTCTAAATCGCGACGGAAGTAAAGGCGATGATTGTGGCCAAGTAAAATCGATTTAAGCCCCCTTCCCCCCCCCCCCCCCAGTGGAATTCTTTCCACTGACCGTTCCAAGGCGGTTCTTCTGTGGCGGTTTATTTATTTTGTTGTTTGTTACTACTCACTGTGTGTATCACTTGTGTCTTTTTATTTTGGATGGCTATTTGGCCATTTTGTGGGAAAGTAACTGTCCTTATGGCCATCCTTTGTTTAGGTTTCCATTATGGTCTGGTGGCTTCATGTTTGTGTTTCTGTCCCTTTGGTGTCTTTGATGGGTGGAGTAAGTTAATTGTATAGATTCCTGATCTTTGTTTTACTTCTACTTTTTAGATCCTCTAAGCAGTTTACCAGTACTAGTGTGCGGGCCGGATTCAGCTCTGCGTGGAAGCATCATTCAGCCCATATATTTCTTCAAGCCCCTATGGGCGGGGACTGGGCTACATTAATGGGAAAATACAAAGCTGAAAAGGGGCTAACCATAACCGCCATTGGGGCTACACAAATCAATGTATTTTAAATGGAATAAACCATATTATAGGACAAAATGTGCCCCCTACTGTATGTTCGTCCGGGCGAACGGACGAATAAATGGCTGGATTAAAGCGACTCTTTTAAAGCATGCCTGTCACTGCGCTGACTAGTAATTAACTGGATTTTTATTGTTTTAGACTCATATTCTAGACCGGTTTTTAATTATTTGGACCCCATTTTGATTTATATCAGTCTTGAATCGACTGCCTGTTTGAAATTCGCAAATTTGCAGTATGATTCCTCTGGCTTTCGTTGCCGGATCATTACAGGGTCACTGATGAGGCTTTATTAGCCGAAACTACGTAGTATGACCCATCTTCTTTCTTATGAATGTTTTCATTGCTCTTAAAGGAACTCATTTTTGATTTTTATTTAAACCGAGGTCCCGTCCCCGTATGACCTAGCTGTTGGTGGGGCGTAAACTCAAACACACTCACTCGCTCAAGAACGACATCCTGCCCTACATCATAGTGTACATTATATTTTCTTGTCCTTTGGGGGGATCATTGATTCCATTGTGGAATTTTGAAAATATCTGAGGGTCACTGATGAGGCCTAATTGGCCGAAACTAGCTAGTCTGACCCAGCTTCTTTCTTATGAATGTTTTCATTGCTCTTAAAGGAACTCATTTTTGATTTTTATTTGTTGTTAATTTTTCGCGTCTTTAATTCGCTGTTATAATTTGGATCACTTAATGAGCATCACAGTATTGTAGCAAGCGGGTGGAATGGCAGGCGGGCCTTCGGACAGACAGACAAACAGACATAGATAGATAGATAGATAGATAGATAGATAGATAGATAGATAGATAGATAGATAGATAGATAGATAGATAGATAGATAGATAGATATTAATTATATTTACTGTCTCTGTTTAATTTAACGTAATCTATATTTTGTGCTTTATATTCAATTGTTTTATCAAATGTTTCAAATTACCTCATTTGCACAGGATGCAGGTATGTGGCTTAAGATGAGACTGTTAAAATTTATTATATATTAAAGTATACTGCACATTTATGTACATGTTTGCTAGTTTTTGGAAATAAGTACATTCTGAAATACAGTTTATTTAATTAAATATTTATTTACTTAATAATATTTAAATGACCAAACACGTTCAATAGGAAAACTAAATGGCCAAATTGACAATAAAGGTGGGTACCGAATGACCAAAATGAAACGAAATGATTTGGGTAAGAAATGACCGGTTACCGTTCAAACGTTGTCTACAAGACAACTTTTAAACAATCCCAAAGACGGCCTTAAAGTAGGAGTTTTATTGTATCTAAGATTGCTATTGTGATTGAAGATGCCATTTTCTCACATCGGAATGTTATCTTTATGATTTGATTTTTAACATAAAGCAAAGGACCATACCACTTTGTTTTGCATTGGCGCGAAAATGGTATTGTATCAAGATTGTCAGTGTAACCGTAGGCGTAAAATCTAGTAATCCGGTATTAATTTAGTTTGAAGGGCGGGTTTATAGACTAGCACAAACATAAGCTGATCCAAGTCCCGCGAAAACGCGATGTGTAAATAAGGTTATAAAACAGTACATCAAGAAGACTGTTGAACTATTTTAAAATCTTAAACGATCCATTCAGTAAAGGAAACTTGCAACGAAGAGTAATAAAGTAATACATACGTCTTGACCTCAATTGTTTTTCCTATCATTTACTGCATTTAACTCTTGATAACAGCAAGAAACTGTATAGGGCACAATTACAGTATAATTCCGATATTAAAACATTTGATTCTTCTTTGAAATTAATATGCGGATGTGTCATTTCTTCCTTTTCTTTCATCTACTCCAATCACATTTACAAAAAAGAAGCGAAAGCATTTGCCCCCACCCATCGGGGCTTGAAGAAATAGATTGGGCTGCATGGTGCTTCCAAGCAGAGCTGAAACCGACCGCACACGAGTACCGGTAATCTGGTTAGAGGATCTATGTAACGTAGATGTGGAGGCAATGATCAGGAATCGATACAATTAAGCCTGCCTTAGAAAAGTGGTGCCAGTCGTGCATATAAACCCTATTGGTTTCATTGGGCAGCAGGGATTTAGATGTCATTTCATCTCAGTTTCGGTTAACAGTCCCA